>CAKNYM010052569.1:379366-408678 GCA_932195095.1 Andricus curvator
TTAAGGAATTGAGAGAATTCAAGGAATTTAGAAGAATTTATGGAATTCAAGGAATTATATGAACTTTATGATTTAAAGAAATTCTATAAATTCAGGGAATTCCAAGGAATTCATAGAATTCTACAGACATCAAAATAATGTAAGAAATTCAGAGTAATTCAGGGAATTTCGAGGAATTCAATGAATTTAGAGAAATTCAAGAAATTTAGAAGAATTCAAGGAATTTAGAAGAATTTAAAAAATTTTGATGGTTTAAGGAGTTTAGAGTACTTTATTTTGAATTTCACGAATTGCACTAATTCAAGGAATTCTATGAACTACGAGGTTCTGCAAACTCTCGCAGTTCTATATTATAAACTCCGGGCATTCTATGAATTTTATGAATTCAAGGAATTCGAAATGAAAGGAAATGAACGAAAGGAAATCCGAAAATGCAAATAATCGAGGATAATTCTGGGAATTTAGAAGAATTCTAGGAATTTAAAAGAATTTAAGAAACTCAGAGAGTTTAAGGAACTGTAAAGAATTCAAGAATTCAGAAAGTTTAAGGAATTTAGCGAGCTTTATTTTTAGTTCCATGTATTGCACGAATTCAAAGAATTCTATGAACTCTGGGAGTTCTATGAATTCTGGAAGTAATATAAACTCCGGCAGTTCTATAAATTCCGGGAATTCTATGATTTCAGAGAATTCCAAAGATTTCGTAGAATTCCAGAGATAACAGAATAATGCAAAGAATTCCGAGTAATTCAGAGAAATTGAGAGAGTTTAAGGAATTTAGAAGAATTCAAGAATTCAAAAAGTTTAAGGAATTTAGAGAGCTTTATTTTTAGTTCCATTTATTGCACGAATTCAAAGAATTCTATGAACTCTGGGAGTTCTATGAATTCTGGAAGTAATATAAACTTCGGCAGTTCTATAAACTCCGGGAATTCTATGATCTCAGGGAATTCCAAGGAATTCACAGAATTCCAAAGACACCAGAATAATGCAAAGAATTCAGAGTAATTCAGGGAATTTAGAAGAATTGAGAGAATTCAAAGAATTTAGAAGAAATTAAGAAATTCAGAGAGTTTAAGGAATTTAGAAGAATTCAAAAAATTCGGAGAGTTTAAGGAATTTACAAAGGTTAGGGAATTCGTAGAGTTCAAGGATTTCAGATAATTTACGAAAAACTGAGGAATTTAAATGATTTTAACAAAGTTATAGAATTTAAAAGTATTTGAAATAGTTTAAAAGCATTTTAAGCAGTTCAAAAGAATACAAATAATTCAAAGAACCGAGAGAGGTTCTTTTAACCCTTAACTTGGGATCACTGTGATCCCACGGATTTTCCGATTGTCTACGTTTTTTTTCTTCAAGTATTTTTTTCGAATAGTTAAATTATCACTGAGGCTTTGTAAATATTGTATCCCTTTTTTTATTGTTTAACATCACTCATGATTTTTTTTCAGCCAAAAATATCGTTTACTTTATTTGGAGATGTATTACTTAAGGGTTAACACGGAGGTATCGAATTTTAAGTAAAAAAATTTTCATTCAGGGCATAGTTCTAGTGAATTTCACTTTTTTCTTCGTATTTCAAAGACAGAAATCATCCACCACGCCAAAAGTAGCGCTGCTATGCCATAGAAGACATTTAATTAAATGAATGTATTTTTAAGTTTAGAAAATTTTATTTTTGATCACAGCAATACACTCTAGATTTATCTCCCATTTCAAAAATATTTGTCGGTGATTAAAAAAATCAATTTCCACTTTAGGTTTGCGAAGGCCAGTCTACTTCCAGTACGAAATGCTGACAGCAGAGAATGTAAATCGCACGGTCGACTCACTTTTGAACGATTGGGCTCAAATCGTTCATTTGTACACGATCGTTCACGACCTTGCCGAATACTTCAAGATGGGTGAGAAAAATAGTTATAAATTAAATGCAAACAGCTTTAAAGTACCATTTGAAATGCTACGAATTTCAAAGTCCCTATATTTAAAGACACTTGAAATTGAATACGTCTATACATTTTTCAGAAAAGTACAATCTTCGAGGAATGGTGACAATCAAGTCGTACAGCTACAGTAAATTGGTTATCGCCTATGGCGCGAATCGTGGTACGACTGTTTCCGTTCAGTGGAGCATAAAAGACAAAGCCTTCAAGTTGATTTTCGGCAAAAGCGCATCAAACACAAACATGAACGCGCACTCGCTAATGAAGGAGCAGCTCGAGGCACATTTGAACCAGCACCGAAATCTGGCTCAAATTATCCATATTCTAAACGAAACTCTTCAACCTCTGACCTCCATCAGCAAATTACCAACGCTTTTGCAGCTCTGTGTACATAATTCTGTAAGAATCGTTCCTTTACCAAGATATTTTATTCTTTTACGGTTACATTGCATTGTCAACTAATAAGATACAAACATAAAAAACATTACTATGATTGCAAGTTTAAAATGTACAGTTTAACCACTTATAAAGAAATTGAGTGGCAATGAATTTGAAATGTTCACTTTGGAACATTATTAAATTTAAAACAATTCGATTTTGAATACCTAGTTCTTGCATGGTTTTATTTTTACCGCAATTTTTTCCCTGGGGATTAATTTGGAAAGAGGCTTGGTAAATTGGAAAGCTAATTTAAAAAAATTCAGTTATTAATGCTTTTTCGAAATTTTTCCATTTTTAGTTTTCAAGATTTGAAAGATGTACATTTTTAATTTTAAAGGCTATAAATGTGATATTGTACCACTTTTCAGCAATTCAAATTAAAAAGTTTTCAATTCTAAATGTTCTAACTTGGGAAATTGTCGACTTTTACTTCGTATAATAGAATAATTTTAAATTTTAAATGCGTAGTACAGTTGAAATTCAACAGTTAAATTTTATGGAAAATTCGTCGGTTGAAAATTCAACTGTTGAATTTTGTAGAAAATTTGTCTGTTAAAAATCCCACTGTTGAATTTTGAACAGTTGAATTTTGTAGAAAATTCGTTTGTTTATAATTCAAGAGTTGAATTTCGTAGCAAATTCGTCTCTGGAAAATTTAACCGTTGAAGTTTCAACCAAAAAGATTAATTTTCTACCAAAAAAGATGAATTTTCAACGAAATAGATGAATTTTTTACAAAATAGTTGAATTGTCAACTAAAAAAGAATACATTTTTCAGTCCAAAATGGAATAATTAAATTTTCAGTTAAAAAAATTAATTTTCAGCCAAAAAAAGGAATTTTCAAGAGAATACATGAATTTTAAACCAAATATCTAGTTGTAATTTTATACTTGAAGAGATACATTTTTAACCAAAAATGGAATAGTTAAATTTACAGCTTAAAAAATTAATTTTCAACAAAATAGTTCAATTTTCAACCAAAGAGATAAATATCCAACTAAAATGATAAAGCTTTTACCAAAAAATTAATTTTTAACAAAGTAGTTCAAATTTCAACCAAGAGGGCCTTGGAAATTTCGGAAGTTACTTTAAAAATATTCAGTTATTACTACTTTTTGGAAAATTTTCCATTTTTAATTCTAACGTTTTCTAAGATTTCAATTTTAAATTTGAAAGACTAATTGTACCATTTGTACCATTTTTCAGAAATTTAAATTCAAAATTTTTCTAATTTAAACGCTCTTAATTGAAAATGGTCCACTATTAAGATGTAAAATTCATTAATTTTCAGCTTCTAATTCCTTGAAAGTATACAATTCAAAGTATTCATTAAAAATTGTTTAATGTCCAATGCTTATTCAAGAACAAAAGCGCGCTTTCAATTTTTTAATTTTTAAGGAATTAAATTTGAAAGTTATTTGCTACGATTTTTGCGTTTTTGGGGTTAATTTTGTATAAGAAAAATTAACATAAGCAAATTTACATATTCAGGCTTTTAGTTCAAAATATGTAAAACTTACAATATTGTGTTGATGTAAATTCAAAACTATAAAATTGTGGATATTACAGGTTAAAATTAATTAATTAACCACGCATTGGTTTTAATGATTTTTTCAACCATAAAATACAAATATTTTCAAAGGATACAGTTTTGAAAGATTTAAAAATGAAACCAAACCATTTTCAATGTTTCAATATAAAATTACTATTATGTTTTAAATTCTTTCAATACAAAGTTGTTTAATTTTAAACGATTTCATTTTTAAATAATTTAATGTTGAAAGTTTCAAGCTGATAGCTGATTAAGTAAAATATAAAATTGTTCAATTTACAATTTTGAAATATTTAAAAATGGGGAACTCATACAACTTATAATATATTTGAAATAATTCTGACTTTTTTATATAATAAACTAAAAAGGTTAAAGACGCCACTCATGCTTAAAATTAAAAAATTGTAGTTGTAATTTATTTGAGCAGTTTCATTATTTTTGAGATTTTTACTGAAACCGCTGAAACTAACATCAGAATTAAAAAAGGTTACAGGCTTCTTCTTTTTTCAAAAATATTAGTTACCATTATTAATTTAATTTTTTTGTACAATTTTGAAGATTCAAAATTTATCCCAAAGAATTTAATGTATATTATCAATTGAATACTGCGAACACTTGTCGGTTATTATATATAATTTTTATAATAATGTGGCTCGACTTATTTACTAATTTTTTCAAAATTTTGTTCACAGAGGCCGCAAATTCCAGTACAAACGTTTACGATAATGCCCCAGTGTGTTAGTCTTGTAAGGATAGCATATTTGGGAATGTATTGTCTCGAACTAAGACTCAGAGGGGGCGGACTTGTAAGTCTGCGCGATGGAGCTTACAGCCGCTTCGACAGGAGCAACGTCGTTGACGAATTTACACCAACTCAGGCTTTAAAGGTAATATGTAATGATTAATATCAGGGTTGCTACAAAATCCCAATTTCGAAATTCTCCGACTTTTCTCTGACCAATTTTTCATTTTCCCTGAACGTTATTAATTTTTCTTCCAAGTATACAAAAAACCTTAACAACCTTATTAATGCAAATGAATGTTTCTAAATTTATTTTAAAGATTTTTGGTGACAACAGTCATTCAGAATTTTCTAAGGGGTTATCCACAAATTACGTGAGACGCTTGAAGAAGGGAGGGGTGGGAATTGGAAGATCTTGCGTGAGAAAAATTTTTAGTAAAAAAAAAGTGAATCCACATATATTACAAAATAGATGAATTTTTAACCACAAAGTTGATTGTTTAACCAAAAAGGTAAATTTTCAACCCAAAAATATGAATTTCCTACTAAAATAATTAAATTTTCAACTCAAATAAGACAATTTTTAAACAAAATAAATGAAATTTCAACTAAAAAAGATAAATTTTCAAAGAGAAATATAATAGTTATCATTTCAGTTTAAAAAAATCAAATTAAAAAACGAATGAATTTTTAACTAAAAGATGAATTTTCCACCAAAAAATTAAACGAATCTCCAACAGAATATTTAAATTTCCTACCAAAGGAATGGATTTTTAACTAAAAGATGAATCTTTAAAAAAATGAATTTTTAGCCAAATAGTCGAATTTTCGACCTAAAACATGAGTTTTCTAGCCAAAAAAACAAATTTTCAACCAAAGAAATTAATTTTTCTTTATACCTCGGTCGAAAGCACGCAACTTTTGCACCTATTTTAGGGCAGAAAGTTAAAGATTTGTGCATCGGTAATGCCGCACATACGCCCTCTGTAACAGCGGGAGCAAAAATTTTTTTGATTAACTCCGATACGTGAAGCTGCTCTTATTACCCCGACTGTCATCAATCATTTGTTATACTGAGATATCGTTTGAAAGTGACGTGTCTAAAATCAACTTTATTTAATTAAAATAAAGGTTAATAAAATGATCTCAAGTGACGAATCTGCTGATGAGGAGGAGATGTTGAGAAATTTTGATGAAGCAGCGATGCTAATAATAAATTCAGATACATTGCCTAAAAAGTCAGCTGAGCGGTATAATTTAGTATACGAAAATTATAAAAATTGGCAAGGAATTAATCGAGGCGCTTTATCAAATTCAGAAGAAACTAATTTTATGTTTGTTGAATTTAAAAAATATTTATAATTGTTTAATGTAAACAAATTTTATGTTTATTGCATTTAAAGAAAATTTGTTTGTTTAATGTAATTTTTTTTTATTTGATGCCCCCCCCCCCCCCGACCAGCAGCACTCGCTTCGCTCGTGCCGCAAATGTCGGGGGCAGGCATCATTTTTTTCGATACAATACATTTTAATTTAATATTTTTCCTTCGTACTTTCGACCGGCTATAAAGAAAAATAGTATACACTACACGGGCAGAAGTTTGAGAGCCCTGAACTGCGCGCCGTGATGCCCTCGGCTTCGCCTCGGGCATCATGGCGCGCAGTGCAGGAATCTCAAACTTTCTGCCCTAATAGTGTAATATACTATTTAACTAGAAAGTTCATTTCTCAACCAGAAAGATGAATTCCCTACCCGAAAAGGTAAATTTTCAAAAGAATAGTTAAGTTTTCTACCAAGAAAATTAAATTTTCAACCTAAACAAGTCGAGTTTTAAACGAAATAAATGAATTTTTAACTAAAAAAACTTAATTTTCAAGCAAAAATGCAATATTTACATATTCAGTTTAAAAAAAATAAATTTTCAACAAAATAGTCCAATTTTTAACCAAAGAAATGAATTTTTAACTAAAAGATGAATCTTAAAAAAATAAATTTTTAGCTAAATAATTTAATTTTCTATCTAAAATTCTAAAACGTGAGCTTTCTATCCAGAAAGACAATTTTTCAACAAAATAGTCAAATTTTCTACCAAAGAAGTGAATTTTGAACTAAAATGATGAATCTTAAAAAAGGAAATGAATTTGTAACCAAATAGTTCAATTTTCGACCAAAAAGATGATTCCAAAAAGACATATTTTCAACAAAAAACATGAATTTTCAACTAAAAATGATACATTTTCAACTAAAAATAGAATTGTTCCATTTCTAGTTTAAAAAAATAAATTTTCAACAACAAAAAATTTCCAACAGAAGAGTTACATTTCATACCAAAATAATTGAATTTTCAACCCTAACAAGACGAGTTTTAAACGAAGCCCAATTTAATATAAGAAATATAGGATAAATGAATTTTCGACTAAAAAATATTTGATTCAAGCTAAAATGGTATAGTTATATTTTCAATTAAAAAAATTAATTTTTACCAATAAAAAAAAATTTTTCAGCAAAATAGTCAAATTTCTAACCAAAGAAATGAATTTTTAACTAAAATGATGAATCTTTAAAAATAATTAATTTGTGACCTAATAGTCGAATTTTCGTCCAACAAGATTAATTTTCTACTCAAAAGACAATTTTTCAACAAAATACATGAATTTTCAACTAAAAATTGTGTAATCTCCACCCAAAAATGGAATAGTTTAATTTTTAATTTAAAAAAATTAATTTTCAACAAAAAAAAACTAAATTCCAACAGAATAGTTAACGGATCCTATCAAAATAATTGAATTGTTAACCCTAATAAGACGAGTTTCAAAGAAAATAAATAAGTTTTCAACTAGAAAAAAAAATAAAATTTCAAGCAGAAATCGAATAGTTATATTTTCAGTAAAAAAAAATGTACGCATAAGAGATAAATTTTCAACAAAATAGTTATATTTTCAACCAAACAAATGAATTTCCAACTGTAAGGATGATGTTTTCATCAAAAATATTAATATTCTATCACAAAAGACGACTTTTCAAAAAATTACATGAATCTTCAACCAAATAGTTAAATTTTCAGTTAATAAAATTAATTTTCATAAAAAAAGGAGAATTTTTAACAAAATAAGTTAATTTTCAGTCAATCACACACACACACACACACACACACACGCATATATGAAGTTTGAATCAAAATGGTGAATGTTCAACCAAGAAGATTAATTTTCTACAAACAAATGGAATTTTCCACAAAATACATGCTCTTTCAACCAAAAAAGATGAATTCTCAACGAAAAATGTAATAGTTGATATTTCAACAAAAAAAGATTTTTCTTTTGAATTAGAAACAGTTGAATTTAATAAAAAAAGATGAATTTTAAACTAAATAGTTGAATCCTCAACCAAAACTGATTAGTTTTCAACCAGTTTGCTTTTTAGCCAAAAAAAGGTTTTTGTACATTTTATTTTCTAAATCTAATTCCATCAAGGTTCCACGCTTATTTAATTAACGGAATTTATATGTATGTTCATTCCTTAAGTTTATAAAATCTTAGTGAGATTTTATTGCTTGGGGGGAGGGGGTTGGAGCAAATCTCATGGTATCTTACATGGGGTGGAAATTTCAGCAAATCGCCTTACGTAATTTGAGGATGACCCCTTAACTTCAACTTTATTTTATCGAAAATTTCCTTACTCTTTCCCTGACATTCCCTGACTTTCCCTAACTAGTTTTAAATTCCCTGATTTCCCCTGACTTTCCAGAATTCCCTAACCTGTAGCAACCATGAGTATGTTTGGTTTGGTTAAAAAATAGTAAATATTTTTAAAATAATTCGTATTAACATTTTGTTGACGGTTCTTTTTTAGTCGTTCTTATCGAAATACGTCGACGAGAGTGCAGTTTACCGGAGGAGGTCACAATCAGAAGATGATAATCCTCCATCTCCAGTGACCATGGAAAGCGAAGGAGGAAATGTTGGATTTTTGGGTCATCATCGAGGAGGACCTCAATCTCCAGCTCAGCAGAGGGACAATTTACGATTCCATCCGCCTCTAACGCCACCTTCTGGAAGCAATCCTCACACTCCTGCGAGTCCTCATACTGCAAATATATCCCAGGTAATTATAATTATATGTAATTTAATTTTAGTTGAATGAACGTAATCTCTTATTAATATCATTCAAGGGTTTCTATTTTTATACATATCATTATAAAATAAATGCATTTGCAGGCAAGTCAGCATCAGAGTTTTGGCAGCAGTCCGGCGACTTCCTTCAACTTAGCCTCACCGCCATCCTTGCCTCCAAATACCCCGAATATGTTACCGCACCCATCTCCTGGATCCGGATTAGTAGCCAACAGTCCCCTGAATCAAATGCATGTACCGAGTCCTGCCGGTCTCATGCCAACCTCTTCTCCTGGACCTTGCAGCAACGTTCAGGTTGGACATTCACCTGCGAGCTCCTTCATGCAAACTGGTCAGTTAAAAATCCATTATGTTTTAATTAAGAGGTCAAGGAAAACCTGGAAATCAGGGAATTTTATCAGTCAAGTAAAATCAGGGATTTGGAAAACAATCTTGCAAAAGTACGAGAATTTCTATAAAAGATACTTTAAATAACTGTCAAGAATAATAAATTTGAAATTGTTTTATTCCGTTTATAAAAGATTCTGTGTTAAAAGTGTGACAAGATTAAGTCTCTGGTCTTCGAATATTAATGGTCAGGAAAAAATTAGGGAATTTTGAAAATTAAGTTTTGCGACCTTCCTGTTATAATATTCTTGTTAGTAATTTATTTGCCTTGTATTTCTATTTTTATTTATTTTTATTTTTTGCAGTAGCTTCCTCCTGACGATTGTATTTTAAGTTAAATATTTTATTATTTGGTTGATAGTTCAAGAATTTGGTTGAAAAGTTCATTTTGGTTGAAAATTCATATTTTGGTGTTGGAAATTGAACTAAAATCTTTCTTGCTTGAAAATTTTTTTTTTTTTCAAAAATTTCATCTTCTTGGATAAAAATGCATCTACTTGGGTAAAAATTTAACATCTTTAAAAAAAAATGTTAATTAATTTTTTGTTGAAAGTTCATATTTTTAGGTTGAAAATTCAACTGTTTTACAGAAATGTCGTCTTTTAGTTCGGAAGTTCAAAAATTTGGATGAAATTTTTTTCTTTCTTGAATTAAAAATCTTCATTTGTTGAAAATTCATCTTTTTGGTTGGAGATTTCAACTTCGGAGTTGAAAGTTGAACCCTACTTTGTTGAAAATTCATTTTGTTGTAGATTTATCATTTTAATTGAAAATAACTTTGTTACAAATTAAAATTTTTATTTTCCGAAACAAAAATTTTCCTTCTAATTTGTTACAAAGTAATTTTGTTTAAAAATTTGACTATTTTGTTGAACATTCTTCTTTTTTCGGTAGAAAATTAATTTTCTTGATTGAAAATTCTTCTTTTTGGTTTTAACATTCATCTCTTTGGTCGAAAGTTTAACTATATTGTTGAAAATTAGTTGTTTTTTTTAACTTTAATATTTTTTGATAACAAATTCTACCATTGGGTTGAAAATTCATCTTTGTAGGATGAAAAATCATCAATTTTGTTAAAATTTAACTATTCGGTTAAAAATTCAACTACGTATTTGATTGTAAATGCAACTGTTCTGTTAAAAATTAATTTTTTTCCTTGAAAATTAAACTACTAGGTTGAAAATGCAACTGTTTTTGGTTGAAGTTTAATCTTTTTTGTTTGAAAATTTGACCACTTTGTTGAAAATTCATCACTGTATGTTGAAAATCCACCTACTGGTTTAAAATTCAACTATTGGGTTGAAAATTCAATTATGTATTTGGTTGTAAATGCAACTGTTCGATTAAAAATTAATTTTTTTTCTTGAAAATTAAACTACTAGGTTGAAAATGTTTTTGGTTGAAGTTTAATCTTTTTTGTTTGAAAATTTGACCATTTTGTTGAAAATTTGACCATTTTGTTGAAAATTCATCTTTGTAGGTTGAAAATACACCTACTGGTTTCAAAATCAACTATTGGGTTGAACATTCAATTATGTATTTGGTTGTAAATGCAACTGTTCGGTTACAAATTAATTTTTTTTTGAAAATTCAACTATTTGGTTGAAATTTAATTTCTTTGTAATTCGACTGTTTTCCAAAAAAATTCAATTATTTGGTTGAAAATTCAATTTTTTTGGTTGATGTTTAATCTTTTTTGTTTGAAAATTCGACCACTTGGTTGAAAATTCATCTTCGTAGGTTGAAAATTCAGATATTTTGTTAAAATTCAACTATTTTGTTGAAAATTAAATTATGCATTGGGTTGAAAATGCAACTGTTCGGTTAAAAATTAATTTTGTTGTTGAAAATTCAAGCATTTGATCGAAAATGCAACTGCTTTTGGTTGAAGTTTAATTCTTTTTTTTCAATTCGACTATCTTCTACAAAATTCAATTATTTGGATGAAAATGCAATCTTTTTGTTTGAAGTTTAATCTTTTTTGTTTGAAAATTTGACCATGTTGTTGAAAATCCACCTACTGGTTTAAAATTCAACTATTGGGTTGAAAATTCAATTATTTATTTGGTTGTAAATGCAACTGTTCGGTTAAAAATTAATTTTTTTTTGAAAATTCAACTATTTGATTGACATTTAATTTCTTTGTAATTCGACTGTTTTCCGAAAAAATTCAATTATTTGGTTGAAAATTCAATTTTTTTGTTTGATGTTTAATCTTTTTTTTTGAAAATTCGACTATTTTCTAAAAAATTCAATTATTTTGATGAAAATTCAATCTTTTTGGTTGGATTTTAAACTTATTTGTTTGAAAATTCGACCGTTTGTTTTGAAAATTCATCTTTGAAGGTTGAAAATGCAACTATTTGTTTAAAACTTCAACTATTTTGTTGAAAATCATTTTTTTTAAGTTTAATCTTTTTTGTTTGAAAATTCTACTGTCTTCTAACAAATTGAATTCTTCGGATGAAAATGAAAATTTTTTGATTGAAGTTTAATCTTTTTTGTTTGAAAATTCGACTATTTGTTTGAAAATCCATCTTTGAGGGTTGAAATTCAACTATTTGGTCAAAAATGCAACTATTTTGTTGAAAAAATAATGATTTCTTTGAAAATTTAACTATTTTGTTAAAAAGTCATCTTTGTTGGTGGAATGTTCAACTGTTTTGTTGAAAATTCGTCGTTTTTGGTTGAAAATTCATTTTTTATGGTAGAATAATCATGTTTGGTTGAAATAAATTATAAATTTTATTCTGAAATTGTATTATTTCTTTTATAAAAAAATGTATGTTAATGGAAAATCAGGGAATTTTGAAAATGTAGTTTTGCGGTCACCCCGTATTGGTATAATTATTATTGAGAGATAGTTCCGTATTTACACCAGAGACCAAAGAGGCCATGACATAGGTCCAATTTTTAGGGCAGCACGGCGGCTTAGATTTCTTTTATCATTAGACAACACATATATTTTCACATATATTGTATTTTTTGTTGCTTGTCAACTCTGTCATCGCAAAACAAACTAGTAATGAAAATTGCAAAAGGGTGGCAATTTTGTGGGTGACTTGAGATGAAAATCCGGCTCTGGAGATAGTTATCAAGAAATCTCACATAAATATTTTCTTTTTTCCAGGTCACATAGACGGGAGTCCTTTCCCTTCATCACAGAGCATGGCTTCGCCAGCAGCCTCCAACTGGCCAGGATCTCCAAGTGTACCTAGACCGTCTCCTGCGAGACCTGGTCAAAGTCCAGGTCATATTGCACTTCACAGTCCGCAGGCTGCCGAACACAAAGCTGTTAACCACTTACCTCGAGTCCTACCTCAAAGATCCTGGGCAGGAGCAGTGCCCACTCTTCTAACTCACGAAGCTCTTGAACTACTTTGTGCTCCATCTGCACATCCTTCCGGATTACCGGGACCAGATATGTCGCCTTTGGAAAGGTTTTTGGGCTGCGTTTACATGAAGAGACAACTTCAACGATTTATCCAAACCGACGAATCCGTAAGTTGCAAATAGATTCTGAATTTTATCAGTTTTATATTTCAGTTTTATATATTATTTTATATTTGTTATTTTATATTACAGTTAACTGCTATTAGCAGTACAGAACCCGGATTGGTGCATTTCAAGGTGGAAACGCTACAGTGCAAAGTTGTACTAAATCCTCAACATTTACAATCACTCCACATCAAAGTTCAACCTGTCGATGTACATAAGGACCAGTGGAGTCTCGAAGAAACACAGGTAAAGAAAATTAAACTCTGTCAGGTGGAATTTGAGAACCTCATCAAATTTGATCTTAAAATAATTCTCGCTTTTGCAGACCCTTGAAAAGTTCTTCGACACGAGAGCAGCAGCGCCTCCCTATAAACCCAACGCACTCAGTGGTTTCGGAAAAATGTTGAATCTTCCATTTAACATCTTGAAGGACTTTATACAAATAATGAAACTCGAGCTTTATCCCTCCTTGGCACAACAGCATCAATTAAAATGGTCAGTGCAATGGTGTTTACGGGTTCCACCTTCTGCGCTGCCTATTATTCCAATCGGTATGGCCTCCGTCGTTGTCTGCAAAACAAGAGTCCTCTTCTTTGTAAGTATTTTAAAAATGCATATTTGAAATCTACAGGGTGTTTACCCTACCTGGAAAAACCTGGAAAGGTCAGGGAATTTTTTTTTAAGTCAGGGAATTTTTTCGAGAGCGTGTTTAACTTTTTTTAATTGCAATATAAAATTGAATAACAGTGATTCTTCATTTATAAAAGTAGCTTAATAATACTGTGTTTAACTTTTTTGTTGAAATTTTTGTTTTTTTTGTTTTGAAATTAATTTTTTAAACTTAAAATTCAACTATTCTATTTTTGGTTGAAAATGCTCGTTTTTAGTTGGAAATTCATGCCTTTGCTTGAAAATACAAGTTTGTTTTTTGTTAATTTTTTCTCTCTCTTGGCTAAAAAATCTTTCTTAATTGAAAATTCAACTCTATTTTGGTTCAATTCGACTCTTCTTGATTAAAAATTATAATCGTTTTTGGTGGAAATATCAACTACTGCATTGTTCCTTTAGAATTCATCTTTTTTAGAATGAAAATTTAATTATTTGGTTGAAAGTTAAACTCTTTTGTAAATAATTAATTCTTTTGGTTGAAGGTTCATAATTTTAATTGAAAGTTCATCTCTTTGGTAGAGAAATGAGCTATTTTCTTTAAAAATTCGTTTCTTCTTTGACTGAAAATTAATTTTGTTTCAAACTGAAAATTCCACTTGAATATTCCATCATTTTAGTCAAAAAATCATTTTTTTGTTGAACATTAATTTTTTAACTGAAAATTTGACTACTCAATTTTCGGTTAAAAAATTATCCTTTTTAGTTGAAAATTCGTATTATTTGGTAGAAATTAATCTTGGTTGAAAATTCATCCTTTTGGTTGAAAATTCAATTATTCTAGTTAAAAATTCATCTTTTTGGTTGAAAATTCAACTATTCCAGTTGAAGATTTATCGTTTTAGTTGAAAACTCATCACTTTGTTTGAAAATGTAACTATTTTTTGGAAAATTAGTTCTTTTTTTGTTGAAAATTGAATATTCCAACATTTTAGTGTTAGTGTTTAGTGTTCATGGTTGACAATTCAATTATTTTAGTTAAAGATTAATGATCTTACTTGAAAATTCATCTTTTTTGTTTAAAATTCAACTATTCCAGTTGAAGATTCATAATTTTAGTTCCAAATTCATCACTTTGATTGAACATTAATTTTTTTAACTGAAAATTTAATTATTCATTTTTTGGTTGACAATTTTTCTTTTTTTAGTTGAAAAGTTATGTATTTTGTTGAGAATTCGTCTTTTTAGTTGAAAACTCAAATATTCCAGTTAAAGATTCATAATTTTAGTAGAAAATTCATCTTATTTAGTTCAAAACTCAACTATATCATTGAAAATTCATGTATTTTGTCGAAAAATCGTCTTTTTGGGGGGAGAATTAATCTTCTTGTTTGAAAATTCATCTTTTTGGTTGAAAATGTAAGTATTCCAGTTAAAATATGCATCATTTTAATTGAAAAATTATCTTTTTGGTTGGAAATAAAACTGCTTGGTTGAAATTTAAACTCTCTTGTTAAAAATTAATCTTTTTGATTTAAAATTCATATATTCAAGTTGAAGATTTATCATTTTATTTGAAAATTCATCACTTTGGTTAAAAATTTCTTGTTTTTTTTTTTTGTGTGGAAAATTAATTTTTTTTAAAGAAAATGTAACTATTCCATTTTTGTTTGAAAGCTGCTCTTTTTTTATAAAAAATTATTCCTTTTGGTTGAAAAGTCAACTATTTGGTTTAAAATTGGTCTATCTTGTTGAAAATACATATTTTAAACCGTTTTTAATTCCTTTGAAATCATTGAAATAGTGTCAAATCCTTTAAAATTTCGTGAAATTTTTGGATATCCTACAATATTCTTTTACATCCTTTGAAATTTTATAAATTTTTTTAAAAATTCTATGGGATCTTTTAAATTAACTTAAAATCTTTCAAATCTGTTGAGTTTTTTGATTCCTTCATATCACTTGAAATCTGTAGAAATCATTTTAAATCCCTTGAATGTGAATTAAAAATAACTTATTCATTGAAGTTCTCTGAAAAAGATTGTTCACAATCCTTAGAAATCTATGAAATCCCTTGAAATCTTTGAAATCTTTGAAATCCTTGGATATTCAATAAATTCCTTTAAATTTTGTAAAATTTTCTCTAGAAACTTCTTTGGAATTCCTTTTAATTTTTTAAATCCCTTAAAATCTTTTGAAATCTTTGAAAATCGTAGAAATCCATTCAAATAAGTAGAAATGATTTGAAATCCCTTCAATACAAATTAAAATGAACTTTTTCATTCAAGGTCTCTAAAAAAATATTCACAACTCTTTGAAATCCTTGGAGGTTCAATAAAATGCTTTAAATCTGGTAAAATTCCTCAAAATCGAGCTTAAAATCGTTCAAAAAAGTGTTTCTTTGACATTTCTTGAATTTTTAAAAATCTCTTGAAATACTTTAGAATCTTTTATAATATATAAATTTTTAATCGTACAAATCAATTAAAATAAGTAGGAATCATTTGAAATGCCTTGAATATAAATTAATTTTATCGCTAGGAATCGCTTGAAATTTCATTTATTTTCCATCTTTTTCTAGAAATCCCTTAAAATTGAGCTTAAAATCTTTGAAAACCCGACATTTTTTTAAATCCCTTAAACATTTTTGAAATATCTTGAAATTCTTTGGAATCTATTACAATAGCTTAAAATCTGTTGAAATCTCGCAAATCGTTAGAAATAATTAGAGATCCTATAAAATACCTTGGAATATTTGGTTGAAATTGGTTAACATCTGTAGAAATCCCGTGAAATAATTTGAAATCCTATCTATATATCTATTATTTATATTTTTATTATTATTACATATTTTATATTATATATTTTAATATTATTTATTTCTGTACTGAGTTTTTATAATGATTTTTCTATAATCGCGAAAAAATAAGAAATCTATTATATGAAAATCATGCTAGGTTTTAACTGAATTTTCTAGAATATTTTTACGCAAGGATATAACGACCATAACAGTGAGTTACGAACCCGTTAAACAGTTTAAACTCTGGAAAAACTGTTAATCTTAAAATCTCAAACAAACAAAATATGTAGTCTTCTGAAAAGTAAGTGGTGAGGCCGGTCCTCCATGGAATCTCCGGCCTGGTGTTAGTTTATTAATTTCTTATTATCTAAATTTTCAATTTCAGTTACAAATTACGAGAATTGGCGTTAACTATCCAGAGCCTCCTTCGCTCGTGCTGCCGCTGGTCTACGATGTAAGCACAAATTTATTGAGTCTTGCTGAGAAAAGAGATGCAGGAGGACCAGCCATAGCGGCAGCGTCCATGCAATTGAAAAGATTCGCTGAGTATACGACGATTCATTCGGAGTGCTCCATTTTCCCAGCTGTTAGGGATCTTCTCGCGAATCTCATATTGCCTTCTGAACCGTCAGTGCATTCTCAGGTACCTATATTTTGTCTATTTTAAGATGTATTTATTTCAGGAAACTACTGCGCAGCCGTTGAGTCCACTCAAGTCTTCTGCGCAGCCTTTGAAACCATTCAAGTCTTCTGCGAAGCCTCAAGGTGCGTAGAACGAGTCTGCGCATTTTGAAGTTGCGCAGTAGAGTTATATGAAACTTCCAGCTGCGCAGAAACCTTCTTTGGTACTTACGAGCGCAAACTAACTTACTAACCAAATTACAATTTTTATAATCAATAAAAATGAAATATATTTATTTTTTGCAGCAAGTGGTAGGGCCGATGGGTGGCGGACAAGTGTCTCAGAACCAACAAATCCAAAGTCCAGCGATGCAGCTTCACTCTCCAATGGCTCCAGGTCAAGTTCCACAACAGGGGCCTTATGGAATCCAAGGAATGCCACCAATGGGAATGATGGGTGGACCGCCTCAATAGGATTTGCTTTACTCTCCTAATCCCGTCTGTCTACCGAACACAAATCCTCCATGGATCAATTAAATTAATGTGTTCGATAGACTCACACGCGCTGGGAATTATTAGGAGAGTAATTGTCTGCATTCTTCACGGCCTTGGAAAAAATACTCGTGGTCCAAATACAATCAAAGATATTGTATATATACACATAAGCGGAGGTGGATCAGTTAGCTCCTTTTCACTATTATATATAATATCTTTGCTGCAATCAACCAATTCAAAGTTTAAATCTCGACTCAATATTCACAAATGAAATATATTTATTTCCTTTTCTTTTCTTTATCCGTGTAGCTACGTATTTATTTATCAATCAGCAATGAGCCCAGGTTCGTGTCCGTGGGACGAAAGACAAAAATATTACTGGAAATTTAGTTTAAATTAGTAATATTAATAGTTCGATGGATTTTAATTCTGCCTGTGTGAATTTTCACCAGAGTTCTTTGTGAAACTATACGTTTTCCTTGCCCTTTCATGAGGATTATTTACACAGAGATTTTTTACAAATGTAAGCTATAGAAATCAGAATATCAAATTGACTCTATAGCAATCCGTTTAAGACTGTGATACTATCCGAAACGATAATCGGGATAGGACGAGTGCAAAAATGTTTTTTCGAATGGCACGCCCGTGTGTTATTTTGAAAACATATGCCACAGTATTTAAGCAACAATTTTTAAAATATAGTGTAAGAACTGAAATAGCATCTCGATTAAGAGGAGAGTATACATTTATAAATAAACTGGAGGATACAAGTATCGTTTTTAGGTCGTAATTGTAAATATTCATGCCAATAAACTGATGAAATGTGAAAATAACTCTATTTCTGAGACTCTTCATTTCTGATGATTAAAACTGGAAGTTGATTCTGGGAATATGCGTATAAAGACTTTCTATTTATAGAATTAATAATATAATATTGAAAGATTAAGTCGATCAAGTACATTTTTGAGGTTATATTTAAGTGTGGCCTTGATTATGGCACGAAATTTAAATTACAAGTTCTTTTTTAACTGTAGAAACTACACTAAAAAAAAGTAACAAATAAAATACAAACTTTTGAGGAAAAAACGAAGATCGTGGCTAGGTGTACCGAAATTTCGGTACGAATAGCCGGACTTTTTCGTTTTTTTTTTCAAATTTCCTAATAAGATCATATAATATAAAGTGAATTGTTAATTTTTATATTATGAAATCATTCTGTTTACAATGCAATCTACAATATTTCAGTTTGAAAATTTCCATTTTAGGTTTTCATTTTTAAACGTATGTTTTAAGTTACTGTAATTGTTAATATTTCAAGATTTTTTAAATTGAACTGTAGTTAGAGTATTAAAAATTGAACAATAATTAATTTTCAAGTCGATTCTGAATCTGTTAAAAATTAAACAATTTACAGATTTTAACGTCAAAAATGTAATTGTTTCAATTCGAAAGCTTTAGTAGTTAAACAAATGTGAAGGTCCGGTTGAAACATTATAAACTATTTTCAAATCAAAATAATTCATAATTAAACGCTATTATTTAATTTAAAATCCTGTTAAAATATTGTTTCAATCCAAAGTATTCCATTTTTATGCATTTAATTTGACATTTTTTAATTTATAAAAAGGACATTTTTCAACATTTTTTATTTATGTAAAATGAGCAATTATAAATCAAATATTCAAAACTAACCAATTTGAAACTGAATTGTTTCAAATTGAAAGTCTTACATAGTTAAAATTTCAGAGTGCTAAATTTAAACGTTTAATTGTTCAATTATTTCATTTTAATTTTTAACTTGTACCTAAGTGAAATTTGTTAATTTTGAAATGTTTAAGTAATAATTGAACAATTAATGATTTCAAACGACATAAAACAATTTTATTTCCAATTCAAACAGTGTTTAGATTTAAACAAAATTTCAAATCGTTAATTTTTTTATTTGTTTCTATCTTAAAATCAATTAAAATTGCTTCAAAAAGATATAATTTTCAACATTTAGAAATTTTATGATACATTCTTCAATTTAGAATTTAGAGCACCGAAATGATAGCATGGTTTTATATTTTTTAACTAGATATCTTTCAACTGTTCAACTTATCCTATCTGATAATAATAATAATAAACTTATCCAAAAAATAGATCGAATGAAATTATCGAAAATCTCGAACTCATTGTTGCATACTGCTGTTTTCAGTTCGTTCTTTGGAATTTCCGGAATTATGAAAATTGCAATTTCTTAACTTGAAACAAAATGTACATTTTTAAAGATTTCGAAATAAAAATTTGAAGTTTTTTCAAGATTTTGAAAGGTTTCAAGATAATACAAAAATTTTCTCAAGATTCCTGTGAATATTATTTTAAAGTGATTTTTTTTCAATTAAGTTTAGGAGAATATTCAAAAAGATTATAGAACTTACAAAAGATTTCCAAAATTATCAAAAATGAATCCGTAAGATTTTAAAACCATTTTAGGAATAATTTAAACAACTAATGAAACTATTCAATTATTTGGTTGAAAATTCAAGTATTTTGTTGAAAAATCGTCTTTTTAGTAGAAAATTGATCTTTTTGGTTGAAAATTCAACTATTTTGTTAAAAATCGATCTATCTTGTTGAAAATACAATATTTTTATTTGAAAAGTTAGGAATTTGATGCGGTTTAAGTTGAATTTATAATAGTACCCACATTAATTTTACCTAAATATGCACTGCATTTTAAGTATAAGACAAAATAAACATTTGTTTGAATCATTATTCAAATTATTTCATTATTCGATGCTGCTTATATATTTAAGAATATCTTGTAATATAATTTATCGTTACAAAAAATGCGAAATAATTGAACGCTTCCGAACAATGAAATATTATACCTGGAAAAAATTTGAGATACCTAAAAAAAACTGAAATTGTCAGGGAATTTTTTTCCAGGATTTGAGTAGACATCCTGTTATAAGTAAAGTGCTTAATTAATTAAAAATACTTATTTTTGATTAATCTATCCCTTTTCAATTTCAATATTTTGAATTTTAACGACATTTAATTTAAAATCCTGCAATTGAATTGTATTGAGACCTTTCATTTGTACCGAAATTTCGGTGCAAATATTCTTTAAATATTATAATTATTCGATCCAAGGGGAAAAGTACGCTTTAAAGAGATAATATAAAACTTCTTTTATTTTAAATTCGGTGTGTACAGTTTTTACAAAAGAAACGGAAAACATTTAATAAATCTAAACAGATCGGCGAGGCCATACTGCTTCCATACTGCTATCATTATACATTATAATAATAATAATAATACAGTACAATATATCGTAATTATAGATATTATAATTATCAATCATGAATCGCAATAATATAACCGCAATTTATCGTGTGTCAAATATATACATTTTAGGTCAGTCTCTGTATAAAAGTGTGTGAGTGTGTATTTTGCATTGTGTTTGTGTGCGTGCGTGGTTTTCGAACCATTTCTTACACTCTTGCATTGAGAAAAAAAAATCACACTCGATACATCATCATCGATCAAAGCGTCGTTCAAACTTCGCTCCTTACCTTTAACTTAATACTTTTTTCTGGCAAATACCCTTTTGTAACTTTCTATATCAAAAAATGAAGAAAAAAAAACCTAAATTTATCGGAAAACGTAGAAAATTGAAAGAAAGGGGAAAAACTTTCTACTAATAAACTTTTAGGAATGACTGAATGAATGTGATTGATTTCTGTATAAAAAAAGAGAATTTGTAAAGGTAATTGGAAGTCTGAGATCAATACGTGCATCCTTTTGTAATTTGTATTCGTATACGTTCGTTTACATTTCTTTCTTCATTTTCTCAAATCGCTGTTTCTTGCAAAAATTCTATTTCGAAAATTCTTACGAAGAAACATCGATTTTAACGCTTGTCGAAATTACAAAAGCACTTTCGGTTTTCACGAGGAGCTTAATTTCATTCCTCGAAAGACATTCGAGATTGAAAGATGGTAAAGGACCATTTTTTCTTTGTACACACTTAACGACTTAACACTGTGGAAATAACGAAGACGAGTATTGAAATAAATACAGTAGTATGTGCATCGCATGCAAACGAAAATTAGGGGAGTGAAACTCCGGAATCTAAGCTAGACTCTTCTAATATCCAAAATTCGAGATAATTTTCTCGATTTTATTAAAAAAAAAAATAATAATAATAATAAAACTGTTTTTATTTTTATAACAGAAAGTGTTAAAAAATCAACGAGGAAGATATATATAAAAAACTTTCTTTTTTTTTTCGTTCGAGTTCTTTTCATTCTTTCTGATCAATTCTTCGTGCTTGGAAGCACCGAAATTAACTTTAAGGTACTTGTTTGGAAACTTTCTCCCTCTCGGTTTTTCCCTCTCTCGCTCTTCGGTACTTTTTGGATTTTAGGAGGAAAATTCTCGACGAATTCTGCTAGCCTAGGGGCGGCTAGCTTTCTAGTGTTTCAAACGAGCAAGGCACAGGACCTCTAAGGACTCAAGGTGCGAATGCTAGGAGGTACTACTCAACTGTGTTCCATGCTCTTTACGCCTCATCAGCAGCAGCACCAACATGTTAACACTGGAAACGAAAACGTCTAAATGTGCGGCATGAACGAGAGAAAAACAGGATTCGGCAGTAAAAGTTTATTGATTCATATCTCGTATCTGAATTTACTTTTTATCTGCATTTTAGCAACAGTGAAATCAATATTTTACTATGATAAAAAAGGGGAGATTGGCACATACTGGATAATGCAAATTTTTTCATAATAGGAATAGTATTAGAGTATTAATATCATTCCTATTATGAATAAATTAGAATTATCCACTATGTACCAGTTTCCTCTAAACGTGCTGATTCTCGAATATGCTGCAACTTAAATATATTTAATAATACTAAAATTATTTTGGAAACTGGTTGCAATTTTTTAAATTTAATTTGGAATTATTTTATATCAGTTGCTTATAAATCCAGAGATTCTTAATTAAAAATAATTAATTAATTTTAATTTCGAAATTAATATTTTTTTACCAAAATTTATAAGCAGTTTGAATCTCATTTAAAAATTAAATGACTGCAAAAATGTAGATGCATTAAATTCAAATTCGGTATTGTAACTTTTAAAGCATGACGAATTTGACACTTAATTTTTGAAAATCCGTTTTAGAAGGAATCAAAATTAATAGCTGCAAAAATTTCGAACACTGCAACTTTAATATTTTAAAATGTATTCAATAATATTAAAGTTATTTCCGAAACTGGTTGCAAGTTTATTGATTTAATTAGGAATTCCTTTATATCAGTCGCTTATAAATTCAGAAGTTTTTAGTTGCAGGATTTCGAAAATAAATGATTTTTTACTTTTATATTTGAAGCCATATTAAAAATTTACAAGCAGTTTGACTCTCACTTCAAAATTAAATGGCTGCACAAATTTAGAAAAATTAACATTGGTTTCAATTTGCAAGAATTATCCAGTATGTACAAGTCTCCCCTAAACGTGTTAGTTTTTGAATACAATGTAACTTAAATATTTTAAAATATATTTAATAATATTCACATTATTTTGGAAAATTGTTTCCAGATTTATTAATTTAATTTGGGATTCTTTTATATCGGTTGCCTATAAATTTAGAGGATTTTAAATTACAGGACTTCGAAAATAAATAATTTTTTACATTTATATTGAAAGGCATATTCAAAATTTATAAGCAGCTTGAATCTCATTTCAAAATTGAATGGCTGCAAAAATTCAGATACATTCAATTTAAATTCATATTTGAAACTTTGAAAGAATGCCGAATTTGATATTTAATTTTTGAAAACCCACTTTAGAAGAAATCAAAATTCAAATACAAAGGGCTTCTAACCAAATAGACAATTTTTTAATATTCAATCTTTTTCAACCAATTTTAAAATTTTGATACCTGAAAATTTCACTTGTGGAAAAATATAAATAACAAAATTAAAAAACGATGCTTCAAAAATTGAAGAAAAAAATTAGCAAGCCGTAAATTTAAATCATTTATAGAAAAATGAAAGATTTCCAACTTCTTTGCCATCAATTTTAAATTTCGAAAATAATTTAACATAAATTCAAATGTGTAAATTGTACACAATTTCGGAATATTTTAATATTGAAAAACTTGTAACAATTAACATTCCAAAACATCCTTCTGAAATTGATTGTCTTTCCTAATTTAGAAGCAATCCAATTTGAGATAATCAAAATCAAAAAGCTTCAAAATTGTATAGATGATTTAAATTTCGACCTAAGCAAATTAAAAGATTTTTTTAATTCAAAGCATCTTGAAAAATTTAATTTCAATTTGATAATTATTACAATTTACAAGGAACCGATTTTCGTATTCTTAAAATTTGAATATATCGAATTTAGAAAAATGTCAAAAACTTGAATTTTGAATTTCAAAATTTCATTTTCCATCTCTCTTCAAATCTGAAAATATTTGAAATTCTGTAGCAATAAAAGTTGAAATATTTCACAAATCGAAATCTTCGAAATTGAAAAAAATGTACTTGAATTCGAAAAGCAAACATTCGAAAATTCTATCGAATTTGTAAAAGTGTCTTTTATTTTCTCCAACTTCTAACTCTAAATTGAAAATCAAAAAGCAAACTAATATTAATTTTCAATAAACAAAATAATCCCTTTTACTTCCGAATCCTGATGATATGTCGATTGTCGAATAGGGTTGACGTGAAAGAAACCATAAAATATAATAAAACTCCTTATTTTGACGTACGCATGCGTAAATGTGATCTACAAAAAGCACTCGTTAGTAATGAATGAAAAAAAGGAAAATATTATGTTAAACAAAACGAAAGAATGATTGTGCTTGTGAAAGAATTTCCCCTCACTTACAGCTATTGACACATCGACACGTTACCTAAAATATAGGTACACGTGCGAATACGTACGTACTTAAGATGTAATAACAGTGTAACGAACGAATTAGCACAAATTATTCACATTTATACCTTATCCTTAATTATTCACATAAACACTAATTTTATTATTAAACTCTTTACTCGAAAAATATTTCGCATTTCTCGTTCCTCAAGACACTCTATTATCTTCTCTCTAATCTCATTTCTCCTATCTTCTGTTTTCCCCATAAAAAATTTGGCATTAACAAAAACATAATCAACTTTTTTTCGATAAATATTAAAACTGCACAATTAGCTCAATTCGCTCCACAAGATTATTTCTTGTATTACTAGGATGGACACTGAAAAAAATTTCCTTTTCGTTCTTGGCTCGACTCCATTTTTTTAATTCCTAATTTTGTCGAATTTGAATAGGAAATTTAAGTTCGAAAATTTCGAAAGTGACCTTGTTTCGTACTAAAATACAAGCTAACTACGACTTATTTCTTTAAAAAAATTACTGCTCGCACATTTCGCAATTAAATTTTCCCGCGAGTATAAAGCCAATTTGGGGGGTTATGTTTAAGTGCGGCGTGAATTGTGGCGCGAAATTTAAATGCCTTTCTGCGTTTTAAAACCTACCAGCAGTATTTTTTCTAATTTAATCTGCCTGAATAGAATCGTTGAGCCTATATTTTGATACACAGTCTTTTTCATGAAAATTGGCACACAAGTTTTTTCGGCGAAGCGTGAAAATTTGTGCTAACTGTTGCTGCTGGCCCTAGATTCTGTTACTTGAAAACGACATCGAGGAAGCTATTAAAACGCACCCCAGACAACATGCCTCTAAAGAGTTGTTCCAATTTCTCTCTGATCTTGGCAATAGTTCAAGTTTTCTTTCTCTTTGGTATACATCATGTTGTTTGGGTCTGGTAATTAGTGGCGTTAGCATGCAGGGAAGAGAGAGCGCGAAGCCTTCATGCCTTGAGACGCGGCTCTAAAGCTCTGGACAGAATAACTTTGGACAAAAAACGTTGGACAGAAACTTTTTGGACATTTAATATTATTTTAGCTATTAATTGGCATGGTTAAACTGAAAAATGAGGATTTTAAAGACCCTGCATCCTTACTTGTAAACGCGAAACAAGCTTCGTCCTCACCAGGCCTGTCTTGACACGTCTACACAAGCTAAAAAGAACGATCTTTATCAATGGCTTCGACCTTTCCTTATGTCAGAGTATAATGTATTATGCATTTTTCATTTTGCGATAACTAATTACTCGCTTGCCCTCGTTGGGGACAAAGGATGGCTCGACTGGAGTCTTGACTCGAATGAGAAATCGGGACACATTGAGTCCTCTCAGCAGCTAATCTTTCAGCCTAACAACAATATGCAAGCACATTGAGAAACCACCTGCTTTGTTTCATGAAAACGACACTTAGAGAGTTTTGTTCAAACTTCACAAACAACGTACAAGAAAAACTCCTCGGACGAAAGCTACTGACTCGAAATTCGCATTGAGAGCGCTCATGCGGACAAACTGCTTATACAGTATTTATTATATTAACGTTGACGAAGTGAATTAATGTTTTTAACGATCAAACTCCCTAGTTTTCTTAGTGCAACTTTTAATCTAAGACTATGATTGATCCCAGAGATGCAGAGAGACTTTTTTCTAATTCTCAGGTACATCTCATTGTACTCTACATTCCTACAATCCGAAAATCAAAACAGTTTTAAGGTAGATTTATACGAAAAAATAGAATTGGACGACAAAGTTTGATAAAATAGTTTCTTTAGGAAAGGGATGCTTTTAGGTGGATTTTTATAGTCTTTTAAATATATGTATTTACTAGTCTTAATTTATCTGAATCTGCATCTCTGTAAAGGATCTTAGCAGTTTTGGTAGATACTCAATGCGAATTGAAGATTCGCAGACAAAAGAGGCATATGTATATACAGGTCTCGAGTACAATTTGGTTCCAATGGGGCAGTAAGTAACAAATGGAGTGTGATGGTTGAATAATGAAACCACAAACCACCGCATTGGGAGAAGAAGATATACATATGCAATTCAGCGTCCTCGGTGAGACGAGATTCTTGAATGAGAAATGTTAGTTTCGATGTTAGATCATCATCCGATGGACGTTTAATCTTTACTCCTTGTTAGGTGACTCTACGCAACGATTAACTGCAAAGGGCGAAACAGGTCTCAAGTTTACCGCAGTTAATTAGTAATTCTCTTTAACACCGAGCCTACCATGTTGAGGACGCCAGTGGCAGCAGGCGAGGTAGAGAGCCAGGACGATGACCAGTACCTCGACGAAAACCAATCCAGCACAAACGCCGATTATTATCGCTGCGTTATCGGCAACAGCTTCCACCAAAGCTCGGTAACATCCCTGCAAGAACATTTAAAAAAAATTATTTTTCATTATTATTTTATTTACTTAAATCATTTATTAAAAGTATATACAGCGTTGTAGTCCTAAAAGAAAAAGTGGCCTGCCGGTACTTTCCATAAACTACGTTACCAGTTTTAAGCGGGGGGGGGGGGGGGGAAAAACGAAGGTTGGTAACAAAGTTGGGTGGAGGTTATAAGTGGAAATAACATAACGAACTTAGATAACATTTAGAACTTGAACCCAATAAGAAAATCCAACTATATTTTTGGGTAAAAGTTAATTTTTTTTATTGAAAATGTTACTATTATATTTTTTGCTCGAAATTCATCTCGTTTGGTTAAAAGGTCTATTATTTGGTTGAGAATTTAATTATTTTGTTTAAAATGCAACTATATTGTTAAAAAGTCATCTTTTTTTATCAAAAATTCAACTACTTTGTTAAAAATTCATTTTTTAGTCAAGATTCATCTCTTTGGTTGAAAATTTAACTATTTTGATGAAAATTCGTTTCATGTTTGGTTGAAAATAAAATTTTTAAACTGGCAATTAAACTATTCCACTTTAGTTCAAAATTCAACTATTTGGTTGAAAATTTTTTTTTAGTTGAAAGTTCAACTTTTTGGTCAAAAATGTATCCTATTTGGTTAAAAATGCAATTGTTTGGTTGAAATATCAACTGTTACATGCATCGTTGAGAATTCATCTATTTTGGTTGAAAAGTTCATTATCTGACTTAATATTGAATTACTTTGTAAAAAAATTGATTTTTTATTAAGGATTCATAATAATCATAGTTGAAAATTAAACTATTTGCTTTTAAATGATCTTTTATGTTAAAAATTCTACTGTTTTGTAGAAAAGTCATCTTTTTGGCTTAAAAAATCAACAATCTGATAAAAAATTTAACTATTTGGTTAAAAAATCATATTTTTGGGTTGAAAATTCAACTTTTTGGTAGATAATTCGTCTTTTCGGCTTTAAAAGTAAATAATTTTGTTGAAAATTCATGTATTTTGTTGAAAATTCGTCTTTTTTGGTAAAACATTAATCTTCTTGGTCGAAAATTCATCTTTTTGGTTGAAAATGTAACAACTTCGTTGAAAATTAATTTTTGTTTTGTTACAAATTATTTTTTTTATCTGAAAATTTAACTAATAGACGTTTGGTTAAAACTTTATCCTGTATAATGGATAAGTTGGAAATGCGTATTTTTATGTAATATTAATCTCCTTGGTCAAAACTTAATCTTTTTCGTTGAAAATTCAACAATTTTGTTGGAAATTCGTTTTTTTTTGTTCAAATTTATTTTTTTAAGAGAGTTTTTATCTGAAAATTTAACTATTTCAATTTTTGGTTGAAACGTTATCCTGTATATTGTATACGTTAAAAATTCAACTATTTGGTAGAAAATTAATGTATTTTGTTGAAAAGTCGTCTTTTTGGGTGGAAATTAATCTTGTTTGTTGAAAATTTAACTTTTTGGATGAGAATTCAACAGTAGAAAATATTTTTTGGTTGAACATACAACTATTTTAAAAAAAATGCAATATACATATTTCGGTTTGAAATCTTAGGAATTTAAAGTGTTTCGTATTGAATTTAATATGTTATCTACATTATTTTTATTTAAAATAATTTATAAAATTAACTGTTTTTGATTTAAGATTGAATAATTTTACAGTTGAAATATCAAATATTACATTTTTTGATGAGATTCATCTTTTTATGAAAAATTTTAGTACTTGGTTTCTACATTGTTACAAATTCAGTTTTTTGATTCAAGATTCATAATTTTACTTGAATATTTATCTCTTTTGTTGAAAGTTTAATTTAGAAAAAAATTTGTTTGTTTTTTTAAGGTTGAAATTTAATTTTGTTAATTGAAAATGTAACTATGCCACTTTTGGTTGAAAATTGATTTTTTTATTTGCAAATTCAACTACTTGGTTAAAAATTCGTATTTTTTCACTTTTACCAAGAATTTTTGCTATTATAATAAATCACAGATCAAACAGCAATTTCAGTTATGCAACATTTTTCTTTAATTAAAATTTTAACCAACTCTCCACATCTATCAATCGTAATTTTAAACCAGATATGTTATTTATTTCTCAAAATAATGTTATTTAAATTAATTCAGACATAAAAAATGCATTTTAATGAAAAAAAAAATTATTGAAGAATATGTATAAGTTTATATTGCAAGATATTAATATTCAGTGACACAGTTTTCACTGTTGCATCATTGTTTTTGTTGCATTAATTATTAATAATAAAAGCGATGGATTTTATTGAATGATATTATATAAATTCTTATAAACGCACCTAACTTCATTTGCGTATCGGATCAAGAATGGTTATCTCGAAAATAATATCAAACTTACTGAAAAACAAAAATTTAGAAGATTTAAAAAAAATTTGGAAGCTTTTTAAAGATCTTTAAAGGTTTTAAGAAAATAAAAAAAATCCTTAAGATTGCTGGGAAAATTTTGAATGATTTTTTATTTTAAATAATTAATTTGAAGAGGAATTATAAAAAGATTAAATTTTTTTTTTAATATTAAACAACAATTGAACAATTATTAATTTGGAAAAAATTCCAGGAAGTTTTAGATATATTTAGAAGTTTCAAAGAGATTCCAGAATAATTTAAAACTTGAAAAAATTTCAAAACATTTTAAACAAAATGTAGATTTTTGAAAATTTCTAACAAAAAATTTAGAAGCCTTTTAAGAATTTTGAAATTATTATACCATTAAGCCATTTCCCTTTCGGGGTAGGCGTGACT
>CAKNYM010052569.1:413678-426514 GCA_932195095.1 Andricus curvator
GTATTGCATTCGGAACCCCTCATGACTCTTGTATCTTTGACTAGTTAAGGTTTCAAATAAATACAAATTTTGTATAAAAATTCCTAGAAAAATTAAAAATGAATTTTTTTTGTTTGAAAAATTAATTTAAAAAGAATATTTGAAAAGTTCCAAGATTTCAAAAATTAAAATTTTGATTAGATTCCTGGAAAATTTTTAAATAATTTTTTTAAAACAAATTCTTCAGAGAATATTTCAAAAGAATTCAAAACAAATTTTAATGTATAAATTAAGGTTTCTAGTTTAAAATTGATTAAAATGATATAATTTTGAAAATTTATCAATTTTTTTATTCATTCTTCAATTTATACTATTTATAGCATTGAAAATGATAGCGTGGATTTCTTTTTTTTTTGAAATATTTGAACTGTACAATGTATGAAAGTTAAAAAAATTTTAATTTTGTAGTTTATCGGCTTTAATTTAAGAACAACTTTTTTTATAGTTGTACTTTTTTGTAAATTCTTGTAAGAAATTAAAACTACAATAAAATACAGCAATATACAAAAAAGTACAAAATTCGTCCGAATAATAGAAAAAAGTTGTACGTTCCTGTAATTTTGATTGTAATTTATTGCATTTATTTATAGATTCCTGTAAAAATGGTTTTAGTTTTTTCCTAATTTTTTGTAAAAAATTTACCACAAGGGATTTACTTGCCAGAAAACCGAAATTACCTTTTTAACAAGAAAATAGATTTAGAATCTCTTTAAAACTAAGAATATGCTTCATAGTTTCTAGGAAAGATGTGTGCAATTACTTGAGAAATTATGAAATATGAATTTCAAAATCGCATACAAAGTACGAGAACAGTCTATAAAATTACTAAGAATCTCAACGAGAATAAATCAGACCAGAGTTCGCTGAGGCCAATCTACTTGAATATGCATTATGGAAAGCCGTGGTTCCAAGATAATCCGCTAATTGAAAATGAACAGGCTAAATTTGAACAATTGCCGAACAATTAATAGAGTCAAAAGGTGAAAGTACTTTTGACAAAGGAAAGAGAAGCTCATAAGCTGACAGGCTTTTTTTAAGAGAAGTATCCAATTTTGATAGTAAATTAGAGAATGGAAAATCTAAATTGAAATTTTAAACACATTCTAATTTGGTTTTACAGTCAAATTTTGTGAATCCCAAATGTTGGAAGCTTTAAATTAGGGATAAATAAAAATTTCCACGGATTCAGAATACAAAGCCTAAAATGCTTTCAAAACAGGGGAAATAGAGTAATGTTTCACTGCAACAGGGGAATAAAATTTAAAAAATAAATAAAATTAATACAGGTACCATTTTGAATTTAATTTGCGACGCTTTAAATTCCTAAGATTTAATGTCGAAATATTTTCAACCATTTTCAACCAAATAGATGCATTTTTAAACAAAGAGTTAAATTTTCAAACAAAAAGATGAATAGAAATATCAATTTTCTATCAAAAATGGAATAGTTATATTTTCAGTAAAAAAAAAATTTCTTCCACAAAATAGTTGAATTATCATCCAAAAGACTGAATTTTCGACCCAAACAAACGAAATTTCAACAAAATAGTTCATTTTTCAGCCCATTCCTTCAAAAATTTAACCAAAAGAGATGAGTTCTCTACCAAAAATGTAATAGTAGACTCTTCAAACAAAAAGAATTAACTTAAAAAAAACATTTGGATTTTCTTAATGTGATTTTTTTATATTTTTTTATTTGGGAAGCTCCAAATCAGCTTTTTTTAAAAATTAGTTTCAGCTGAATGTTAAACCCAAAAAACGACCTTTTTACACAAAAGTTGAATTTTCAACCCAAAAATATGAATTTATAACAAAAAAGTTAATTTTAAACCAAAATAGTTGAATTTTCATCAATAAAGTTATTTTCAACCAAATAGTTGAATTTTCTATTAAACTGTTAAATTTTCAAGGCTGAAAGATGAATTTTCTACACAGAAGTTGAATTTTCTGCACAGAAGTTGAATTTTCTGCACAGAAGTTGATTTTTCAACAGAAAAGTTAATTTTCAACCAAAGTAGGTGATATTTCAACCTAAAAAAAAAACTTTTCTGAAAAAAAAGAATTGAATTTTAACAAGAAAGTTTTTTTTCAATCAAATAGTTGACCTTCTGACTGAAAAATATGAATTTACAACAAAGAAAGTTAATTTTCAACCAAATAGTTGAATTTTCAACAAAAAAAACGAAATTTCACAAAAATAGTTCATTTTTTAATCAAAATAGTTGAATTTTAAACCCAAAATACGAACTATCTGCAAAGCAATTGAATGTCAAACGTGGAAATATGAATTTTCAACAAAAAAGTACATTTTCAACCAAATAGTTGAATTTTCTATCAAACTGTTAAATTTTCAAGCCTAAAAGACGAGTTTTCTACACAGAAGTTGAATTTTCTGCACAGAAGTTGAATTTATAACAGAAAAGTTAATTTCCAAATAAAGTAGTTAATATTTGAACCTAAAAAAACAACTTTTCTGGAAAAAAAGAATTGAATTTTCAACAAGAAAGTTTTTTTTAATCAAAAAGTTGACCTTCTGACTGAAAAATATGAATTTACAACAAAGAAAGTTAATTTTCAACGAAATAGTTGAATTATCAACAACAAAAAAACGAAATTTCACAAACATAGTTCAGTTTTTAACCAAAATAGTTGAATTTTCTATCAAATTGTTGAATTTTCAACAAAATTGTCGAATTCGCAAATAAACAAGATCAAGCTTCAACCAAAAACTGTTGCATTTCTAAGAAAACAGTTGAATTTTCATTTCGGTAATATAAATTCTTAACAAAAAAAGTTAATTTTCAACCAAACAGTTGAATTTTCTACGAAATTGTTAAATTTTCAAGCCAAAAGAAGTTCATTTCCAACCAAACAGTTGAATTTTCAATCAAATTAGTTGAATTTTCAACCTAAAAAGACCAATTTTCAACAAAACAGTTGAATGTTTAACCCAGAAAAACAAATTTCCTACAAAACAATTGAAATTTCAAACCTGGGTATATGAATTTCCAACAAAAAAGTTATTTTTTAACAAAAAAATTAAATGCTCAACCAAATAGTAGAATTTTTAACCAAAAAAGATCAGTAGGCGTTCGGGCCTCGTCGCCAAATAAGAAGGCTTTACGCGAAGCCTTCAATACAGTAACTGTAGTATTTTCTCTCTCTTCTGTTCGTTTGTTTCAAGATGTGTTCACCGCATTCCTAACTTAATTTTATTTTTAAATTATTTCTTAATTATTATTTGAAATGCAACGTATATTATTTTACATTTAATTTCAATGGAAACTATAAGTGAACTGATACACAATTATAATTATTATTTTTTTTTACATTTTAGGAATAGTTGAAATGCACCCCATATTAGATAATAATTATTTTAATGAATAATATAATCAAAATAATAGTAACCTAAAGTTTAATTCAATAAGACTGTAGAACCATTTAATTATCAGTAATTGAGAATAATTTTTTTAATGCGTTTCTACTTTTTAAGTACATAATGCAATTATTCACTTTATATTTTCACTTTAAAGGTCTCCCCTACTAGGAATATAATATAATATGTATGTCACATTTATTCTAAATGTGAAACAAAAATAATAGACAATTTCAAACAACCTATTTGAATGACAGTTGAAAGAATAATTTTCAACTGACAGAAAAATTAAAGGTATTTTAATTGAAATAAAGGCTATATTGAATAATAATTATTTTAAATATATAATAGAATTACAATGTGTAATTTCAAGTTTGATTCTATACGACTGTACAGTATTAATTACTAATTAATTAAAAATATATTTTGAATTTCGTTGCATAATTATTTTCACATTATTGTACCTTACTTTGAAACGTAGATTAATCAAATTTGTATGAGAATAACTTAAACAATGAACAAATTTTTAAACAAAAAATGAAATAGTTAAATTTTCATTTAAATTAATTAATTTTTAAACAAAAATGAAAAAAAGTTTAACAAAATAGTTGAATTTTAAAGAAAATAAATTAATTTTTAACAAAGTCCTTAAACTTTCGACCAAGTACTTGCATTTTGTATCAAATAGTTCAATTTTCAATAAAAAAAAAAGAAGTTTCTATAGAACATTTCAATTTTTACCAAAAAATTCATTTTTAATCCAAACTGATTAATTTTTGTGAACAAAAGAAGATGAATTTTCAAGAAAATTAATTAATTTTCAATAAAATAGTTACATTTTCAACCAAAGGAATGAATTTTCTACACGAAAATATGAATTTGTAACAAAGTAAATGAATTTTCTACTAAAAAGGATAAATTTTTAAACCACAAATGAAATAGTTGAATTTTCATTTACATAAATTCATTTTCAATAACAATAGGAAACGAATTTTCTTCAAAATATTTGATTTTTAAACAAAATAAATTAATTTTCAACAAAGTACTTCAACTTTCGACCAAATACTTTAATTTTGTATCAGGTTGTTGAATATTCAAGCAGAAAATACGAATTTTCTATAAAACAGTTGATTTTTCAACAAAAAAGTCCATTTTCATTCCAAACAGATTAATTTTTGTGAACAAAAGAAGACGAGTTGTCAAGAAAATAAATTAATTTTCAATAACTTATTTACATTTTCAACCAAAGGAATGCATTTTCTACAAAAAAATGTGAATTTTTAAGGTATACAACACAAAATTTACTATGAATTTAGAATGTGAACTATACACAAAAACTCATCGTATTGATATATTTATGTTAAAAAAAAATGATATACTTCAAGAAGAGAATAATTTACATTACAGTAAATAATTCACAAATAAAAAAGGGTGAAATCCCTCAAAACGCAAAACGTGCGTTTTGAGGGTAATTCTGTACCAAAAATATAATAGTAGACTTTTCAACCCAAAAGAATTAAGTTTTAACCAAAAACAGTTGAATTTTCTTATTGGGTTCTACTAGTTCAGTTCGAATTTAAGTGGAAAAACGAGAAAAAGGGGAAGTTTCTTGAAAACAGGGGAAAAAGAGGAATTTAAAAAAGAAGAAAAAAAGAGGGGAATAGGGGAAAGACTGCGAAGTCTGCGGTTTCGAATTTGGTTACATCTGAATTTTTTGTGCTTGCATTTAGAAGTTTTCAAATTGGGAACGCTTCAAGATTTGAAGCTTCCCAATTTTAAAACTCTTTAAATATAATAAAATCAAAATCACAGACGAAGTCAACAGCGAAATTTGAAAATCTGCTTACAATAGATATGTTTAAATTAATTAATTAACAATTTAATAAAATATGAACTTACCTTTTGATAGTAAGAGTTAGCTTCTGTCGGAATTGACTGACAACTCGAATCCAGTACCTGACCATTAGGATATTTTCTGCAACAAGCTTCCGGGACTTTATAATGGCTTATCCAATTGCTAGTATCGAAATCTAAGTAACTTTCGGCACCACAGCAATGCAACTGAAATAAAGAAAATTAGATTTATTACCTCTTTGGTTTCACCAATCACAGGAGAAATTAAATTCATCCGACTTATTGAGGTCAGTTTTACTCGTTGCATTAAGAACAAAAAATCTTAATTTATTCAGAAAGACATATCAGGGTGGCCGCAAAACTTAATTTTCAAAAATCCACCCTGATTTTTCTCTGACCAACTTTTCATTTTCCCTGACAATAACATTCAAAGACCAGCATTTTAATCTTGCAACATTTTTGGGATATAATCTTTTATAAACGGAATAAAAAAATTACAAAATAAAATTTGAAATTAATTTAGTTCAACCAAAAATATGACATTTCTGCCATAAAAGGTAATTTTTCAACACGAAAGGAGAAATTTTCAACAAAACAGTTGAATTTTTAATCAAATAGTTAAATTATCAACAATGCAATTGAATTTTTAACCAACTGGTTGAAACTTCAACCTATAAAAATGATTTTACAACCACATGATCGAATTCTCAAACAAAAAAGACTAAACTACAAACAAAAACAGTTACATTTTCAACGAAATAATTGAATTCTTTAGAAGACAGCTTAATTTTCACAAAAAAGGAGATAAATGTTCAATCCAAAAGGACGAATTTTCTGTCCAAATAGACAAAGATCAATTTGTACCCAAATGGTGGAATTTTTAATAAAAAAGATTAAACTTCAACCTAAATCAGTTGCACATTTTAACCAAATAGTTAAATTTTCAAGGCAAGAAGACACATATTTTAGGAGACAATTGAATTTTCAACAAGAAGATGAATTCTCAACAAAAAAATGTAATAGTTGATATTTCAGCCAAAAATAAAAAACGAATAGTTAAATTTTCAACTGAAGAGTTGAATTTTCGACAAAATAATTTAAGTATCAACAAAATAGTTAAATTTTTAACCAAATAGTGGAATCTTCAATCTACAAAGATGAATTTTCCAGAAAAATGTAATAGTTGATATTTCAACCAAAAAAGATGAAATCTCTACCAAAAGAGTTGAATTTGAAAACCAAAAAGACGAATTTTCAACATATAAAGATTTTTCAGTCAAGAAAGAAAAAAAGTTCATCCAAATTGTTGGTCTTTGAAGCTAAAACACGATTTTTTTGTAAAAGAGTTACATTTTCAACAAAAAAGTTAATTTCAACCGAATAGTTGCATTTTTAATAAAAAAAGAGGAAATTTCAAACCAAGAAGATTGTTTTTCCAACTAAAAAGACCAATTTTCCAAAGGAAAATATCAATTTTCAACCAAAGAGATAAACTTTCAAACAAAAAATACATGTTTAATTATTTCATGTTTTACCCAAGCAGTTGAATTTTCAATACAAAAAGAATAATTTTCAACAAAATAGTTCAAATTTCAACCGAAGAGATGAATTTTTAACAAAAATGATAAATTTTCATCTGGAATAGTGGAATTTTCAGTTAAAAAAATTAATTGACAACCAAAAAAAGCGAATTTCCAACTAAAATTATGAATCTTAAAAAAAGATTTTGTAATGGTTCAACCGTGAACCAAAGAAGATTAATTTTCAACCAGACAGTTCTACTTTTATCCAAAAAAGATTAAATTTCTACTAAAACAGATGATTTTTTAAACTAAATAGACAAATAAAAAAAAATCGAATTTTCATTCAAGAAAGACTTCAGTTGAATTTTCAAAACCAAAATATGAATTTTCAACCAAAAACGATGATTTTTTAAACAGAATTGTTGAATTTTCAACCAAATGGTAGTAATTGTTAAACAAGAAAGATTGAACTTAAACCAAAAAAGAGTTGCATTTTCAACGAAATAATTGAATTCTTTAGAAAACAGTTGAATGTTTAACAAAAAAAGATGAATTGTCAATCCAAATTCAATCCAAATCCAGTGAAAAGACGAATTTTCTGTCCAAATAGACAAATATTCAACAAAACAGTTAAATTTTCGACCAAAGAAGATAATTTTTTAACAAAATACTTGAATGTTGAACAAAATAATTAAATTCGCATCAAAGTAGTTGAATTAGTGAACAAATAGTTGAATTTACCACCTAAAAAGATGACTTTTCAAGCAAATGGTCGATTTTTTAATAAAAAAAGATTAAATTTCAACCAAAAATAGTTGCACTTTCAACCAAAAGTTAAACTATCAAGGCAAAAAGACAAATTTCTTAGAAGAGAGTTGAATTTTCAATAAAAAGATGAATTCTCAACAAAATAGTTAAATTTTCGACCAAAGAGTTGAATGTTCAACAAAATAATTAAATTTTCAATAAAATAGTTGAATATTTAACCAAATAATTGAATTTGTAACCTACAAAGATGAGTTCTCAAAAAAAATGTAATAGTTGATATTTCAACCAAGTAGATGAAATTTCTACCAAAAGAGATGAATGTTAAAACCAAAAAGACGATTTTTCAACAGGTAAAGATTTTTCAGTCAAGAAAGAAAAAAAGCTCATCCAAATTGTTGAGTTTTTAAGCCAAACGACGGTTTTTCTGTAAAACAGTTGAAACTTAAAATAAAAAATATGAATTTTCAACAAAAAAGTTAATTTCAACCAAATAGTTGCATTTTTAATAGAAAAAGATGAAATTTCAAACCAAGAAGATTAGTTTTCCACCTAAAGAAAGAAATTTTCAACCAAAAATAGAATAATTAAATTTCCAGATGAAAAAATTAATTTCAAACAAAAAACAAAATAGGAGAACGTTCAGCCAAAGGTATTAATCTCTAACTAACATAAAATTATGAATCTTAAACTGGAATAGCAAAATATTCAGTTAAAATGATTAATTTTCAACTGAAATAATCTTAACAAAAAAATTAATTTTTTAAGAAAGTGGTTCAACCTTTGACCAAGCAGTTCAATTTTCATCCAAAAACGATGAATTTACAACGAATCATATGATAGTCGATATTTCAAACAAACAAAAAATTAAATTTTATATCAAAAACATTTGAATTCTACCAAAAAGGACGAATTTTCAACAAAATAGTTGAATCCTCAACCATAGAGGGTTTCATTTTTCAACCAAACAGATGCATTTTTAGTCAAAAAGGTTAAATTTCTAATAAACAGATGAATTAAAAAAAATTGCATTCTCAACCAAGGAAGATTTCAGTTGAATATTTAATACCAAAATATGAATTTTAATCAAAAAGTTAATTTTCTGCCAAAATAGTTGAATTATCAACCCAAAAAGACGAATTTTTAACAAAGCAGTTAAATTTTTAACCAAATAAATAAATTTTCAACTAAAAATATAGTCGTCAGGAGAAAGAAACAGCAAAAAAAAAAGGAATATAAGGCAAGTAAATTACTGACAAGAATATTATATTAGGGTGGCCGCAAAACTTCATATTCAAAATTCCCTAATTTTTCCTGGACCATTAATATTTAAAGACCAGAATTTTAATCTTGTAACATTTTTAACAGAGAATCTTTTATAAATGGAATAAAACAATTTCAAATTTAAATTTAAAAATGGTAAATTTATTATCCTTGACAGATACTTAAAGTGCCTCCCGTAGAAATATCCAGACTTTTGCAAGATTCTTTTTAATTCCCTGACTTTCCCTGACCAATAAAATTCCCTGACTTTTCCCTGATTTCCAGGTTTTCCCCGATCTACGCATATAAAACTAGAAATATAAATTTAGATTCCTGCGGAACTTCTCTAATTGTCTGGAAAAGATTAAGGGGAAAAATCAAGATTATCGCGTGCAAGAATGTGAAGCCGGAAGATTCGCTTAAGCGTTAATTTATTTTCAACTCGGGCTTAATTTCCTTATTAATTGTGCTGCTGATTTACCTGAGTCATGATTCTGTCCCACGCGAGAGTCACGGTATCCGAATGGCCAGAGTAGTACTTAATAGTCGACTTTACGATGCTCTGCGTTTCTTTCTCGGCCTGCAACAATTTTACAGTTTTACAATTAGAGAACTGAGAAATATTTGCTGAATTTAGGACAACAATCTCATTCAGACCTTCGACACATATTTCTTTCCTTTTTAAATTAAGTGTGGATTGTGAAATTCTGCAATAGAAACTATTTTACTCACGTCTCTGGTTTTTATTCCCTAACATTAAAAGTATAAACAATTTAAAAATAAGAACAATTTGAAAATCCATTATTTAACCAATTATTAAATATTAGGCTTTAATCGTTTTTGAAACAATAATTAACAATTTCGAATTGAAAGTATTTAACAATTTTTAAAACATAAATATACTGCACGATTTTGAATTGAAAATGTTCAAAATCAAACAATTTTAGATCAGTTAAAATTGGGAAAAAAGGAATATATTTCGAATACAATGAAAAGTAATTCAACTGGTATCATTTCTAAATGAAAGCATTTAAAATTGAATAATTTAAATTTTAAAGTGTCTGAAATTGAAAATGTATCATTTCGAATTCAAAGTGTTCAAAATTTAATTATTTAAAAATGCAAACTTTGGAATTCAAATAATTTTCAATTCGAATAAGCGATTCAAATTTGAAAATTTTAAATTAAAAACTAATTTGAATGTTTCAAAGTTCAACAAAAAATTCAAATTTCAATGCCTAGTTCTAAAATCTTCTCATTTTTAAGGCTTGAATTTAAGAAATGATTGTCTCAATTTTTCATTCTTTTCAATTTAGTCTTGAGTCATTTATTTCAAAATTGTTTAATTACAAATCGTTTAAACTGAAAATTGTGCAGCTATAAAGTTTTTCAATTTAATATTCTACGATTTCGAAGAATTTAAAAAACCAGACAATTTCGTACGTTAAAAATTGAAATCAAAAAAATTTAGAATATTCAAATCTAAAATTATTCCATTTAAAACTGACTAAAATTAAAACCAAACAATTCAGAATATTTTAATCTCAAATATTAAAATTTAAAACTCACTATCAATGCTTTCAATATGAAATTTGGAAAGATTTAATAGTGAAATTGTGAAATTTTTAATATTTGAATTTGAAACTACAGCATTGTGAAATTTAAAATTTAAAACCTAAAAAAAATTAAGAAATTACAAGCCAAATATTTTCGAATTTAAGCTTTTGAAGGAAAAAAACTTTACTTTGAACGCCTCAGAAATTATACTGTTTTTGAATTGCACATTCAAAACTATAATTTTGAAGATGATAAATATATTATTCATAAGTATCATCATGTAGTATCAAGTGACATTCAAAGTGATTGGAAAGACTTTTCTAAACTCAAAAAATGAGATTTCGGTACAAAAAAAATAAGTCATTGTCACCGCTCAACATTGAAGAATTAAAAATTTTTAAACCTTTTAAGTTTAATTATTCTAAAAACGTTGAAAATTATATGCTTTCTAATTGGAAACTTCCCAAATTAATGAATTCAAACTAGAAGCGTTAAAAATTAAACAATTCCAAACTTCATTTAAAAATTGAAGCATTCTTAAATTAGGATCCTGACTCTTAATCGCTGAAAAAAAATACTTGTACAATATCAGCATCAATTTTTGAGATTTGAAAATTTAGGAAGCTTGTAAATTTTTTATCTGAGCAAACTTTAATACATCAGTTTTCTGAAAATTTTATATTTAAATTACAAAAAACTAAAGGCCTCAGATTAAAAGATTAAAAACTATGATGATTATAAAAAAATACAGTTTGAGAATTGGAAAATGATAAATTTCAGATCTTTTTAATTTAGTTATAATTTTTTTATTAATTAGGAAAGACGCAAAGTCAAGTTCGTAGCTGTTATAGTATAGAAACAACTTTTATTGTATTTATTTATTATAATTATTTCATTAATTTTAATTTTTTCCAAAAAAGTGGAATATAATAGATTTCAAATTTCAATTGTTAAATTTAGATATCTATCAATTCTGAAATTTCTAATGTTTCCCAACTTCAAAAACTTTTGAATATGAAATTTATACTGGATTATTTTGTTTATCCAATTGTGAGCTTTTAATATTTATAAATTAAAATTTTTATTTCTCATATAAATTTCAGGCGTTTCCATACTCAAAACACTTAAAAAATTTAATATTTATATTGGAGGATTTTAAATTAAGAAGCAATCAAATTAGAAAGCTGCCAAATTTTAAAAATTCTTCAAGTTTACTATGATTTAAAACTTTAAATTAAAAAACGCAGAATCTAAAAAGCAACTAATTTTGAAAGTTTTAAAGATTGAAAAAGAAAAAATTAAAATTTGAAAGCCTTTAAATAAAAAGGAAAATGCTTAGAAATGATATTCCTCTAATCTGAATTACCAATAAATAAAAAAACCTTGTTGTCGAAAGTTTAAGTATGATATTGTATTTAAAAAGTATACTTACATCTCCTTTAAGTCCAAAAGCGAGGCCAACAACGATACATTCCAGTACAAGTACAATCAGAATGAGAATACCATACTGAAATAATACAAAAATTGATTATATATATTTTTTAATTCACTAGAAAAAATGATACCATTTTTTAAAAATGAAAAATGAAATGTTAACATTCAATAAAGGAAATATTTAAGGTACCAAAAATCTTACATTTTTCTGGAAAATGTGATTTGGAATAAAAAGCATAAGTTAAAATTTTTAATTTTTAAATATGTTTTATTAATATTATTAGAAGGGACTTACGATACATAGTAGACATCGAGATTCAAACATAGCTCCGCAGTATCCTAGAAAACTGACGATGAACGTCAGGGCTCCAGCAGCAATTAAAATGTAGGAGATCAGCTCGATTATGTGGGCATCAGTTTTACTCTGCAACAAAGAAAAATAAAGATTATTAACTTTTTAGTCATTCATTTTTAGTTCGATTTTATAATTACTAGCATCATCAATCGCGCGCTATGCGCGCGTGTAGCTTTTCGATTTGAAGGAAAAAAACAATTTTTAATACAAAATAAACATGTTAAATAACTATTTATCTTTTTTAAGTTTATTTGTTCACTTTTTAAGGTTATATTAATATATTATATTCCTGAACTTTTGAGAAAATTCAAAAAGGTTTTTGAAGATTTCAGATATGTCCAATTAAAATTTCAACAAAAAAGTTAATTTTCAACCTAAAAAGATTAAAGATATATAAATATATATATAGATATTATAAAGATCTCAACGAAAAATGTAATACATGATTAATATTAAAACAAAAAAGATTTTAATTTTAAATCTAAAAGAGTTGAATTCATCCAAAAGGCGACTTTTCAACAAAATAGTTGAATCCTCAACCAAAAAAGATTAATTTTCAACCATTTGTATTTTTAACGAAATAAGATCAAATTTGTTCCAAAAGAGACGAATCTTCTACAAAACAGTTTAATTTTTTAAACTATTCTGAATTTAAATAACAGAATTTTGT
>CAKNYM010052569.1:433771-537780 GCA_932195095.1 Andricus curvator
TAAAAAATCCCAAAATTCGATTGTGGAGGTGCTAGCTTAATGGACCTGAAAATAAACGGGCTTTGCTCATCTGGGTTTTTCGATTACGTCTTTCTGATTTTCCAGGATTTCCATTCGGAGAAATATCAAAAGCTTTGATTTGTCGTTCCAGGATTTTCCCTTCATCCTTACGAATTTCATGCTGGCACCACCTGCAGCGTGAGACGAAAGACAATAGCGAAGATCAAAGTCGGCAGACACAAGAAAAAAAAAGAGGAAATAAGAGGAACTGTGGAATGTCTCAACCAGACCCAAGCAAATTGTAAGTAGATCTCCTCGATAAAGTGGGAGAAGTTTAAAGCGACTGTAATCACGCAATGCAAGTGCAAAGTCGTCTCAAGGATCGTAAAAAAAAGTAGGAATCTCACTTTCTAGAAACCAGCCTGACTTGCATTTTATCCTTCCAATAAACAACGTCTGAAAGGAAATTTTTGCATGATTTCGAGATTCCAATAGATATTTTCAAATCTGTAAACTTCGATCTTTTTCCAAAAGGAGTATTTTCGATTAAAATTGTAACTTTGAGCAAATCAAAATATACTTTTTTTTCAAGTTTTTAAAGCTGGAAAACTTCGGAATTAAAAATTATTTTTTAAAATAATACTGCTGCAAAGTACAATGGATGTATTCAATATGTGTGTATTTATTTGTGCTCATTTTATGAGCATTTTGCTTCCTCATATGCACCAAACAAATTTTTGCTTCCTCACAGAGGGAGGTTTTACTCTAACAAAAGAAAAAAAATACTTTCAATATTTTTCAAGCTTATGTTTCTGTCGATATATCGACATGTTCTGTCAAAATGAAAAATTCTTTAACTAACGGTTATATTCCAAATTAAAAAAAGTTTTCTTCATATAAACAATGAAACCTCTTTTCTAAACTTTCTAAGTCGGTATTGATTGATCAAGAATAGTCATCGAAAGTTCGTCAATAGGTCAATCCACGCACCTCAAAGACGCGAGCAAATGCATAAAACACAATACTCTTATATTCCCAATTAAAAAAAAATCCTCTTAAAAACAAAGTAAATAATTTTGTTAACAAATTTAAAAAGGATATTGGTATGTTATGCTAGGTTGTGAAAGGTTCTTCAATTGGGCAATCGATGCGTCTCGAAGACGCGAACAAATATATCATATACATTACTATTGTATTCCCAATATTAAAAAAGTATTCCGCGTATCAACAAGATAAACAATATATTTTTTAAATTTATATATCGGTATTGCTAGATGATAAGAGGTCTCAAAGAGTCTCAAAGACGCGAACAAACATGTCAGATACAGTGCTGTAGTATCCCTTATATGAACAAAATTCTTCCCATATAATCAGAATGCACACAATTCTTTTAAACTTCATAAATCGGTACTGGTGGGTCATAAAAGGTTCAACAATAGGTCAATCGATGCGTCTCGAAGATGCGAACAAATAGACTAGATATCGTAATGTTGCATATTGAATCTCAAAAAAGGTTTTCTCATGTAAACAGAATAAACCATTTTTTGAAACTTCATAGATCGGTACTGGTGAGACATAAAACGTTCAACAATAGGTCGATCGATGCATCTCGAAGACGCGAGCAAATACACTGGATATCGTATTGCTGTATTTTGAAGATCAAAAAAGTTTTTCTCATATGAACAAGGCAAATTTTTATTTCGAAATCTACAAACTAACGAAAAAACTACTTCTAAATGGCCGATCTAGTTCAAAACCCTATCAGACCTGGATATCAGTCGGAGTTACAGTTCGTCCGAATTTTATGATTATAGCTCTTTTATTTTTTTGAGATATGGCGCACAGAAAAAAGTTACACACACACACACGGACATTTTAAAAAAATTGCATTTTCAAGCTCCTGGGGTTGAATTATATCGAAATATGTAAAAAAATTAGACCTGAAAATTTGGGTCATTAAAAACCTCCCTCTATAAGGAAGCAATAATTTAGGAAGCATCCAAAAATACAATTTTTTAAAAGATTTTATAAGAAATTTTGAAAGAAGAAGCGTTCTAAACTAAACCAATCACCTTTTGAGATTTAAATTCCAGTTTTGCATTTTAAATTAAAATTCTTTTTAATTTTTAACCGATAGAAAATAAGAATAGGTTCGATCTTTGAATATTAATTAAATCAGAGTGTCCAGTGGAGAACTGCGATAAAATTCCCGTACATTTCGCGTACAATTGCCGCAGGCTTTTTAATAATTCCAGCATGGATTTGATTAAAAAATTGATTGGCGTTTCTAAAAAAATACATTAATAATAATAATAATATACAAAACATAAGTATATATTTATATTTTATAATCAAACCCAAGAGACCTCTTATTCTTCGTGTTTCATTGACAAATTAACTTAAATCTTGATAAGAAAAAATAAAAAACAGATAAATTAAAAATTGAGCAATTTTAAATTCTGCTATTTATCTATTTTTCATTCCTTAATTTTTTTCCTTAATCTAGCATATTTATCAGTTGAAGTTCCAAGGTATTCAAAATATTTTTTTAAACTATAGACGAAAGTTTTGAAAACTGAAAATGAAATATGGAACAATGGCATCTTTTGCACTTTTTATGCCTTGAACTTGTCAATTTTTATCAGGGAAACCTCCCTAATGTGGATAATGCAACTTGCAGTGGATAATCATTAATTAAGAGCACAAATAAACGAACAACTAATAATTTTAATTTATTAAAACGTATAGTGTTTTAAATGATAATTAAATTAAATGAATTATTTGACATACATTAATATTTTTAATTAATGATTATCCACTGTAGGTTACATTATCCACTGTAGGGAGGTTTCCCCTGTAATGATTTCTTATTATCATTAAAAGGCCCTGAATCGATCAAAATATTTTTCCGAGTGATCTGGTAAAAATATTCAAATGCAATGGATGTACAAAATATTTTTCAAGCTCAGCTAAACAAAATCCAAATAAAAATTACAAAATTCAGAGATTTATTTTCATTTGCTCAACTTCTCGCCTGTTTTTCTAATTTTTTTTTCTTTTATCAGTACGAAGTATTTAAAATAATTTTTAAAGCTAGCTAGAAAAAAAATTATATAAAAACCCATCAAAATGGCATTTTGAAAAAATGTCTTATATCAATATATTTTTTGAAAATATTGATTGTATTCTTAGGTTGTGAAAAAATGACTCTCTAGCTCTCTAGGTGTGTGCTTTTACCTACTGTAAGCTGCGAAGAATACAAGATTAATTTTTCACCTGGGTTCAAATCCTACCAGAGTTAGAGAATCATTTTTTCACAAGAGTTAGAGAATCATTTTTTCACAACTTAAGAACCAAATCAATGTTTAAAAAAATATTGATGTAAGACCACTAGATAAAAAATAATTAGCATCAAATTATTTATTTAAAAATATATAAAAAAGTTCGAGTCTTATTTGGATTAAGGCGTGTTTCATTGATTCCCACAATACACCTGTTGGAAGATTCTGTCAAGACCTGTTGAATGCCCTTAAGATATTTTTAGCTGCTTGCATGTACGTCGAGTGGAAAAGCTAAAAATAATCAGATAAAACCGTTTTTTTCCGGTCCTCGTATTACCGAATTCATCGTTTTTACTTCTGTTTTCTCAGATGGATTATAAACGTAATATCTCTTTATCCTCTTATTAAATCTTTCATCACTGTAATTTTTTTCACTCGATACTTTTTTATAATATCTATAAAAAAAATATGTCCTCTAAAAAATTCAATATCTTTAAAAGGTCTCGTAGAATCTTTTATGACAGAACCATATTTTTTTATTTGGCTACTAAATATTTTTACTCTTTTTTTTATTTTCACTCACGAATATTTGTTCATATATTCAGTCGTATTTTGCCAGTTTTTAAATAAAATTACAGGCTATTTAATTATTAGAAAGTAGTATGATGTTTCAAAATTAAAGCAATATTCTTAACTGACTAAATTCCTTTGACTTTTTTTTCTCTTGAGGAACGCAAGAATTTTTACAACTCTTGATTAGATGTAGGATTTTTTTTAATTTTTCAACGAATGAAGAAAATATACCTTTGCGTGTGGTCTTTATATCTTTCGCATATCTAATTAATTTTTATGTTTAGTACTTCGCCAAAACAAGTTCGGTGACAAGAATACAAATTTTTTAATCGAATTAAACCAGACGTAAGTTAAAATTATCACTGAAAGTAATATTTAATTTTTAAAGAAAAGATTCCTAAAGAAACAAAATATTGTAGACTTTCAAATTTGAATGCTTCCAAATTTCAAAGCTCTCCAATTTTGTATGCTTTAATTTGTGAAAAATCATTTTACCATTTTTATTTTTTGTATCGACTTCTAAAAATAATTGTACGCAAATATCAAACTCAAAATCTCCAGCGTTTATTTGAGGTCCAGCTCAGCACAAAAATAGCATGGATTTTTTTCCATCGTCTCAAAATGATATGCATAAGTATTTTTATCCAGTCGAAAGAAACGAAGACGTTTTCGAAGTCGTAAAATCCAGTAATATACAAAATGTGTGATTTTTTTTGCGGTCGTTAAAACAACGAATTAAAAAAGAAATTGGAGGTCTAATTTCTTCAGTTAGACCACTAATTAGATCAGATTTAGATTTAAATCAATTAAGATTTATTTTTAATTGATAATTAAAATAGAGTACTCTTTGAATAAAGATTCACTTTACTTGAAACTTAATTCAAATAAAATATGCAATACAAAATAAAAAAGTACTTATATAACGTTTTTCTTACAATATTGCATTAAAAAATCAATATTAACTTACATTTCTTTTTCTTACTATATCATATGATTGTAATTATGTCACTATAAGATAGGTATAAGTATGTTGAAAACTGGAGACTTTCACTTGTGAAGAGCTCTGAATTCTTTAAAATTATCGACGCGAAAAAACATCAAAGTTTTCGGCCAGTTTTCACATTGCTTCAATTTTTAACGAGTTAACATTTTTGAAGTATCCAAGACTGAAAGCGTTCAGAAATGTAAAAAGCCCTAAAATTAAAATTTTAGAGTATTCAAAATTTTTATTTGAAGGATTCACATCTCCCAATCGATTGGAATTGTGAGATTTGTCGACTTTCTAATTTTAAAAGATCCAGTTGAGAAGCAACCAAATTTACAAATCAGGCAACTTTTTTTTTATTGTTTTAAACGTCGGACCTTTTAAATTCAAATTTAAAGGCGTTCCGAATTCAAAATACGTATTTATTAAGTTTCCACGTTCGGAGGCCTTGAAATTATTAAAATGAAAAAAAAAATTATTAAAATATCATTTTTTAAAAGATCGACTGTAACACTATTAAAACAATCTCAAAGCAAAAGAGAGAATTAAATCTTCAAATATTATTATCCAACACGATTCTGGCTTTTTATTTCCTAACATTAAAAATATTAACAATTTCGGAATCCATTATTTCACAAATGTGTAAATATTATCTTTAAAAACGTTTTGAAACAATAATTAATAATTTCGAATTTAAAGCATTTAAAATTTGTTTGAAACTATATTGAACGATTCTGAATTGAAAATGTTCCAAATCAAAGAATTTTAGATCAGATCAAGTTTGGAAAATAGAAAAATTTTTCGAATGGAACGGAAAGGAATTGAACTTGTATGATTTCTGAATAAAAGCGTCTAAAAATTGAATAATTTAAAATGAAAAGTGTTTTAAATTGACAAATTTTAAATGGCAAGCTCTGAAAATTGATAAATCAGTGGAAATTGTATCATATCTAATTCAAAGCGTTCAAAATTGAGCAATTTTATTTAAAAATGAAGAATCTCGAAATTGAATTATTTCAAATTATAATTTCGAAAATTTTAAAACAATAAAAATTGAATATTTTCAGATTAGAATTTTGAAAATTGGATCATTGAAATTTCAAAGGAATTGAAAAAAACTTGAATTCAAATAATTTTCAGTTAAAAGCTATTAAAATTTTGACAATTTGAAATTGAAAACTATTGAATGTTTCAAAAGTAAAACCTTCTTAAATTCTAGAATTTTAAATTTGTATTACATACAAAGTTATAATTTAATATTCAAATTGATTAGAAAATTTTTTCTAATATAAAAAAATTAATTCATCGTTCAAATTTCCATAAAAACGTTCAAAATAAAAATTAATTTTAACTGAAAAACATTAAAAATGAAAAATGTCTACTTTGGAACATTAACGTTTTTGTAAATATTCAGAATCGTCAATATTAGGTGAATCGAGTTGAAACTCAAGATTTCTAATCACAATTGGCTGTAGAATACAAATTAATAATTAATTTTTAAATATCACCCCATAAGTCTGTTTTATAAGGTCCCAAAAAACACCATAAGTAAAAAATTGAGTTTTGCGAATTTTTGGCGCTAATTATAATCTTTTTGCGGTTTTTTCAGAAATATTAGATTTTTTGTCCACCTTTCACTTAAGTAAGATAATAATTATTTCAAGTTAACAAAAATAATTGTTGAAACAATCTATTATTATTTGTAATAATACATATTATATTTGAATAATGTTACAAAATTGTGGTTTTTTCTTCAATATTCAACTTTTTATCCACTTTTCAGTTGGAGCGACGTAAAAATTAATTAAATTTTACAAAAATAATTATTTAAACAAATTATTGTTGTTTGAATTATCTTCTCTTAGATAATTGCTAGAAAGTTGCGGTTTTTTCTTAAATTATTTACTTTGCTTTGGCTTTCTAGTTATAAATAAACAATATCAAATCATCTTTTAAACAATCTCTTTCTTTTTTGTGAATATATTTTGCTGAAATTAAACAGATATTTGAAATATTCTTCAAATTTTCTATATTGGTCATATTCAATTGAAATTTTCCTTGTAGTAGTTACTAAGAGCCTTTTTGCTTAAATTAATATTAATGTTTATCATTTGTTCCTAACTACAAAGTCAAAGAAAAACTGAAAATTTCATAAAAACTCGCAACTTTCTAGATTTATTGTAAGAGAAGATAGTTATAAATAATAATAAATTGTTTGAACAATTATGTTTGTCAACTTGCATTAATTCTTATCTCAATAAGTAAAACGTGGACAAAAAGTTAAAAAATGCAGAAAAACCCGCAACTATTTAGCATTAATATAGGAGAAGATAGTTATAAACAATAAAAAATTGTTTCAACAATTATATATTTTAACATGCATTAAAGTGGACAAAAATTTGTGTTTTTTTCTGGAATTTTTAACACTGGTATGGCTTTTTAGTTGAACAAATAGTAATTTTGTGAATATATTTTTCTGAAATGAAACAGATATTTCAAATATTCTTAAAATTTTCTATATGGATCATATTAAATGTTTGTTTTGTTATCAACCATACAAAATTGTTTCAACAATTATTTTTATTAACTTGCATTAATTATTATCTCACTACGTAAAAAGCGGGCAAATGTTAGAAAATTTCAGAAAAAACCGCAACTATCTGGCATTAATATAGAAGAGGATAGTTATAAACAATAATAATTTGTCTAAACAATGATACTTGTTACATTTCATTAAATATTACCTCGCTCTAAGTGAAAAGTTGGAAAATTTGAGAAAAAACCCGTAACTTTCTAGCATTATTCTAAGAGAATACTATTATAGTTAATAATAAATTATTTAAATAATTATTTCTGTTAAATGTAATTGTTTATTGTCTCGATGTAACTGAAAAGTTCAAAATAAGTTGAAAATTTCGGAAAAATCGCGACTTTCTGAATCTAGTCTAGGAGAAAATTGCTAAAAACAATAATAAATTCTTTAAAAAATATATGCAAACATCTAGTTATCAGTAGAAAGTAGTATTTTATGTATATTAGAAACAATTCGTATTTCAAAAACCGCCAAAAAATCAATATTTGCGCCAAAAACTCGTAAAACCCATTTTTTCACTAATGGGGTTTTTTGGGGACTCTGCAAAACAGACTTATGGGGGTGAAATTTATAAAGTAATTCTTCATTTGTATTCTATAGCTAACTGAAAGAGAAATGTTGAGTTTCAACACGATTTACCTAATATTGACGATTCTGAATAAAATGTTCAAAAACGTCTTTTTTCTTATGGAAAATACATATTAAACTTCATGGGGTTTACGGAACCTCTAAATATTATTTTAAAAAAAATGCATTTTTTTTCTATGGATTCGAACAAATTTTGGGGGTGATATGTATGAAAATTAAAAAAAAAACGCGGACCACCCTATTTTGCTTATTATTAATTTATTTATACAATAAATGCACTTTTATAAATTTGAATAAAGTAAAAATGGAAAGTTTATTCTCAAGAGATTTCAATGGAATCCGTACGGTATTTTTTCGTGACACCCTGTGTGAAAGGTGTACTACAAAACGATAAGAGGTACCCGTTAATGGCATGGTTTGGACCCGACACACCTGTTTCTCGTTTCTGCTTGCGTAAGCTTGGAGCTGGTGCAAAAGCATTGCGCAAATTTGCTCGACAACCGATCAGAGTCTCGAATATTTCGTGGATAATAAAAAAAAAAGAATAAATAAAAAAACCCATCCATATGTTTCAAGATCTTGAGCAGCATCGCACTTCAGTCGGAGAGACTTTTTTCTGCTTTCACACTCTCATTATCATATTCTCTCATACACTCAACATTTTACCAGTAAAAAAGTCTGCATTTAAAAGTTTAATTACAGTGAGACCCGAAAAACCACGTATTAAAATTAAAGAAGAAAAGAAATCTAATCGCAGGGCTGTCACAGCCTAATTTACTTTTGAAAAAAGTGACCAAAAGTGACAAAAGAGACTAATGTTCTAAATACAAAACAATTAAAAAGAATTGGATAAAATTTGTAGGGATAAACTAGCAAAAAAACAATGTATTAAATAACATTTTAGTATGCATTTAGAGGAATGTAAGGGAAATGGGAAGAATTTGATGAAAGGCATACAACTTCAGGGCGAATTTTTAAAAACTTCAAGAGAATTGAAAAAATGTTCAAAATCCAAAATGTTCCACTGATTTCAGTAAAATTGAAGCGAATTTAAAAGAATTCAAGAGAATTCGACAAAATCTCTAAGCATTCAATGTACGGTTAAAACAGTTTAGGGTGAATTAAAAAAAACTAAACGAAAATGGTTAAAATTCATTAAATTGAGTAGAATTAATTGAAATTAGAAGAATTCAAGTAACTTCAAAAGAATTCAGCGAGATTTAAAAGAATCAAGAGAATTCAAACCAATTGAAAGAAATCAGGATGAATCGAGGGAGGAATTCATAAGAATTTAGGTTGAATTGCAAATGAATTCAAGTGAGTTGAATAAATTCAATAAATCCAAAATTGGATGAATTTAGAAGAACTCAAAGGAATTCAAGAGACTTTAAAGATATTCATAAGAATTTGAAAGAATAAAATAGAATTTTTTTTAATCATAAAATTTTCATCGAATTGAGTAAAATGGAAATGAACAGAATTCAGGGGGAATTAAACAAAATTTAAGTGAACTGAAAAAAGCCAACGAATAAAATAAAAGTCCAGTGAATTTGGAAAAACTTATGGAATCCGATGGAATTCATTAAAATTCAAGAGAATTGAAAACAATTCCGAAATATTAAAACAATTCATTGAATTTATTAAATTTGCAATGAATTGACAAAAATTCAAGGGAATTCAAAAGAATTTGATGAAATACTTAAGAATTCAGGGTGAATTAAAAAAATACACACAAAATGCAATAAATTGAGTAGAATAGAGTGAATTTAGAAAAATTTAGGTGAATTCAAAAAAATCAGGAAGAATTAACAAAATTCAAGAGAATTTAAAAGAAGTTTAAAGAATTCAGGATAAATTAATAAGAATTCAAGGTGAATTCCAAATGAATTAGGGGAAATTTAAAAAATCCAAAATATTCCATTGATTTGAGCAAAATCGAAGTAAATTGAGAAGAACTAAAGGAATTCGATGAAGTTCATACGAAATCAAGATAAATAAAAATTCAAGTTCATAGAACAACATTTTTTGAATCGAAGAAAATTCAGATAAATGAGAGTAAATAGAACTAATAAATAAGAATCTGATGAAATCTATAAGAATTCAAGGTTTTAAAAGTCTTCAGGGTAAATTAAAAAAAAAAATTAATTTAAACGACTCATTAGTAAAAATTCTATGCACTGAAAATTTCAGAAAATAACTTTGGCATAAATAATATAAAAAAATTCCTTATAATATTATAAATATCTGCATTTGCAATTCTTTTTTTTTTTGCTTAAACAACTGTTTAATTTCTAACGCTTCCAATTTCAAAATATTACCTTTTAGTCTTTAAAATAAAACTTCTTCCACTATTAAAATTGATTTTTAAATTGAGCAACTTTGAATGAGACGATTAACATTTTTTTTTAATTCTAAATAACTGCAACTCGTATCGACTTTGTTTCTTGCCCCAAATATTTTTTTAATTTTCAAAATCAACTTTTCTACTTAAAAATCCAGAAAAAAGTTAACAATAATTGTTTTTCTCCAAATTAAATCAAATTTGTTTCGATTCTTTAGTTGCGAAAATTAATTTTAACCATAAACCAAATTTAGGCATTGTGTTTAAAATTTTATAATTTCAATTACCTTTCATTTGAAATTGTTTGATTTATATCGGTTCCAGTTTCTAGAATTGCTTAAGTATTAAAGTTTTCAGTTTGATATGTTCCACTCTTAAGAGGCTTTTAATATAAAATTCTCAACTTTTGAACCCTTCAAGTTTACTTAATTCCAGAAAAATTTTGCTGAATTTAAGCTCAGCAATTCCATAATTCATAAAAATTGAAGTAATCGCGGGAGCACTTTTTTCAAAATTTGAAATTTTGAAGTACAAAAGATTCCCTTTAAGATAAGAATCACTTCACTATATTTTTATTTTGCTCAACATTACATAGCTAAGCGCAAAGGTCGCAAAGGTAAAAAAAACGGGTTTTCTCAATGTTCATCCAAGATTCCAAAGATATTAAAAAATTGGCTTATCCAAGTTGGAAAGCTATATGGAAAAATATTTTTTTCTCTTGAGATTTCTCTATTTTTCCCCTTAACGGTCGATGATACAAAAAATGTTACAGACAGTTACAGAACAGAAACGGTGTCTTTTTTCTAGATGCACATTTTTTTATAGCAATGTTTACAATACCAATGAAAACACAGGTGAAAATGGACTTTTATACCGTTATGAACTTTCCGCGTGGCTACAATAACTTTTTTTTAATTGTGCAGTGATTCTTACCCTAAAATGCAACGTTTTTATATGGTTTCGTTTCGCTTGAAAAGAATTTTCTATTTTTGACCCGCCTACTATAACAGTATATATTTATAATATATGTCCAGGAACATCACTTTTGCTACCGGTGCGTATAAAACGAAAGCAAAACTTTTACTTTCCGTTCGTTCCGCTGGTGTCCTGATGATGATGATGATGGTCAGCCATGTATCAGACAATAAATAATAAGAGCGAAAATAGCAGACAATTAATTAAAATGAATAACCTCAAGCTATGTACTTACAAAGTATCTAAAAACTTGCTGATGCATACATCTACTTAAATTTAAAGGGCGAAAGCAGTGCCTGTTTTTTCTTGTATAATTTGCTAATATATCGTTAACACGATATACGATTATACAGAGAGATAAATTAAAATTAATTAAATTAACGCCCCAAGCCACATAAAACCACGCAAAAGACCCAGAAAATAAGCACGAAATTTTCGCACGGATCAGTGACGACCCGGAATAACGATTTCACTTTCATTTCATTCATTTTTATATTAAATTTTCTATTATTTAGAAAAATTAAAATGTTAGTATAATCAGAGTGGCTGCTAAATTTAATCTTCAAAATTCCTTGACTTTTTCCTGACCAATTTTGCTCTTTTCCTAATCACTAATATTCATAATCTAAGCCAGAATGTTTTTATTTTTTAACTGTGAAAAAGATTCCTCTTTCGCTCCGCTGGGATTCGAACTCAGGTCTCACAGATCGCCTGTCTGGTGCTCTTACCCTCTTACCTTATTTATTTTACCTTGCTTACTTATCTCTCCATAGCTTAGTGGGTAACAGCTCCAAACCAGCAATCTGTGAGACCTGGGTTCGTATCCCAGCGGAGATAAAGTGGAATTTTTTTAACAGCTAAAAATTAAAACCATTCTGGTTTAAACTATGCAGATCAAAAACCGCCATTTCATCGACAAAATTCAATTAATATTCAAAGATCAGAATCTTAATCTTGTAAGATTTTTAAGACAGAGTCTTTTACAAACAGAATAAAACAATTTCAAATTAAAATTGAATAATGTCAAATTTCCACGACTTTTGCAAGATTTTTTTAAAATTCCTGACTTTCCATGACCAATAAAATTCCCTGATTTTACCCTGATTTTCAGGTCATCTCTGGCCTACGGCCACACTGTATAACAATATTTTTTTCCAAATCAGTGTTTTTTTTAGTTAGTCGTTGGTATTCGTAAGTGCAGAAGTAACACGTCCATCCCACGCTAAAGCACTCATTTGACAACCAATCATCTCATCAGCTGCGAAGTACCAATAATTAGATCGCACTCGTTGTACCTCACATATAATATCTTCTGTGTATTGCCTCTATTTTAAACATCATCCATCAATGATTATTTAGTGCAAAAAACGGGAATTAAGATGCCTAGATTTATTTTCAAAGAACAAGATGAATAGGATCAGGAATCCAGAACAGAGAAAAAAGAAAACCAGCTGTTTTTTCTTAAATATAGATATAGGTGGATACGTAATAACTAGCTTCTGCGTGAAGACGAGTTAGGAAAATAAATTCCACATTACTCAACGTAAAGTGTTTATATGGAAAGGAAAAGTTGACTCTGAACATTTTTTAAATAAAAATATAATTAAGTTGAAGAGAAAATAAACATTTGAAGCCGAATCTAAGAAGATGTATGTTATGATGAACCTTTCAAAAATCATTTCACCACTCTATCTTTCGAAATAATTTATGGATATTGACAAGAGTCAATGAAAACGATATCCGTTGAGATATGTAGTATATTTCCGACAGTTTATGGATACATCTGTGTGCAGAGTATCAGAATAATGGATATGGATTATGGAAGATAGGGAAACCACTACTGACAGATATCGATTGACCTCCGAATAATAAACTTCAGCAGGATTCAAGATATACTTAAAATCAGGATAGTGTTACAAATGAAATAATGAAAATAAATGAATAAAATAAATACAATAAAAATTAATAATATATATAAAAATTTACAAAATAATATAAATAATGAAATAAAAATATATAAATAAAACACAAGTGATAATACATCTGATATTTTCATATTTCAAGATTTTAATTTTGATTGGCTTGGTTGAAAATTTTTCTGGGTTTTTAATTCATGGATTTAAAATCTTAAATCTGTAAAATTCGACTGACAGGGATTGTTATAAAATGTTTCAGAACATTTTTTTAACATGAAGAGACTTCATAGCCCCAAATGCTCTCAAAATAGGGAAAATAGGGTAATTTTTCACGAAAATAGCGGAATAAATTCTTTTAAATAAAATTCATATAGGTATCATATTCTTATAAGACTTAAAGTCAAAATATCTTGCATTTTCAAAAAAATAGTTGAATTTTGGACCAAAAAAGATGAACTTTCAACCCAAGAAGACGAATTTTGAACAAAAGAGTTGAGTTTACAAGCTGAAAAGTAGATTCTTTTAGAGAACATTTGACTTTTAAACTCGAAAAGATGCATTTTTTAACAAAAAAAAGTCATTTTCGACCAAGAAAGATAAATTTTCAACCAAAAAGTTAAATTTTCAACTAAACAGTTGCATTTGCAACATACAAACATGAACATTCAACCATTTGGTCAAATTTTCAAACAAAAAAAGATTAACATTCAACCAAAAACAGTTACACTTTCAACCAAATCGTTGAAGTTTCAAGTAAAAAAAAAAGATTTTTTCAGAAGACAATTGAATTTTCAACCAAGGAAGATAAATTTTCAACCCAGAAAGATGACTTTTCTACCAAATGATGAATTTACAATTTGAAAGGATCAATTTTATATCCAAAAAGACGAATTTTAAACAGAACAGTTAAGTTTTTGACCAGAAAAGATGTCTTTTTACTAAAATAATAGACTTTGCAATTTAAAAAAGTTAATTTTTAAGCAAAAAAGATGATTTTTTTACCAAAAATGTATTTTTAATCTAAAAGAATGAATTTTCTATCTAAAAAACGAATTTTTAACAAAACAGTTGAATTTTTGACACCAAAAATTACTTTTAAACAAAATGGTTTAATTTAGAACCAAAGATATAAATAGTAGACTTTTCAACCAAAAAAGATTACTTTTCAACGCAAAAAGATGATTTTTCTACCAAAAAGTGCATGTTTGGTCCAAAAGGACGAATTTTCAATTTAAAAAGACGAATGTTCAATAACACAAGGTAAGTTTTCGTCCAAAAAAAAAAGACTTTTAACAAGATAGATGAATTTTGAACAAAAAAATTGAATTTTTAACAAAATAATTAAATTTTTATTAAAAAAAAGACGACTGCTGAACCAAAATCTAATGGTAGATTTTTCAATTAAAAAGAATTCACTTTTAAAGAAAAAAGATGACTTTTATACCAACAGATGAATTTTCAATTTAAAAAGATGAATTGTCTATTCAAAAAGACGAATGTTCAACAAAAAGGTTGAATTTTCGATCAAAAAATTGAGATTTAAACAAAATAGTTCAATTTCCATAAAAAAAGAAAGTTTCAACCAGACAGTAGAATTTGTAACCAAAAGAGATGAATTCTAAACCAAAAATATAATACTTAGTAGACTTTTCAATTAAAAATAATTAACTTTCAACCAAAGAAAACAAAATTTTTCACCAAAATATGCATTTTTAATCCAAACGGAAGAATTTTCTATCCAAAAAGACAAATGTTCAACAAAATATTAGATGTTATAACCAAAAAAGATGAATCCTGAACCAAAAATATAATATTAGACCTTTTAATTAAAAAGAATTATATTTCAAGAAAAAAAAAAAGAATTTAAAATCAAATAAGACGATTTTTCTACCAAAAGATGAATTTTCAATTCGAAAGAACGAATCTTCTATCAAAAATGATGAATATTCCACAAAAAAGTTTAATTTTCCACAAAAAAAGATGACTTTTCAACAAAATGTTGAATTTTGCAAGAAAGCAAAGAAATTTGTAACCAAGTAGTAGAATTTTTATCCAAAAGAGTTGCATTCTGCACGAAAAATATAATAGAAAACTTTTTAATTTAAAAAAATTAACTTTTGAACCAAAGAAGATAACTTTATTTCTACCAAGAAATAAATTTTCAATCCAAAAGGACGAATTTTCTATCCAAAAAGACGAATGTTCAACGAAATAATTGAATTTTCGATAAAAACACGATGATTTTCTAGTTGCTGGGTTCTGTTACTAATTCAGTTCGCGCATTTAAGCAAAAAACGAGAAATATTACAATTTTCTTGAAAACGGGGGAGGGAAAGCGTGTGAAGTCCATGGATGTTAAACAAATATACACTTTCCAAAATTCGAATATAGGAAATGCAGTACCACACATGGAAAATTGTACCAGACAGGATATAATAATTATTTTCGAGACGGTTCATTCTCGTGATTAAATAAAAGGGAAACACCCACTCATGCAAGCAAATAAGACTTATTTCGCAGTGGGAATGTGAATGCAAATGATCTTTGTAAACAACATTTTGTCCCAGATGAAACATCAAGATTCATGGCGCGTACGTTATAGTTCAACTTAGGGTCACGGGTCTTGAGACTTGACGATCAAGTACTTTTACATGACACTTACATGCAACCTACTGTATAACGTCTCCAAGTAGCTATATCATATATAGAGATAGAGATACATATAGATACATGTATAGTCTTACCCTATTCTTTACACCCACTCCATACTATGCACAAGGATGAAAAAAACTTAAAGGGTCAACATTCCCGTAAGTGTTTCATTGCCAACGATAATAATCTACTTTTATATATAAGACACATGCAGGAATAGGGATGTTTCTCATGCCATGTTTCCCTTTTCAGCTCATAGGCAAGTAAAGGCCATTATATATCTATGAGCTGATATGTAATGGCCACACTGTAAATCCCCGACATATTATTTATCTAAAGTTGGATAAAAAAGCTGCAAACAATTGAAAACTACAATTATCCGACGGCAGATAATTTTTATCATGAGGCGGATAAAAATTATCCGTCGTCGGATAATTGTAGTTGTCAATTGTTTGCAGCGTTTTTATCCAACTTCAGATAAATAATATCTCGGGATTTACGGTGCATTTTATATCTATGACGTAATAATTTTTGACGGCATTTATTATTACATGCATGTATATATATATATATATATATATATATATATATATATATATATTCTGTAAATCTTGAAAAGGAGTAAATATTTCAGAACTCGAAGGTCAAATATATAATGTACATTAGGTTGGACCAACAATTTTTTTTTTTAATTTTTCGGCCAGGATAGGAAAAATGTCATTGTAGGGGAATGTAGTCAAATTTGGGACGAGTTTTGTTTCTGACCCATAACTTTTTTCCATGATAATATTTTTGGGCTTTCGTTATGTTTAAGTGCACAGGTCTGTCGCATGAATTACATAACAATGACCGAAAATGCAATTATTTTGATTATTAACACTCAAAAGTTCACCCAGAACAAAAATTTTCTTCATTCAACAAAACCGTTTGGTTGGCCGCATTTGGTTGATTTCCAAAAATATTTTTGTTAAATGAACAAAATTTTCATTTAATGACCACATTTGTTTGGTTCAAACAATCAAAGTTTTTGGTTGAATCGTTTTGTTGATTTTAGGAAATATTTGATTGATTTCACAACCTTTTTTAGTTGGATCTACCAAATAATCTAAGAGAGCATTTTACTAGAATTAGGAAAAATATTTTGTTGATTCAACCAAAATATTTTCTTGAAAGCATCTTAAAAGTGACGCACGCTTGCGAACTTGGTGCGATCGCGTACTCAAATTCAACATGACAGTCCACGTTCGAGAGTTCGTAGCGTCGCGAACAAAAAAGATAAAAATGTTTGAATCTCGGAGAACCTTATCAAAATAAGAGCGGAAACATAATCGATTGGGATTAAGTGATTATGTGAAAAATACGTAAGATTACTAATTGAACCTTTGTGTGTGCGCCTAGGATTGCGTGATTATGTTTTTGATTTAAAAAAAAAAGATTTTTTGAATCAAATAAACAAAGGATCCGGCACAATTTACATTGCAAATGGCTTGCCGTAGAATTTTCTACACGGAGAAAAATTGATGTTTAAATGTAGATGTTCAAAGGGTAAGATCGTACCGCCTAACATGCAGATATTCAAGTCGAGCATCTACTATCTTTTCGAGATGTTAGGCGTAAAAATATTTGTATGTTAAACTGAAACACATTCAGATGTTAAAATCGCCGAGCGCATGCGCATTGCGCATCAGAATTTCACGACTATATTTCACGGCTATGTTTTCGATATTACAATTATGGAATATTGCAATTTTGGAACATTTCAAAGGATCAAAATTAGCTATCCTTAATTAAAATCAGATAACGACTTTTGTCTGTCTACACGACGGAACAATGTTCGTAAGTTTTAGGTTATATTGACTTGGAACACAGTGGACAACATGTTTGTGAATTTAAAATAAAATTTGAGTTTCAGTAATCGAAAATGGATAGAATTGTACATGCTGATTACAGATCATTCGTTCTCAGCTTACTTACCCCGTTTTTATTTTGAAAATTTTCAATTACAAATATTGAACATAACCTCAACTTCACTGAATGTATCATCTCATCGATATTTCATTCCCTTTATCTGTTTTGCGTTTATGTATGAAAATTCAAGTTTAATTTTAAATTTACAAATAAGTTATCAATTAATTCCTTAAATGATCAAAAATATGTAAACTCCTTAATTATTTACAGCCGTTATTTGACATATTTATCATTTAAATTTTTTTGGATATTTCAGTTGAACATTTTGGATGTTACAGAGTAACATCACACTTTTTAATATCTACAGATACTAACTTTGAACATCTAGATTGCTGTCCTATAGTTAAACATAAAATATGTTAACCCTGAACATCTAGATATTACGTTTAAACATCCATTTTTCTCCGTGTAGTCATGTGATATTCGGTAGTTGAATAAACAACTAAATAATTCACACAAGATGACACGATTCCATGGTAAGCCATATTTACAATGTACATTGTGCTGGGTCGTTTATGGTTAGATGACCTACAAGTTTTGGTTAAATCAACCATGCTCTTTCCTTAGACCAGCAAAAACACTTATTTGAATCAACTAAAATATTCTCTTGGATCGAGCAAAATATTTGCTTGGATTAACGAAAAGTTTTACTTCGACCAACCAAAATATTTGCTTGTATCAACCAAAACATATGGTATACTCAACCAAATTTTACTAACCAACAAATTTTCTTGGATCAACCAAATATTTTGTTGTCCATATGATAACCATATTCTAAGGTTGATTCAACCCAAATTTGGTTCATTCAACCAAATCTTTTTCTGGGTGTATTCATAATTTGACTTAACTTAAAAATGTGAATTTCGTGCATCAAAGAGTAACAAAATATTTTCCATGATTATCGAATTAGTATTTTTCTCCCAATTTACAATAATATGATAATCATGAAGAATATTTTTTTTACTCTTTGACGCATCAAAGACACATTCTAAAATATTTTCATGTGCCATCTTAGATTCTTATGCGTCTTTATATTATAAAAGACTTGTAAAAAGGATAAATGGAAGACATAAAATTACGTGTTTTAAGCACTTTAGTTTACAAAAAATTGTAGTATTTAGGTAAAATTGTGACCTTACGTAAGTTTATTTACCACCAGAATATTTTTTCTTCAACAAAAGTTTTTTGAAATCATATTGCATATTGCAATGAACAAGTTTGTACAGGGGGAAATGATTCTGAAGATAACTATGGAAGCAGCATTGAAATATGTAGCAAAAATCACTTTTTTCGAACTTTGAAACTTCAAATAATTTCTGCTAACGGAAGATATCGTTTTAAAAACCTGTAGAAAATCACAGATATCTATTTTTATATATAGAATGAAATTCTTTACCCTGATGTACTAATGCCTAATGCTCTCAATACAGGGGAAATAGGGTGATTTGTCAATAAAATAGAGGAATAATAGGAAAATAAATTCTTTTAAATAACACTAATGTAGCTACGACATTCCTGATTTGGAGTCGAAATATATTGCATTTTCAAAAAAATAATTGAATGATGAAAAGAGATGAATTTTCAAGCAAAAAACTTGAATGGTTTCGAAAACAGTTGACTTTTGAAAATAAACAAAAATCAATTTTCAACAAAAGTCGTTAATTTTCAACCAAATGATAAAATTCCAAAAAAAACTGAACTATCCAACAAACAATTGCATTTTCAATCAAATAGTTAAATTTTTAAGTCAAAAAATCGAATGTTTTAAAAGAAAGTTGAATTAACAACCAAACAAGATGAATTTTCAACAAAGAGTGGAATTTTTCGACCAAAAAAGATTACTTTTCAAGTTAATAGTTGCATTTTTAACAAAATAATTCAATTTTCAACCAAATGGTAGAATTCTTAACGAAAATAGATCAATTTTTACCCAAAACTAGAATAGTAGACTTTTCAATTTAAAAGAATTAACTTTCAGCCAGAAAGGATGAATTTTAAACCAAGAAGATGCCTTTTCTACCAACAGATGAATTTTTAATACAAAAGGACAGATTTTCTATCCAAAAAAAGGTGAATGTTTAACAAAACAGTTTAATCTGTGACCAAAAAATATGACTTTAAAAAATAGTGAAATATCAACAAAATAATGAGTTTTTCCGCCAAATATAGGAGAATTGTTAACCAATAGAGATGAATTTTAAGGTCAAAATATAATAGTGCATGTTTTTTTGTAGAAAGTTAATTCTTGTTATATGCATATAACAAGAATAAACTTTCTACCAAAAAAGTTGACTTTTTAAGATAATAGTTGAATTTTCAATCAAATAGTAGAATTTTTAACAGAGATGAATTGTGAACCAAAAATATGATATGATCGGCTCGAACAACGTTTTCATGCTGAGGAAAAACAAGGTGCGCAGATGTGCGCAGATTCTTATAAGAATGGACAGAGAAATATGGTCCTTGAACAAACCTTGCCATTCACGTCCTCCTTTTAGAATTTTTATTTTGCATAAATATCAGAAAGCTGAAGAGTAAGTATAAAATTGTTTACAGGTAAACCTTCCTCAAGCAATAAGGAATGTTTGTGCCAAGTTTCAAACGCTTATATGTATTGTGATTTAGGAGAACACTCGTTACAAAAGGATTTTTACATGAACCTTATAAACTCCGGTGTTATTGGCGTGGGAGACCGGGAATTTAAAAATGTAGAGACCCTAAAATTTACATTCTCCATTCAAGCCTAGGCAATTTTAATGATTTTAAAATATTAGTAGAAATTTAAAAAAATCGGGTCAGAAAATACATTCACTGTCATTTCCAGGTATACTTGAACTTTCTAGCCGATTACTAGGACATATACCTTATTGTTAGATTCGCTTTCCTTTTTATTTTATTTTTTTTCATGGGGAGAATGTAAAGTGAAAATATTGCCAAGCAAATGAAAACCAGAGCAGCCCAGGGACCTATTATTCTATATTAAATCATAATTTTTAAAGTGTGGAAGTGCAACTCTCGCAAAAGCTTTTGCATGTAGAAATCTAGAGTCATGCAAGGATGAAAGTACAGTGTCACGTTTTACGCGAGACTTTGCAGTTTACCTTCCAGGGACGCGACTGCAATTTAGATTGAAAAGAGGAACACGTATATTTGCTTTTCTTCTCATATATAGTATTATATACCATACGTATGGTACTTATTCATAAAATATTGGAGCCATGTACACACAACCTAAAGGAGAGAACTTTTTCAGGGTCGCTTTTGAATTCTCCGCCTGCGTGATGATTACATACGTCGAGGCATATACGTCTATAATGCTATGGGACAAGGCGCCTCAACGACTCTTATTAAATTTATTACACTCACTCATCTTGTGCGTGCTCATTGGCACAATCGCACTCACCTACTTTAAAGTCGCTAATTCTAATATCATGGTCATTTTCGTCAAATAAACTAATTTTAACTCGAGAATAATTGAATCTTACCACGAAATATGGGAGCGTGAGAAACTTCCCTAAAACATGGTAAAAATGTCAGGGATCACAGTATTTCAGCAGTTCAATCTGGGGTAAAAAGGGAGACTTTTTTGCAAAACTAAGGGGATTAAAAGGGGGTTTCATTTATTATCAAAAACTTTTATCAAAGTGCCTTCTAACAGTAGCGACTTTTATTCAGTAAGCTTTCCAGTAATTTTTGTGTTTAACATTTTTTTTAGTTAGCTTTGAAAAATCTGTCGAACACTTTAGCACTTTCTATTAATAAAAATATATCAGAAAAAATGCAGAAGATCAAAGATTGGAAATAGATCTGCAGAACCTAAACAAAAATTATTTCGAAAACACAAACATGATTATTTGAAAAAACTAATTTTTCTGGTTTTGTTTCCTTAGACGTTAAGATTTTGGTTGAAAGTTCATTACTTTTGGTTGAAAAGTCTGTGAAAAAAAGAATTATTATTATATTTTTGGTTCAGAATTCATATTTATTGCTTAAAAACTTAATTATCTAGTTGAAAGTTTGATTGAAGGGCTGCAGTACAGAAGTAGATAATCAACAAAATCGGAATATTTCAGGGATACGAAAAAAAAATCTGTAAATTCAAAATCATCATCTAAAGATAAAACAAAAGTCCACTCCTGAGCTGAAGTATTTTTGATTTAAGACCAGAAACATTCAATTAGAAAAAGTTTTCCAGTTACGAGGAAACAGATGTGGAAGTTGACAATTTCAATCTTACACTGAACATAAACTGGAGAAGACTCGGCTGCGGATTGCGATAAAAAAAAGCGATCTTCAATTTAAATCGAAAATCAAAACTTACTCCCGAGATGTTCAGTTTCTGAATCCGGGTAAAAAATGTTTGATTTAAATCAATTCCGCGTGAAACGTACACGAATTTAGAGGTTACAATTTCATAGGATTTGAAAATCGGCTTTTGGTAGCGATTCAAAATCGAAATTTTAAATTATACACTAAAATAAAAACTTGCTTCCAAGATATAGGGGGGCTGAATAATAATAAACAATAATAATGTCAAGAAATATTGATGTTGAAGGGAAGAAAAAAAAAATTTGCACTCTATAAATACCATGCTAAAATTTAAGTAAAACTTAAATTAACATTTTTTTAAATTACTATATTAAAAAAAGAGAATTTCAACAAATCCTTTGAACACCACGTGTATCCGATTTATTAAGAATTTGTTATGAAATTAACACATTTTCGGAAAAATGTTGGGTATCTAGTTCTGTGCTGCTACCCTTCAATTATTTTGTTCTCTTCTTGGCTTAAAAAATCAACAACTTGGTTGCAATTTTGTTTCTTTTTTAACTGAACAATCTTTTTTAATTGAAAAATTCACTATTTTGTTAAAAATTCGTCTTTATTGTATGAATTCAACTATTTTTTATTTGAAATTAAGATTTTGTTGAAAATTCATTTCTTTGGTTGAAAATGTAGCTATTTTGTTAAAAATTTATCGTTTTGGGTTGAAAATCCAACTAGGTTGTTAGAATATTCAATTATTTGGTTGAAAATCAACTTTTTGGTGACAATTGATACTTTAGGGTTGAAAAATCAATGGGTCAGTTTTTCGATTGAATCGTTAGCGATTCCTTCGCTGCCGATGATTTCCTTCAAATCTATTAAATTTCTGTTTATGGACAGGACTGTAATTCTTGAAATATGGATAAAAAATTATTATAAAAGGAATTTAATCGTCAATTCATTGCTCAAAGTAAAAAAATCAGAGTATTTGTCCTTTATCGGTATTTTCTATTTTTTACAACTAATGGTCTGTCTAAAAAAGCCAAATGGTCATAATAAAATCTCTCTGACAAAATTATAAACTTTAGTAACAAATTTTTCCCTTCAGCACTTTAAAACAGAAATCAGTTTTTTTCTCATTAAATTTTTTTAAATTAAAAAACACTGTTCTAAGATTATAAATATAGTATAGAGAACATTTAATCAGTATCATTAAATCTGAATGAGAGAATGAAGTAAGTGGATAATTTGATATATTATATTGCATAGACTTTTCTAAAGTTTCATTTTAAGAAATATTTGATATTTATTTTAATAATAAATTATATGAATGTTCTGAATATAACTGTGTATTTCCGAGTAAATCTACTGAAGGATACTAATAACCATTAACGATCCTATGTTTCCTATGCTTCTGTCGTTAATTATCTCAATCTCTTTAGCTTATTATAGATGTCAGATACATCGTTTTCGATTCCTTTGATGCAACGTCTGCTTTCAAAGCGTTGAATCTTGAATAGATATCGATTCTGATTCCATGCCATCGACAAGAGAGGTCCCAATTTCAAAGCTATACATAATATTGAATAAACTATCCAAACCCTGCTCGCTAATGGAAAACCATTATCTAAAATTTCTACCTATTTTATTTTTTAGTCTTAAAGAAAGCTGATCAAGTAATAATTAATGGATCTTGGAAATTCATAATATCCTAGTCCTATAGTCTTGTATTCATATTTTCAAATTACATACTCAGGAATATAATTATATAAAGGTTCTTTTTATTTTGAGTTGACCAAGGACCGAAATTTTAAGAACGGCATAAAGAACCGAACTCTAGAGAGTCTAGAGAATAGCATAGCATATGCATAAGCCATTAAGCATAGGCTTAATGTCTCTGTTTATTAATTTTCCTGTTGTATTTTTTGTCCTTGAATCCAATGAGAGAGAAAAGAATAATCCTTTTTTGGTCTACATGAGTGCTATGTGATAGTTTGGACTCTTATGCATTAAAAATTTCCCTGACGAGAAAGCCTAAGCTGGCTTCGAAGCATGTTGGTCCCTAGTAGCTACCTCTATTTTCCTTTGTTATATAACTGACTCATAAGCTGATTATACTGTTGTTTGGAAACATACTTCTTTTTAAGCCTTCTTGTGCAATTTTGATACACAATTTGACTTTTTTATGTTTATGTTTTTATCATTTCCTTTTAAAAAATAGAGATTTTAAACTCTAAAATGATGACTAGAAGCTTGTTAACTTGATATTTATTTTATTGCAGTAATTTCAACGACAAAAGCAACTAATATTTTCTGAGCATGTCGATTTTGTTGGTGAGAGAATCACGACAAAAGAAAAAATTCAGTGCATGATCCCCATACGGTAGAATAAATTAGCATCACGCATTGCAAAGGGAACAGTGCTATAATATAATCTTGACGAGCACTTTGCCATCGCAGTAATTATCAGACCGTAGTTTACCTTTTTTAAGGACAATCAGTAGATGTGCGAAATCGTCACAATAAGCAAAAATAAACAACATTAAATATTAATATTACAGGGACCATAGTGGTTCAGTAGTTCAATTTAAGGCAAAAACAGGAATTAAACAGGGATTTTATTTATTATTTAAAACTTTCTATACCATATGGGTATCTCGTGAATATTGCACGAAAGGGCCTTAACAGTAGTGTCTTTTCTTTGGCAAGTCTTCTAGTCATTTTTGTGTTTATAATTTTTTTTAGCAAACTTTGAAAAATCTGTTGAAAATTTCAGTACTTTCTACTGCTAAAAATACATCAGAAAAAATTCAAGAAAATGCTCATGATTGAATTTTGTTGAATGTGCTTTTTATCAGTATATAGACTTTCATTCCTTATTCTCATCAATTTTTTTTCTAGTATATTATTTTTCAACCTAGAAGGAAATCATTTTAAAAAATCTCTCGGTTGTTCAAAACAATTTTTAATGTCAGCTAAAAAAAGTTTATTATATTATTATTATTATAGATTAGCAGTTCGAACTCGAAAGTTCATTGCCTCATCTACCCGAGACCGCCACACATCTCTATCTTGTGCATTCTCCATCCAGTTTAAGTAATCATGTCCTAGTTCTTTTAGATCATCCCTTACATTTTTCTCCCATCTGTTTCTCGGTCTGCCTAGGGGTCTCTTACCAGTCGGTCTCCCTCTTAAAACTTGCGCCACTGTTCTTTCATTGCCCATTCTTGCTACATGCCCCGCCCATCTTAATTTACGCGCTTTCATTACTCTATTAATATTTGCTGACCCGTAGAGAGCGTGCAGCTCATTATTATGCAGTTTTCTCCACTCGCCGGTCTCTTCGTCCCTTTTTGGACCATAGATTTTTCTAAGTACTTTATTCTCGAAAACTCTAAACCTATTCTCTTCTCCTTTCGTCAGCGCCCACGTTTCACACCCGTACATGACGACCGGCATTATTATCGTTTTGTAAATTCTTACTTTGATGTTTCTAGATAGCGATCGCGATTTTAGTAGCGTGTTTGCTGCATAATAGCACCTATTGCCAGCGTGTAGCCGCGCATTGATTTCCGTTTTAATCTTATTTTCGCTAGTTATAATAGACCCGAGGTATTTAAACTCGTTAACCCTTTCGAATTTCATATTTCCGGCCATTAGATCCCCGTCTTGATTACTTTGTCCGGACCTGACGACGGTCATATATTTTGTCTTCGATTCGCTAACTTCCAAGCCAATCTCTTTGGCTTTTGCGATCAAGATTTCTGCATTTTTAGCTACCGTTTCTTTATCATCCCCTAGTACGTCGGGATCATCCGCATATCCAAGAATTTGTATTACCCCATTGAGGGTAGCACCGGTCGGATTCGCCTGCACTTGCCTAACCACGTATTCTAAAACTAAGTTAAAAAGGACGCACGAAAGTGCATCGCCCTGTTTCAGGCCATCGCGGATCGAAAACTCTTCAGATAAACTACCGTTTACGCGTATTCTACCCTTACTGCCGCTTAAGCAGATTTCGATAAGTCTAACCAATTTTCTTGGCACACCCAAGAACTCTAGGATCCAGTACATTCGCGCGCGTATAATAGAGTCGTAAGCTTTTTTAAAATCGATAAATAGCTGATGTACTGCTTCTTTAAATTCCCATTTCTTTTCTAACAGTTGTCTAATTGTAAACATTTGATCGCTTGTAGATCGGTTTCGGCGGAATCCACACTGGTAATCCCCAATGATTTCCTCGGCAAAAGGAGTTAGTCTACTTAGGATAACATTAGACAGGATCTTGTAGCACGAAGGCACAAGTGAAATTCCCCGATAGTTGTTACAGTTAGTTTTATCGCCTTTTTTAAAGATGGGAATAATGATAGAGGTATTCCATTCTTCCGGCATGCGTTCTGTTTTCCAAACTGCGCGTATCAATTTACAAATTTGCCTTGTGAGGCAAGGGCCTCCATTTTTTATCAGTTCTGACGGTAGGTCATCGATGCCCGCGGCTTTGTTATTTTTCAACTTCTTGATGGCCATTTCTATTTCTATATCAGTAGGATCGTTAATTAATAGATCAGCAGTGTGGATTTCGCCGAGATTACCTTCAACGGGGGCTTCACGTACATTTAATAGTTTATCGAAATAATCTTTCCATAAATTCAGTCTCTCTGTCGCATCGGCTACTAGATTGCCATTTTCGTCCCTCATTACTTCCGTTCTACTTTGAAAGCCTTTCCTTATAAAATTGATTCCCCTGTACATCTCACGCGGGTTATTTTGTTTATTATGCGCTTCTATTGCTAGTATTTTATTCTTTTCCCACTCCCTTTTCTTGGATCTATAGAGCCTATTTGTACTTTTGCTAATCTCGAGATATTTCTTATGTGTTTGATCGCACTTATTTTGTAAACTACTTAGTCTGGCCTTCCGACGTTTCTCAAACCAGAGTTTGCACTCTTCGTCAAACCATGGTTTGCTTTTGGTTACTTTCTTAAAACCTATCGAAAGTTTCGCGGCTGCCTTTATCGCCTTTTTCGTATTGCTCCACAGGGTTTCCGGGTCCTCCTCGCGATTATTGTTATCGTCTCTCTGTTCTTGGAGAGCGTCGAAACTATTAGAAATCTCAACTTGGTAATTTAATGTTTCTGTTGCTGTTTTGAACTTATCTATATTGAAACGAACTGTTGGCTCTGTGCGGCTTGTTTTCTTACTTAGCGCTAGCCTAGATCTTAGTTTTACTATCACGAGAAAATGGTCTGAATTTAAATCCGCTCCCCTATACGATCTTATATCGAGAATGTTTGTATGACGTCTTCTGTCTATTAGAACGTGATCAATCTGATTGTGAGTTTTACCATCTGGTGATGTCCAGGTGGCCTTATGTATATTTTTATGCTTGAAATATGTGCTTTTGACAACGAGGTTCTTTGAAGCTGCAAAGTTTATTACTCTGGTTCCATTATCATTACTGACGTCATGCAAACTTTCTGATCCTATTGTAGGCCTATACATTGGTTCTTTTCCAATTTTCGCGTTGAAGTCCCCCAATACTATTTTTGCGTCAAACGTTGAGAACTTGTCAAAAACCTGCTCGATTGTTTCATAAAAAAGATCTTTAGTGTCTTCGTCTTTGTCCTCGGTGGGGCAGTGCACATTGATTAATACGTGTTTGCTGAAATTACCCTTTAGTACAATGTATGATAACCGGTCATTAATGAATTGCATGTCGATAAGTGCTTGCGAAATTCGTTTATTAATAAGAAAACCAGTCCCCAGTCTTTGCCCCTTAGCTCCCCCATAGTGAAAAGTATAGTCATCCTTAGAAATTGACGCGAAATCGCCCGACCAGCAGGTTTCTTGAAGTGCTATTAAGTCAGTTTTGTATTCAATTGCTATCTTAATGAGTTCGCTAAGTCGGCCAGTTTTTAGACTACGCGCGTTTAGAGTTCCCACCCTTAGATCTTTAACTGTAGTTTTTTGTTTTTGTAAGTTAGCCATGGTAGTTTCAAGATAATCCGCACGTTAGGATCCTATTCCGATCGTAGGTGAGTCCACTGTCCCAGGAGTGATAACCCCCATACCTCCCTAGGTCTAAGTATGGGAGCTTTCCGACTCTGACAAGGACCATGTCAACTTGTCGTCAGACACATTACAGTTTCATCCTCGTACCCTAACGTCCCCCTGCAAGGCAGCGCGCCTACTGGCATCAATACCCCTTTGGCCCTATGCAGGCGAATCATTCCACACATCCCTTGCGGGCAGTGTCATCGCTGCAGTGTCCAATGGGCAGCAGGATTTTTCCCTTACAAGATTTTTAGTTTTGGTTCGGGTATAGTTTCTAGGTGGATACACGCTGCACCTCGGCTTGCCAGAACCCACCCACTGCGTATGAACGCGAATGGGTGGGTCCTCCCAAGCCATGGTTGTCGTGTACCTATTTTCTACCAGTGCTGAATTCACCACAGACACGACTGGTTCCTATCGGCTGTCCGCGACTGCTTATTCTTGTATTCGCAGCTAACCTTAGGGGCTGTTCAGCCTCACGGGCCGTTCCTCTATCCGCAACCTGAGGACGCGCTACGTAGTGGTGACAAAATTATTATTCCCGAAAATAACAAAATTAAGAAGACAACAATTTGTTTAAATACGCAGTTTGCTAACATGTAACCAAGCCATATAACAATCAATTCCCAATAATTTATACTTTATGAGAGGGACTTAGTGTGCGCCACATTTTTGCATATTATTATCGATTTCTAAATTTTTTTTTTCCAGCCACAACTGACATACATTACTCTGATATATACGCAGTTTTACATATTTTATTACATATTTTGAAAGTATTAAAAATGAGTCAAAATTCATATTTATTTAGCCCAGGAATCACAGCCTTTCCCCTATACTCTTAATAGAACCCAATAAGAAAATCCAACTATTTTTTATTGAAAGTTCATTCTTTTTGGTGAAGAATTCTACTATTATATTTTATGTTGACAGTTCATCTTATTTTTTGGTAAACAGATTTATTATTTGGTTGAAAATTCAACAATTTTGTCAAAAAGTCATTCTTTTTGGTTGAAAATTCAACTATTTTCATAGAAAATGTAACTATTTGGTTGAAAATGAACTTTTAAAAATTGAATATTGATATTTTCGGGTTTGGAAATTCCAATGTTTTGTTGAAAATTCATCTTTCTGGATTGAAAATTAACTTTTTGTTAAAAATTGTAGACATTTTGTAGAAGATTCGTCTTTTCGGCTTGAAAATTTAACAATTTGGTTACATTTTTTTTTTATTAACTGAAAAACCTTTCTTGATTGAAGATTCATCTGAAAATTCATCTCTGATTGAAAATTCGTCATTGTTGGTAGAAAATTAATGTTCTTGCTTGAACATTCATCTTCTTGCTTGAAAATTCATCTTTTTGGTTGAAAATTCAACTATATTTGGTGAAAAATTCATCTATTTTGTTGAAAATGCAATCTTTTATTTAAAATATTATGAATTTGAAGCGTTTCAGTTGAAGTTTAATAGTAGTACCTACGTGATTTTGTTTGAAAGAATTTATTCCCTTATTTTCGTGAAAAATCTCCTTATTTCTCTTTATTTATTTTCGGGATTAGTTTCTAGACACTGAGTCGATTTAAACGTTAGTGATTTCTTTGTTGTCGAGGATGTCCTTTAAATCTACAAAATTAACAACTAACTTATTTAGGAAATATCTAAAATGGGTGTCATTTGTTGAAAATTTAAGTGTTTTGTAGAAAATTCGTCTTTTTGGTTGAAAATTAATTTCTTTGGTTGAAAATGTAACTATACTTTGTTAAAAATTGGTCTCTTTGGGTTCAAGATTCAACTATTTTTCTAGAAAATTCAAATATTTGGTTGAAAATTAAATTTTTGTTGACAATTCATATTTCAGGGTTGTAAATTTAACTGTTTTTTTTTAGAAAATTCGTCTTTTTGGGTTAAAGATTATGGCCTGTGAAGCCTTTTACCTCTATAAAGATTTTTTTGATTTACAACTACAGAATTGATTTATCTTTCGCGTTTTGTTTCTTGATTGTATCGTTAGCGATTTCTTCACTGTCGATATGATGTCCTTCAAATCTACTGAATTTCTGTTTATGATTTTAAAAAAATGAACTTTAAAACAAACAAAAAAACTTAACAAAAAAACTTTAAACTTTAAGTTTAAAAAATGAACCTTGTAAAAATGGGAGAAAATTTTGAGGGAAAAAGGATTATATAAAAAAGGGGAAAGACCGTGATCCCTGATATTAACTATTGCATTAAATATTCAACAAAAAATGTAAAATATTTCAATTTAGAATATATGAAGCAATCAAATTTACAATTAATGAAATTTACAACCGTTCAAAATTAATGTTTTTATTTTTTGAAGCAATAAATCATTTTGCAATATAAATGTAGGGTAAGGAGGGGCAGCGCCGACCGGTGGGGCAAAGGTAACTTTGCTTATAACATCGCTATTATTTAACAATTTTCATTCTACTTTGCATTAAATAAATCTGTTTTATTATAGAGATAGCGTTACTTACTGATATCTTGAAAATTGACGTTGTAAAAGAAAAATTATGCAGAAAAGAGTTTTGACAACGAAAGAATGGAAGATTCGCTGGCAGAAATGTAAAGTTTTCGACGTTAATGGCAATACTTACAGTATGAAAATTTGACATTTTGACAGATAAAACAATATCACATTATGTCATTATAATAATTGAACGTAATACAAGTCCAATGTGTATTTAATATCGTAAATAATTGAGGCCTCACCAGTGGGGCAAGCCCGACCAAAATAATAGTTTACACGTGCTTAGGTTATAAACGTATCATAAGTTTGGTCGATAAGTCATCGGTAATGTAGAACAGCCACTTATCTTCTGGGCTACATGCAAGAAACTCTATTATATATTATTATTTTCAATCCGTCGGTAGAGCGGGTGTTCTGTACTGGTACGGTAGAAACCTTTGCGCGTACTCCGTCTCTAGTTGAATGTCAACTAATAAGAGGTTATATCACAGCTATCACTATTTTTATTAAAAATAACTTATTCTTCTTGCTGAATATGTCTAAAGGTAATTTTTCCAATACATAAAATACCACAGACGCGGAACATCATGTTTTCCACTCTTCAGATGTTTTGATTTTCATAAAAAGCTGCGGTTGGCTTTGCCCTCCGGTGTGGGGCAAAGCCGACGAAATACAGCTTGTCAGAAATAATTCAATTATTAAATCATTGTTTTATTCATATAATTGTTACTTATAGAATTATGATGTACAATAATGTAGGACTCGAAATGGGAAAAAAATGGATCAATTCCACATCTTATTAACTTTAAAAAAATCATTGACTGTTAACTGGTCGGCGCTGCCCCTCCTTACCCTACTCAATTACTGAATACGTACAACGTATGTACTTGGAAATAATTGCCAATTAAATATTAAATAATAAACAAAATTTCTGATAATTAATTAAATAATAATTGGTGAAGGAAAAGCTGGTTACAATTTTCCCCGAACTTGATATAATAATCTGAAGCAACTTAATTAGATATTATCCTGTCTCGTTAACTTGGCGGTGCTAAGAAATTTCCTGCAGTGACGCCTACTTTTACGCATGTAAACTTTTTTAGCCTCTACGTGCAAAGACGACCCACTTTTCTACTGTGGGTGTTGTCTCCTTATAAAGATGTATATTGCGAGACACGTAATAAGATCGTTTTCCCTTTATTACGCCTCTTATTATTCAAAATACATTTTTAATTAGAGTATATTCACTTAAATTAATTTTAAGTATTTTTATTTTTAATTATCTATTACATCTCAATCATTTCACCATTCATAATGTTTTTAATTTGAAAAGTTAATAATTTATATTTGAAACATTATCAGGGTGGCTGCAAAACTTCGTATTCAAAATTTCCTGACTTTCCCCTCATTTTTCCCTGACCAACTTTTAATTTTCCCTGACCATTAATATTCAAATACCAGCATTTTAATCTTGTATCATTTTTTAGATGGAATCTTTTATAACAGGAATAAAAAAATTACAGATTAAAATTTCAAAAATTTTTATTTATTTATTTCAACCAAATATGACTTTTGTGCTATAAAACATGAATTTTGAAACGAAAAGGACAAATTTTTGACGATCAGTTGAATTTTCGACCAACAAAGAAGACTTTTCAACAAAATAGTTAAAATTTCAACAAAATAATTAAATTTTCAAGAAAACAGTTGAATTTTTAACCGACTTGTTCAATTTTGAAACTACAAAAATAAATTTTTTACCAAATGGTCGAATTTTCAAACAAAAAATATTAAACTTCAACCAAAAACAATGACGAATTTTCAATCCAAAATGTCGAATAATTTTCTGTCCAAATAGACGAATGCTCAACAAAATAATTAAATTTTTGAACAAAAACCGTTGCATTTTCAACCAAATAATTGAATTTTCGATCTGAAAAGTCGAATTAATTAGATAACAGTTTACTTTTCAATCAAAAAAGAGGAATTTTTAACAAGATAATTAATTGTTAACCAAATGGTAGAATTGTTATTTTTTAATAAAATATTGAAATTTTCGAGCAGAGTTGAATTTTCAACAAAATAATTACATTTCCAACAAAAAAGTGGCAAAAAAATGAAATTTCTACCAAAAGAGATGAATTTTAAAACTAAAAAGACGAATTTCAAATAAGACGATTAATTTTCTACCAAAGAAGTCGAATTTTCAACAAAATATATGAATTTTTAACTAAAAAAACCAAGAAGTTTAGCTTGCTACGAATAAAGACGAATTTTCAACTAAAACAAATCAGTTTTCAATCAAAAACGGAAAACTTACATTATGAGCTGAAAAAATTAATAAAAAAAGAAAACAATTTTTAACTAAAGAGATGAACCTTAAAAATATATTTTTTTTACAAAGAAGGTCAACTTTAACCTAAGTAATTGAATTTTCAATTAACAAAGATAAATTTTCAACAAAATAGTTGAAGTTTCAACCATAGAAATGGATTTTCAACTAATCTTTAACTGGAATAGTTAAATTTTTAGAAAAAAAAATTAATTTTGAACCAAAGAGATGAATTATCAACAACCGAAAATATGAATTTTCAACGAATAATGTAATAGTAGATATATATAATAATAAATCACTAACAAGAATATCATATATGAATGTGACCGCAAAACTTCATTTTCAAAATCCCCTCATTTTTTCCTGGCCTAAATTAATATTCAAAGACCAGAATCTTAATCTTGTAACAATTTTAATACAGAATCTTTTATAAACGGAATAAAAATATTTTAAATTTGAATTCAGAAAGAAATCTTTAAAAATATAAACTTGAAGAAGGTCAAATTGTGTAACAGAAATGGACAAAAAGCCGTAAAAAGAAGTACGTTTCCAAAAATAAGTCTTTCAAAAAACCATAAACTCAAAGAAGTCAATTTGTGTAACCTAATTGCACAAAAAGACCCTCACCTTTCCCTGATTTCCAGATTATCCCTGACCTACGGCCCCCCAGTATTATCCAATTAAACAATCTTATAGATTTTCAAGATTAAAAATTTAATTACCTATAACAAAAGTTTAAGCCTAAAGAAGCGAATAATTTTAAAAGGCCGTTAACATTCAAAATTTGTTTACATCAATTGAAATCTTCAAAAATCGCAATTGAGGAATGACAAATACAATAAATAAAAATGTCCAAAAGCCTTTTAAATTTTTATGAAATTTTTAATTTGAAGTGCCTAAAATTACATAAAACAATCTGTTTACTTTTCTAGATAAAAACTAATTTATTATCAAATTGAATTTAATTCTCTAAAACGATTTTAAAAGCATTTCCAAAATTCCTTTCTTGTCACGAACAGAATATTCCAGTAGGTAGAATGAAAATGGAATGATAAATAATTCCTGGGTTTTTCCCCGATGATCTCAGAAAGTACTTGTGTACTGCAAAAAACACTTGATAATTTAGGGTTACTTGCAGTTCTATATTCTAGATAAAAGCTTCTTAAGTCGTTTAGCCTAAAGCAAAAATTAAAAAATAGTAACAAATTCTATATTCGGATTGCATATTCTTTTAGTTGATATTTTCCCTCTTTATCGCACAATTGTTTGTTTAAAAAAGAAAAAAATACAATCTAAATCAATGGAGAAAAGGCACAAGGATAAAGAAAGTAGAATTTTCACTGATTCACTGTTCATTGGCAACTCACTTGTGTAATGAAGTGTTTCAAATTGGTTTCATCGAGAGTCAATTTTTATTTTTCAATCTTGATTTCTCATATTTATATAGATTGGATTTTAATAATTAACATCCTGTGGGAATTTCTACTTTGTGGTACATATATTTCGATTTCTACTTTAGGAAGAGTCAATTACTCATCTTTAAAGGAATGATACTTTCTCTACGAAAAGGTATCTTCGAATTGCAAACTTCGCAACCTAAAATGCTCTCAAAACAGGGTAAATGCGTTCATTTTTCACGAAAATATGGGAATAAATTCTTTAAAATAAAATTAATGTAGGTACCATCTTCCTAAGATTTCAAGTAGAAATATAGTGCACTTTCAACTAAAAAATACGAATTTTCTACTAAAAGAGATGAATTCACAACAAAAGAATTTAATTTTCAACCAACCAAAAAATTATTTTCAACCAAAAAGTTGCATTCACAACCAAAGTGTTGAACTTACAAGCAATAGATACGAATTATAAACAAAAAAGTTGAATTTTTAACAAAAAATTGGAATTTTCAACCAACAAAGATGAATGATCAAACCAAAAATATGAATTTTCAACAAAAAAGTTATTTTTCAACCAAATAGTTGGATTTTTTAAAAAACAGACAAATTTTTAACAAAATAGTTGAATCCTCTATTAAAACAGATTAACTTTTAACCAAACATTTTGAAGCATCTTTAACCAAACAAGATGATATTTCTATTAAAAAAAAATTAATTTTTAAACCAAAAAGATGAATTTTCAATTAAGAAAGATTTTTCAGTCCTGAAAGAAAAGAAAAATCAACCACATTGTTTAATTTTCAAGCGAAAAACACGAATTTTCTACAAAACGCTTGAGTTTTCAACCCAAAAATATGACTTTTAATCAAAAAAGTTAATTTTCAACCATATAGTTGAATTTTCTAACAAAACAGTTGGATTTTCAACCAAAAAGACGAATTGTTAATCAAACAGAATTACTTTCTAACAAAATTGTTAAATTTTTAATAAAATAATTACATTTTCAACCAAACAATACAAATTTAATAACCCACGTGCGAATTGACCGTCGGCCCACGGTCGGGCCAACCGTCGGACGGTCGGTCCAACTTTGTGCGCCACTGGCCGGGCCAACCAGCTAAATGATAACGGTCCACCGACTTTGGCTTCTCAAGGTCGGCCCGACATTTGGTCCCATATATGGGCCATCTATTAAGATGATGTCGGCCCAACCCTGGACAACAATGTGGTATTCAAAAAATAATTAATAATCGATTGCGAGTATTTTGACTATAAATGTTAATGGTCCTGCTTAGAATGAATACATATATTACATTTTTAAACATTATATTACAAATAAAATTTCTAACGCTACGGGGTTTTGAACCCACGCCTATACCTGAATCCATCGCCTAGCAGTCGGGAGTCTTACCCATTACTCTATACCTAAAGAATTGAAAGTCAATGAAAAAACCATCCTCATAAGCTACAGCTCAAAGCAGTTAAGAAAAACAATTTGTTAACTCTTTTTTCTCATTAATTTTTGTATTATTATATGACATCATGTAGATGTCAAATAAATTATCTGTTAACGGGAATATAAATTAAAAAAATTTTAAATAAATAATTTAAATCGATTACAATGTTTAGGGTTTCGTAGCCCCGGGCGGAAACCCTTCAATTTTTGTTCAACAAATTTTTTTCAATCATTTTTTTCAAAATTGTTTTAAATTTTTTCAACAAATTTTTTTCCAAAATGTTTGTTCTCAAAAATTTCTTATCAAAAAATTTGTTTAAACAATTTTTTTGAAACATTTCTTCAAACTTTTTTTAAACCCTAGTATATCCGACGGCTACCCCATATTTGGGCCAAGGTTTGACCGACCGTCGGGTGCATCATCATGACTTATACAATGCAATGTTATGCCGATGATCGGGCCATCTCTTGCCCAGAGTCAAGCCGACCGTACTTTCACGGTCTTTTTGAAACAATGAACCAGAGTTTATCCGACGGTCTGTTCATACTCGGGCCAAGGTTTGACCGACCATCGGGTGCATCAAGGTGACTTGTGGCTAACCGACTGCTGTATCCAGAGTTGGATCGACCGCATTTTTGCGGTCGTACCGACCAATCTGCCACAGTTATCCGATGGTCGGCCCAACGTTGGTCCAGAATTGGGCCGACAGTCGGCTTTTCGCCCGCTGCCGACGTCAGTTGCCAATGTCGGTGGGACCATGGCAGCCTGAAAACACCTAAGTCGGCCCAACTCTGGCTACCGTAGATCGGTTACCAAAGCAGGGCCGACTTTGGGCCGATGGTCAATCTCTGGCAGCCGACCCAATTTCGCACCTGGGAATAAAAATAATGATAAAACAGGAGAAAAAAGAATTCTTTAAAAAAGGGGAAAAAGGAGAAAGAGTGCACAATCTGAAATTATGTTGATTAGAACTTTATTGTTTAAATATGAGTTTAATGTAATAATAAAATAAATATCAATTACAGAAATTCTTTTCAATTCTCAAGAAATGCTATTATATTAAAAACAAACTTGAAATATTTTCTAATTATTATCAATGAATTGGAATTTACAAGGGGAGAACGGCAATTGTCAATTTTAGTTTCGGTTCATAATTTCTGTAATGAAATTTCATTACCTCAGTATTAATTTGCCAAAGCAGTAACATTTAATTTGTCGTAGTTTTCGAGAAAATCGACTTTGAAATATCCGCCACAAGCCATATGGAGTTTGGCGAAACATACTTTAAATCGGCCGGTAGCTCAGGCTGTAGCGCTTCGGCTTCATAGCCGGTTGGGTGTTCGATTCTCGCTGCCTACACTTTTTACTTTAATTTTTGATTTATTAAGATGTTTATAAATATAATTTCCTTCAATTATCCTTTGAAATTCTGCTAATGATACTGTTTATAATGCTTTCTTTCACGAAAAACTGAATTTTTGAACTTTATCATGCTTTTCGCAAGCAAATTTATTTTCTATAAATGTTAATAATTCTTTTGGTAATGTTTACCAATTATATTTAAAATTAGAAGTATGAACGAGGTTTTTTAAATCTCGTATTTTATCAGATAAACGATGAATTTTTACATGAGCAAGATTCGTTTAAAAGTCTTTATTGGGAAATACACCTGATTTTGTTTGCATTAAAAAAATGTTTGCTTCGGAATGTACGAAATATGAATATCGTTTTGACCTGGAGGATAGTTTTTTGTTTCACAAATAATAATTTTTCTTTTAAAAAACCTCGATCATACTTCTAATTTTTAATATAATTGGTAAGCCTTGTGAAAACAATTAATAAAATTGATAGAAAATAAATTTCTTTGCGAAAAACATGATAAAGCTAACAAAATTATAAACATTTTAATAAATAAAAAATCAAATGAAAAAAAGAATAGGCAGCGAGAATCGAATGCGCAAACTTTTGGCTATGATGCCGAAACGCTACTGCCTGTTAATAATTTTGTTATTAATGAAAAATATTTTTCTACGCATTTTTTAAAAATTAATTGCTTGGAAAAGTAAAAGTAAAGTTCCATGAGATCGGCATTTTCAGATTGAAAGTCGGTAATTTAATTGGCCGGTGGGAACGTGACGACAATGGCCAGATTACGCTTTCGTTCTCTCATTACCGTTAAAGAGACCATAGACGCCTGAAGCGATGCGCTTCCAGGTTAAGAATTTATAATGCAAATTATCGATTGCGATAATATTATCGAGAAAATGTTGTAACATTGTGGAAAACTCAATAAATATCCTCATCTGATACCATCAGTTTCAATGAAAAGCGCAGATCAAATTTCTTCGAGTCAGAAATTTAATAAAGGATCGAGAAAAAATACTTTAATAAATTCCAGTATCAAGTAATAAAGTTTTAAAATTATTCTCTTTGGTTTAAGATTGTCAAAAAATTTTGAAAATCTTTGAAAATAAATTCTTTAGAGGTTTTAATATTTGAAAGTTTATATAACTTTATAAGCGTAGAAATTTAAAAGGATTCAAGACTGAATAAATAAAATTTTCAAGTCCCGAAGTTGAAAATCATCCAAATTAAAAATTAACTGAATATTCAATCACTTTTTTTCAGACAAAAAATGCAATCACAAATATTTACCGAGGGGGAGGGGATAACATTTTTTTAATTTTTGTTATACCGTTGACTTGAGCGATTTGTAACTCTTTTAGTATCAATCAAACCTAATTTTATGCATTACAATAAAGCTGAGGATTTTTCCTTCAAGGAAGTTAAGATTGAAAAGTGGGTCGAAACTTTTTTATTTATGAAAATAGGCGTTAAGTAGTTTTTTGAAGATGCCATTCGTTTCAATGATTTAAAAACTCTGTTATTATCAGAAAAAAATGTGTTCTACTGTTTCGATTCTATTTTTCACGCCCTTTCCATTGACCATAAACATTTTTGGGAAAAACAAATATTTGACCTTCAAAAATAAAGGTCAAAAATAAATTTCGCTTCTGTTCGAATTTGGACCATTTTTTGATTTTATTTTAGGCTGAAAATATGGATAAGGTTTTTTCTTTTAAGAACCTAGAGAGAGAGAGATTAAAGAGTGTGCTCGTCTATAGAGTACTTATAGTTTATTTTCACAAAAACTAATGGTCAGCCCGCATTTTCATCTGAAGGTTTTTCTAAGGAAAAAAACCTCAGTTTACTTTTAAGCCTAAAATGAAACGTAAACAAGGATAGTCGAAATTCGAAAAAAGAGAAATTTATTTTTGACCTTCATTTTTAAAGAGAAAACATTTATTTGTTAACAAGCATGCTTACGATCAGTGAATAGGACGTGACAAATTCTATAGAAACTGTAAAGAACAACATTTTTTGCTGATATTGACAGAGTTTTTGAATCATCGAAACAGATGATATCCTCAAAAAAACTACTTAAAGCTTATTTTCATAAATAAACAATTATCGGCCAACTTTTTAATCTTAAGTTCACTAAAGAAAAAAGCTCAGCTTTCTTCTAGGCTTGAAAAGAAAAAAATAATCCCAACTCGAAAAAAGTTAATTTTATTTTTGACCTTCATTTTTTAAGATGAAACATTTATTTTGTCAAAAAATGCTTATGATTAATTAAAAGGACGTGACAAATCCTATTGAAACTGTGGAAGACAAAATTGGTTTTGACTGATATTAAAAGAGTTACTAATTGCTGAAGTCGATTATACCCGAAAAAAATCCAAAAATTGCATCCCCTCTCTCTCAGTAAATATTTGTCCGGTGGGGCCACTACTTCAGAAATGAGAGGTCATAACGGCCCCTAGCCCATAAATTTTTGGAAATAAGGTTATTGGCGCAAAAAAATTCTAGTATACATATCCTGACGAAACGATGTTTTTATAATACCATTTTTTAAGTTTTTTTTTCGTTAGCATGTCATAAGGGTTCTAACTGTGAATTTAAGCTTAGCACAATATACGTATGCGCAGTCGCATCAAAATTAAAAATTGGGATTTTGTATTAGTCTTTTTTTATTAGTGCCTCGATTCTGCAACTCAATAGCTAAAAAAGAAAATTTCACTTTTTTTAATAATTGGATTTTTCATTACCGTTTACAGTTGAAAAAACGTGCTCCTCGAACAAAATAAAAATTTCTCCCTCGCTTTCTCCCTTAATTTTCTGGACACCTAATAATAATTTCTTATCAAATTTTTCAGGGTTTAATTCAGAACTGATTTATCTCAAAAATTCTTTTTAAATTATGTTTTTAAATTAAAAAATTGATTTTTGAGGAAGTTTTTTTAGCTCTCTAGTAAAATTGTCAAAGTTTGGGTTATATAGGGTGGGCCGAAAAACTCAAAATGATTGGATTCATTGGTAAATGGAAAAAATTGCAATTTTTTTAGGTAAAGTTTATAGAAGTGAATAAAATCAGACGGAAAAAATATAATAAACAAATTTTTACGTTGAAATATAATATTTTAAAAAATGATGGAAAAATGCACTTTTGTTAACTGTACCTACAGTTACAAAAGAAATGTTTTTCATTTTTTAAATCTTTTTATGTTCTTTTTAGTAAACTAAAGAAACACATACATTTTTTAAGTTTCAAATAAATTTCTTTCTATTTTTTACTGATCCTAAAACGTGATCCATTGTACACAAAAAACAAGACAAATTTTCAATCCGCATATTACATTACATTTGAATTTATTGTCAAAAAATGTAATTAACTAATTTAATTAATTATCAATGCATGTAATTACCTAACTACTCTTAACCGGTAATTAATTAATTGCTATAATTATTAGTAAATGCAATTAGCTAATTATTAATTATCACTGTTCAGATGATAAGGTTGTGTAAAAATGGCTCATGCTTCAGGATCCGTAAAAATGAAAAAAAAATATTTTGTTTGAAACTGAAAAATATGTACGTGTTTCTTTAGTTTATTAGAAAGAGCATTTAAAAAAACGAGAAACGCTTTTTTTGGTAACTTCAGATATTATATTTCTATGAAAAAATTATTTAAAAAAAAATTGTTCCTAATGCCACCAATAATTTGAAAAAATGTCCAAGAGTTTATTATTAAATTAAAATTTTTGCTTTGTATTAACAGTATGTCAATTGAAGAATATTAATTATTATTTTTCAAATGAATATAACCATGAGGTGTATTTTAAAGATGATGAATATGCCTAAATTCTTAGGCAAAGGGAATTGTTATAATAATTTAATTGTTAAATTTGAAGTAATTGATTAATAAATTATTTATAATAACATTGGTCATAGATAAATTATATTAATATAGATTTTAGCAATATGCTTTTTAAATTTGAATTAAAACAAAAATTAGGTTTTAAAACCAAAATTTGTGAAGGAAAATTACCCTTTTTTGGTCATTAAACAAAGTTCAATTAAACCTCGATTCATAATTTTAATAATCTTATTTAAATATAAAAAAAATGTTAAATTTTTTTATAAATTTCAAAATAATTATTGAATTTATTTAAGATTTTATCAAAATAAAAAATTTAATTTGCACAACATTATTTTGTTTGTTTAATTAAACATGAATTTCATTTAATAATTAAAACATTTCTTCATGTCTAAATCCATTTTCTGAAGTTAGAAATCGTTAACCCCGAGAATCGAGTCAAAATAGCATCAGATTGACTGACTTACATCCGAACAGATCAATTTTCAAAGCATCAACGGCTCGTTAAGATCCCAAATGTTTGGTAGGAAGCCAAATAGCGACTCCCAGTTTCTACCGCATTGCTTGAATTATTTGCATTAATGTAAGCAAGTGAACAGGTGTTTCAAAGCAGGCAACGAGAAACGAGGAACAAGAAATAACAAGAAGCAGTCTCGCTTCGAAGACCTCACAATCAGTTTGATCGTTATTTCAAGAATATCATTTTAAACTTTAAATGCATTCTTTTTTTACTAGACCTTAACAGTAGACGACTAAAGTTTCTTCATTTAGCTTTCATTTAAAAAAAGTTTCACTTATATAACAGGATGTTCAAAAAATAACTGCTTCACGACTTATTATTTACTCTTTTTAGTTATAGCCGTTTCCATTTCCTTTTCCGGAAATATGGATCTAAACATTATTTCTGCTAGGAAAGAATTTAATTCTTTCTGCGGAAAGTAAAATTTGGTAAGAAAAATAATTTTATTGCAATGCCCAGCTCGAAAGTAAGGACTTTTATGCCTCTAAATGATGTGCAAAGTCGAGTGCAAAGTCAAGCATACTGTGTGAGAATAATATTCGCGCATGCGCATTTTGAAACTCATATATTTTGCGAAGTTACCCGATGGATGCGTATGCGCACTTTAGAGATTAGTAACTTTGCACACCGACAAAAAAAAAAATATTCTCAAAATTCTTTTAAAAAATTATATATAAATTTGGCCGACAAGCAACCATACGGGATCGGAAATTTGGCGAAAAAGTGTGAAAAATTGCTACTCCAAGGTGGCAGAAAAATATTATTTTCAAAATTCCCAGACTTTTCCTTGGCCATTAATATTCAAAGATAGGCATTTTAACATAGTAACATTTTTAACATAGAATCTTTTATAAACAGAACAAAACAATTTCAGATTAAAATAAAAAAATGCCCAATTTATTGATTTATTTCAATCAAAAAACTTAACTTTTCTGCCATAAAATATGAATTTTCAATCCAAAAAGACGAATTTTTAACGAAACGGTTAAATTTTCCTCCAAAAATATGACTTTTTAACAAAATAGTTGAATTTCAAACCAAATAATTGAATTTCTTAGAAGAAAGTTGAATTTTCAACAAAAAAGTAAGATTTTTCAATCTAAAAAAGGACGAATTGTCGGTCTAAATAGATGAACCAAAAAGATGAATTATCAACAAAAAAGTTAATTTTCAATCAAGAAAACTTTTAACCAAATAGTTTAATTTTCCACCTTACAAAGATGAATTTGTAACTAAACGGTCGAATTTTTAATTAACGAAGATTAAACTTCAAACAACAACAGTTGCAGTTTCAACCGAAGAGTTTAATTTTAAAGCCAAAAAGAGAAATTTTTTAGAAGAAAACGATTCTTTCAACAAAATAGTTGAATTTTCAAACAAAAAGACGAATTTTTAAAGAAATACATGAATTTTCAAACAAATAATTGAATTTTCAACTAAAAAAGATAAATTTTCAAGCAAAAATGGAAAAAGTTAATTTAAAAAAAAAAAAAAAAATGAATCCGTAAGTTGAATTATCCAACTAAAAATACGAATTTTCAACAACCAAAAACTTTTTAGTCAAGAATGAAAAAAAATTTCATCCCAATTGTTGAACTTTCAAGCCAAAAGGCGAATTTTCTGTGGAGTGATTTGCACGAGTTTTTAATGCACATTTGAATACGCTTTCAATATTGGTTTTTTATTTCTATTTCGAAAAATCTAACGTTCTAAGCGCGTCTAAATTTGTATTGAAATTTCGAATAAACGACTGCAAAAATTCGAATAAATAAAAAGAGGAAATTTCAAACCAAGAAGCCTACTTTCCTACCCAAAGAAGACGAATTTTCAACAAAAAAAATCAATTTTCCATCAAATATTAAGATTTTCAACCAAAAAGATGAATTTTTAACTAAAATGATGAATCTTCAACTGGATTAGTTAAATTTTCAACCAAGAAAGATTTAAGTTGAAGATTCAACCAAAAATAATGACATTTTTAACGAAAATATTATATTTTCAACCAGAAATGCAAGGCAAATAACTGCAAAACTTCATTTTCCAAATTCCCTCATTTTTCCCTGACCATTAATATTCTTAGACCAGAGTCTTAAACTTGTAACATTTTTTAACATAGAATCTTTTATAACTGGAATAAATCAATTTCAAATTAAAATTTTAAATTTATTATCCATGACAATTATTTAAAGTGCCTGTTATAGAAATTTCCTGACTTTTCCTACGTTTTAACCTCGGGCTCATGCTGCAAGTTTCACACTCGTTGGCAATCACCTATTTTGCGCACTTGTATCACAAATAGCTATTTTAAATTTAAAAAAAGAGAAATTGTATCCTTCGTTATGGAGAAATTTTTTTAAATTGAATTTTAATCTAGATTTTAATTATTTTCGACTTACCAAAACGTCGGTTTCGTCGATTTGACTGATGAGGTTGGTGAAGGAGTTTCTATCAGCGATCAGCCAGATACCAACGGCGAGGGCTGCACCTCCGGCGATCTGTAACATGAGAATAATCTTGATTCCCCGTTCTGGTTGGTAATTTCAAACATGATGTTACTATACTGATAACGCAATCAGTAACGCAACTATGGAGACGTGCGCTTCCTTAATAATAAATTTTAATTTTGATAAGCCTTCCATTCTATCGCAAAAAAATTTAAATATTAAATTAAAAATTCTCTAAATTTTTCAATACTCCAAACTTAATATTATGAAAACTAAAAATACTGAATAATTGTACTTACGAAGAAGACGAAATTGAAGAAACAGAGGAAGTACTTGGCACATTGCGACGTGCAGCCCATTTTTGATTCAGTTTTTCAAACACTTCCTGAAACAAAAAAATATAAAACAATTAGTTTTTTCGCCATAAAAATTCATAATAGAATTAAAATTTACACTCGACTTTAGGCCACTTCTTTTTTTATTTTAAGGCCGTGGCTATACGTTGACCCAAATCTCGGTACACAGAGCCGGATTTTTTCGGTATGAATAGCGGAAACTGGAAAAGGGGCTATTTGCATCTAAATTTTGGTAAAAATAGGCGAATTTTTTGTATACGTGTAAACACTGAGGAAGGGGAATTTTTCGTTTTAATAACAGCTTATTCAGAACGTCTACTTAAATTGTGAAAAAAAACCGCTGACAATTTCAGGTTTTTCCAAATATCTATAGATTTTTCCAGGTATAATTTTTCGTAATACGAAGCCAGTATTAAGTATCGCACTTTTTAAACACAGCGACACAACATTTTCCACCCGTGAATTATTAAATTGTGATTACGTAAAATTCAAAAATTGGCATATGTATACAATTTCGCGATTTCATTGTAAATAATGTTTTTTTTTCAGTCCTTGCAAATAATATCTAAATGTGTAAAAATGGTACTATTTATATGTAAAATTTAAAAACAGGTTTTTCATTCGTGAACATAACTTTATAAATAAGGACGAGTGATTTCTTAATGGTACAAGTTTTTAAAAATTTAATTAAAATGCTTAATTTGAGAAACTTTCACAAATGATTACAGGATATTCTTGAATATATTAATTATCGCTAACGAATATTAAAATAAATTAATAATACTAAACAGATAATTTAATCCGTTCTTTAATTTGTTCCTTAAGTGTATGAAATTGAATAATAATTCAAAAAAATTTTTTTATGCTTAAAACTAAGTGTATATTTGAAGGGCGGCAGTGCTGAACTAGATAACCAACAAAATAAGACTTTTTCTGAGAAGCGAAAAAGCAATAATCAGTGAAATCAAAATCAGTATTTGAAGATACAACAAAAGTCCACCCCCAAGCTGAAAAGTGTGCTTGAATTGAGGCCAAAAAAGTTTGATTAAAAAAAGTTATCCAGGTTCGAGAAAATGAATGTGGAAGTTGAAAATCTCAAAGTGGATACAAAGCTAAAATTCGAGCTGGCTTAGCTGCGGATTGCGATAACAAAAGCAAGCTTGATGTAAAACTGTTAGCTAATTCCGAAAAATCGATCGAGAATTTAAAAAATTCATGGGTTTTCAAAATCGGGTTTGGATAGCGATTAAAAATCGAATTTTCAAGTCTTTGCAAATAAAAAACTTGTTCCCGAGATATGGGGATTCTGGATGGCAATAAAAAATGTGTAATACAAAAAAAATTATCCTGTTACGAGAAAATCCAAATTAAAGATCGCGCTTTTTATGCAATAGATCCACTTTCGATAAAAAGGTTGGTTACCTAGTTCTGTACCCTTCATTTAACATATTAATATTTTGAATAAAATGCATTTTCCTAAGATTATTAAAAATTATAAAAAGAAGTTTTATTTAAATAAGTATGTACCAGTACGGGGTGTGGTGAGCCCACACTTGTAGTTATTTACTACAAGAAACTATCCACCTAGAAACACTACCCGAATCGGGTAGTGTCACGCTTACCCCTAGAGGCTCGCCGAAAGGGAAATAGCTTAATGGTATATACTATAAAGTTACTCTTACGAATGAAAAAGTAATCTTATATAATTTTAAATTACAAGCAAACAAAATAAAGCACTTTTGAAAAATTCCCTAACTTTAAAAGAACTTATCTGACATTTCCAGATTTGTGCGGGTATATAAAAATTTCCTAAAAATTCCAGGCTTTCCAGGTAAGTAGACACGCACGGTTATTAGTAACTCCATCATTTGACTACATTATTTAAGAGACACAAGTGTTCATTTAATGGATTTCGAACTAATTTACAATTAATTTTAATGGCCAGTAATTACTAGGCTATTAAATTTAGCTTCTTAATAACATCTGGAGGACAATCGACTGAAATGCGAATTTAAACTATTGCTGTCCTTAAGCCTTAAGGAAATTGTGGAGAGACTAAACCCTCGAACCGGATATTTCTACCCCGGTCGTTCGTCATGATGATCCATTTGAATTATTATTCGTCCCCAAACGAAAAGCCCAGTGGAACAATTAAGTGGAACCATCAAGACAATCTTTGCAAATATTTGATGACACGCATCATTTAAAAAAGGAATCTAGCCAAAAACAATTTTGAACAAATTAATATCCAATTTCAAAATTTAAAACATTAAAATTTTTTAATGGAGAGCTTTAAAAATTGAAGTTAATTCAACCATGGAAAGGAATTTGAACTATTAGGATTTGAACGAATTCGTATTGAAAACGATAAAAAATGACCAATAATAATCTTGAGTTTGTTCTTAGAATTGAACAATTCCGAACATTCAACGTGTTGCACAATTTAAAATTGTTTAAAATTGGACAACCTAAATTTCAAAGTATTTGCATTAAAACAATTTAATAATGAAAGCCTTTAACATCAACAATATTATTTTGAATAAAACATTTTATACTGCAACATTTTAAGCTGAAATATTGAACTTTCAAAGTTAAACAATAAGTTTTAATTGCAAATGTTCAAAATTCAATAACAGCAAGTTGGACATTTTTGAAAACCTCCAAATGTACCAAATGTTTCAAATTGCGAAAGTTAGAAACTACAGATGTTCCAAGTTCAAATTAAGGAAGGATATAGTTAGGAAATTACCAATCTTAATTGTGAAGCCTTGCGAAATGAACACTTTCAACTTTATAATTATCCAAAATTGAATAATTTCAAATTCGTATACATTTAAAATTGCAGTAAAAATTTTTTTAAATCAAAATTTACAAAATTTCGAGTTCGAAACCATTAAAATGAAAAGCCTTCGGATTTAAAGGATTCCAAATTTGAAAACAGGTTAATTGTAAAACCTTCATATATGAAATAAAAATCTTCTTGACAACATTTTTTTTTTTAAATAACAAAAATCTCAGTCTCAAGAAACAATTTTCGTCACGCAGAGAGAAAGAAAAAGTATATTATATAAGAAAAAAAAGCAATTTGTCATTTTGTAAGTGCTCTCGGGATAGCAATATGGCTCGATTATGGCTCGATTATGGCACTGATCCAAAGCACCATACATTAATCGCATTTGACCAGCAAAAGTGACAAATCAATTACCGAGTCCTATATATCTTCTTTAACTATCACTAAACTTCCATCAATCGAATTTTTATACCCCAAACACTTCCTGTTATTTAAAATTACTCGTTCTAAAAAAAAATTATTTCAAAATTATTTTAAAAAACTGTTTAGTAGGGAATCGAAGCGGAATCTGCCACTGAATCCAAATCCTAAGCCTAACTTAACAAACAAATATCGTAGGAATCGGGCGAAATAGGTGCGTTTGGAATTAACCTTGAATTCATTGGAATTCATCATAAATTCTTCGGAATTCTTTAGAATTCAAGCGCGAGTTCGCTCACACTGGTCACCCTTTCCAGTCTCAGAATTCTTTGGAATTCACTATGAATTCTTAAGAATTCTTTAAATTACCGCCGACGCAAAGAAATTTCGTTGCCGATGAAATATGCCCGAAGAGAAAAATTAAAAGCTGGCCTATTTTGCCGGAAGGCAATACACAACCTTTTAATATTCTATCTAAAAGACCAATAAGTGATCAAATTATTACTAGAAAATATAAAAAATTTTTTTACATATAAGTAGAGGTTTTTCACTTTTCAGTAAAATTATTAGGGAGTATTGGTGGAAAATTTTAATTTGAAATTCCGTTCCTAATTTTCCAGGGATGTTTGGTTTGTGCAGAACTGGACTAGCTTTGCGACAAAGTTTGCATCTGCAGCGAAAAAACGAAAAACAGAAGAGAATTCAGGGAGAATGAAAAAAGATTGATTCTAGATTCTAAATTGATTCTTAGATTCCAAAGAATTAAAAAAAAATCAGGATCAATTAATAAGAATGCAGGGTGAATTCCAAACATTGATTTGAGTAAATCTGGAGTGAATTTGGAAGAATTCAAGGGAAGTCAGAGAGAATAAAAAAAATCAAAAGAATTTGAAAGAATTCAAGTTAAATTCATTAGAATTCAAATGAATTATAAAAAATCCAAAAAAATCCATTGATTTCAGCAAAATTAGAGCGAATTTAGAAAAATTCAAAAGAATTCAGGAAGAAATAAAACAATCAATAGAATTCCGAAGAATTCACGATAAATTAATAAGAATTCAGGGCGTGTTCCAAATGAATTTAAATGAATTGAAAAAAATCCAAAATATTCCATTTATTTCAGTATGATTAAAGTGAATTCAGTATAATTAAAGTGAATTCAGAAGAATTAAAGGGAATTCAGAAGAATTAAAGGGAATTCACTTCAATTTTATGAAATCAATGGAAAATTTTAGATTTTTTCAATTTATTTGGAACTCATTCTGAATTCTTATTAATTTATCCTGAATTCTTTGGAATTCTACTGAAAGTTTTTAATTCATCCTGAATTCTTTTGCATTCTTCTAAATTCACTATCATTTTAATGAAATCAACAAACAAAAATTGGATTTAAAAAAAATGTATTTAAATTATTTTAAATTTAAATTTTAATTGTTTTGAATTCACCCTGAATTCTTGTAAATTCAAGAGAATTCCAAGAAATTTAAAATGATTCTGGATAAATTAACAGGAATAATTCAAGGCGAATTTAAATACATTTGGAACTCATCCTGTATTCTTATTAAATTATCCTGAATTCTTTGGAATTCTATTGAATGTTTTTCATTCTTCCTGATATCTTTTGAATTCTTCTAAATTCACTCTAATTATACTAAAATCAATCAAATTTTCTATATTTTCAAAAAAATTCACTTAAATTCTTTTGAATTTAAATTTTAATTGTTTTTAATTCACCCTGAATTCTTATTAATTTATCCTGAATTCTCTTGAATTGTTTGCAATTCTTTAAACAAAATTTTATTCTCCCTGATTTATTCAGGGAATTATTCCATTTACCGTGAATTCTTATTAACTTATCCCGAATTCTTGTAAATTCAAGAGAATTCCAAGGAATTTAAAATGATTCTGGATAAATTAACAAGAAAAATTCAAGGCGAATTTCAAATGAATTTAAAAAATACCAAATATTCCATTGTTTTCAGTAAAACTGAAGTGAATTTAGAAAAATTAAAGAGAATTCACTTCATTTTATTTGGACTTTTTATTTTCAATTTATTTAAATTCATTTGGAACTCATCCTGTATTCTTATTAAATTATCCTGAATTCTTTGGAATTCTTCTAAATTCACTCTAAATTTACTAAAATCAATAAAATTTTCTATATTTAAAAAAAATCACTTAAATTCTTTTGAATTTAACTTGAATTGTTTTGAATTTACCCTGAAATTTTATTAATTTATCCTGAATTCTTTTAAATTCTTTGGAAGTGTCATTAATTTTTTTTATTTCTCCCTAAAATATTCAGGAAATTATTCAATTCATCGTGACTTCTTATTAACTTATTCTTAATTGTTTCAAATTGAAGAGAATTTGAAAGAATTTAAAAGAATGCAGGATAACTTAAGAATAATTCACGGTGAATTCCAAATGGATTCAAATAAATTGAAAAAAAAATTTAATCCAAAAAATTCCACGCACTTTAGTAAAACTGGAATGAATTTAGAAGAATTCAATTAAATTCATACGCCATATTTTGCCGGATGTTAATTTTCTATTCCGGCATATACTGCCGGAGACCAGGCAGGAGATTGATTAAAATTCTTTAGAATTCTGTTATGCTGACGATAAAATATGCCGGAAGAGAAACTTGAAATCCCGCAAAATATGTTGGAAGAGAAAATTTAAAGCTTGCGAAATATGCCAAAGAAATGTGCTCAAACATTTTTTTTTAGTCTAAACTCTAACTGTGAAAAATCTGAAGATGTGAAAATAATTCTAATATAATTCAATTTATGTTGATTCTATAATATTATATATTTTCATTTTTAAACTTAAAAACATTTTTTGAATATTCAATGAACTTAAATAATGAGTGGATATAACTGGAAAAGTGATATAACTTTTGATTTATTCATTTTGCAGTTGAATGTCACTTTGCAAATAGGAAATAGCTCCAATCTAATGAATAAATTGCATAAACTTTCATAAACCGGTTATTTATATTTATATATAAATAAATGAGTCAATTAATTAGAGCTGAATTAAACAGATAAGGTGTCTGAAGAGCATTCCCGTAATAAATTTTCTGTTTTAGACGATACGAGAATGCAAATAAGTACATGAGACATGCGACGATTTAAAATCGAGCCTTGAAGAAGACAAAGCGACCAGATATTGCAATCATATTATTGCTATTGAATGCCATACATATATTAGCTATCACGCACGTTGAATATGAATACGCGAATCATATCGAATATTTTATTGAGCTTATGTAATAATGTTAATGTTTAAGTTGCTAATTCATAATGTCTTGATGTGATATTGATTTCTGGGTAATATGCAACTTTATGGGAAAGCCGATTCGATTATATCAGACCAATGCACACGACCAGCTCGAATCGTAACATGATTTCTTTTTAATGAGCAAATAAAAGCCGAAAGATGTTTGATCGTACAATTGTAGCATTTATATAATAAAATGTGATTTAATATTTAATATAAAAATGAAAAACAGTCGATAATTATTTGAAAAAGGGTCCAACTTTATTTTTTTAATAATAAATTAGTTACTGTGGGTGTCATTATTTGTGATTATTTCAGGAGAACTTTGCTTCCTCAAAAGTATAAGCAAATATAAATTAGCTTCCTCATAGAAGGAGGGTTTTCTCTAACAAAAGAAAAAAATTGAGACTATTGATTAATCATGAATGGTCATAGAAAGTTGGTCAATATATCAATCCATGCGTCTCGAAAACGCGAACAATTTTACATCAAATACAGTACTGTTATATTTGCAATATCAAAAGAGATCCTCTTATAAACAAGATGATTAATTTTGTTACAAAATTCAAAAACAATATTGGTAGGTTATGCGTCATGAAAGGTTCTTCAATTGGGCAATCGATGCATCTCGAAGATCCGAACTAATATATCATATACGTTACTATTGTATCCTCGAAATTAACAAAGTTTCCCTCATGTCAACAAGATAAACAATATATTTTAAAAATTTATAAATCGGTATTGCTAGATCATAAGAGGTCATGAAAGGTACGTCAATAGGTCATTCGACGTGTCTCGAAGACGCGAACAAACATGTTAGATACAGTACTGTAGTATTCCTAAAATGAACAAAGTTTTTCTCATCTAAACAGAATAAACCATTTTTTTGAGACTTCATAAATTCACAGAAAAAACGAAATGTAATCTTTACAGCGATTTCAGAGTAATCTTTACCTGCAACAAAAAAATTAACTTCACGTGGTAAGATTTACCCACCAAATGGGAAATGGTTACCATCTTGTTTTGTTTCGATGCGAAAAAATTCAACTTTATCTACTTGAAAATTAAACGCAACAAATATTCACTTATGTTTTTTCTGTGTCGGTAATGGTAGGTCATACAAGTTTCAACATCAGGTCGACCGATGCGTCTCAAAGACGCGAACAAATACACTACATATCGTATTGTTTTATTTTGAACATCAAAAAAGTTTTTCTCATATAAATAAGGTAAAATTTTTTTTAAATCTCTAAACTCAGAAAAAAACCACTTCTAAATGGCTGATGTAGCACAAAATCCTATCAGACCTCAATATCAATCAGAGCTACATTCGTTCAAATTTAATGATTATAGCTCTTTTACTTTTCGAGATATGGTGAACAGAAAAAAGTTACACGCACCCACTCACGGACATTTTTTGAAAATTGTATTTTCGAACTCCTGATTTCGAATTATATTGAAATATGTCAAAAAAGTAGATTTAAAAATTTAGGTGATCACAAACCTCCCTCTATGAAGAAGCAATAAAATAAATTTATTTCGAATTTGAAGTGCTCAGAATTCAACAAATTCTAATTAAGTGATTTATAAAATCGTGCAAAAATGATAAGCTTTCAAATTGAAACAAATTTGTGTAGAAGCTTTAAAAAATGAATAAGTATAATATTGAAAAAATAAAAATTGTAAAGCGTTAATTGAACTTTTTGAAAAGCCTTTATGAAAATAACACTTTTAAGTGAAGCGTCCAAGTTTGAATAAATGTATCTTTTCAACACCAATTATTATAAATTGTAAAAGTTTTTTCATATACCTACAGAAATTTATTCTAAAAATGAGCCAAGCAACAATGAAATTTTTAAACAAAATATTCTCACGGAATCTACAAAACTCTAAAATATTGAACTCTACTCTTGATTCTTATATTTTTTAACTAAATATAAATGATATATGTGAATCTTGAATATTAGAAAAAAAGTGTGAATTTTATTCAACAATTTTTAATTTTTGATTCGTATTTTGGTACAGGTGCGTGACAAGACATTTTTCGTACTTTTTATTTAAAATTACTAAACGAAGACATCTAACATTTTGAAACTAATTTTAGAAAAAACATGCACTATTTAAAAGAAAATTGGAAATGACTGGGACTATCAAGATATCAACTTTTTGACAATCCCCCTTATATGTTTCGAGACGATATTTGATTAATTTGGTTATCTTTTATGATAAAGTTAATTTTTCTACAACAATATTTGAACCAGGAAAAATTATAGAATTTTCATTTGACTGGGAAAGAGGTGAAAAGAGACCCCTGATCGCGACCTAGTATCGGAAATCCAGCGCTTTCGTACTATGCTGTGCCAGGAATTGGTCCATTTGATTCAAGCATGGTTTCCAAACAGAACGAACCTGTCCTTTAGAATATTCCAAATTTTGCACTTCTCTTTTTAAAAAAATAATAAAAGGGATGAGAGTCAATAAAGCGCAGCGGTCACCATATCCAGATCAGAAGATACCATTTTTAAATCATTCTTAGTTTCGTCCCAATTTTTAAGGACATCCATACACAGTCTTTTCAAAATGTAGACAGAAAAAAGTATTGTTTTACGAAATAGGGTCTAGTTTTAAGATAAAAAAGAGCATAAACCTAACTCTGAACCAAAATCAGGCTTATTTAGAGGTATAACAAAATAAATCTTTGAAAAATATTTCATAGATACCATGCAGGTGTCTTTACTTTATCTTGTAAAAAATCTAATAAATAATCAATTTTAAAGAGATATCTTCTAATCTAATCCAAGGAAGCTTCCACAACAGAAAAACAAAACTTTCTGAAAATTATAGACTTCACAGACCAAAATGCTCTCAAATCAGGGGAAACAGGGTGATTTAACACGAAAATTGGGGAATAAATACTTTTCAATATGATTAATGTACATATCATAATCCTAAGATTTCAAATCGAAATATATTGCATTTTTAATAAAATAGTTGAAGTTTCATCCAAAAAAGACGAATTTTTAACAAAATAGTTGAGTATTCTAGCTAAAGAGTCGATTTTTTAGAAATAAGTAAATGGTCAAATTTTCAAAAAATAAAGATAACATTTCAACAAAAACAGTTGTATTTTTAACCATTTAGTTGAATTTTGAAGCCAAAAAAAGAAGACATTTTTAGATGACAGAATTTTCAACCAAAAAATTTGACAAAGTTGAATATTCTACTAAAAAGATGAATTTTTAACAAAATAGTTCAATTTTCAACAAAATAATTACATTTCCAACCAAATAGTAGAAGTTTCAATCAAAACAGATGAATTCTGAACCAGAAATATAATTGCAAACTTTTAAATTAAACAGAATTACCATTCATCCAATAATAGTTAAAAATTTTCATTGGGTTCTAATAATGCAGTTCGCACCTAAGCGAAAAAACGAGAAAAGTGGTAAGTTTTTTGCAAAAGGGAAAAACAGAGGAATTCTTTTTCTTCAAAAACGGGGAAAGTAGGGGAATAGAGAAAAGAGTGTGAAGTTTGAAATTCTCATTAACATCATTATATGGGATCATTAAAAGCCCGCTAAAGGTTAAACACAGTTTCATAATCCCAGGGATTGATAACGTTTGCAGAAAGCATAGCCTCCCAACCGACCCGGTGAATTATTACTCGCCTCCTTTTTCCAGGTGACCTAATTTAAACTGGGTCAGGGCATCTGGGATCTAGGTTTCGACGGCTGGCTCAAATTTGAACTTCATCTCCCGGGCTGTGGGGGGGGGGGGGGGTGGTTACATTGACCTATTTTCCAGGGAAAGGGTGCAAGACACTATAGTTTCGGTGCTGGTTGCAGCAGCAGACAGTCGTTAGTCGTTCAAACATGGCCCGGTTTGTTCCAGTTTGTCCGTGACCAGCGTGGAAAACTGGTCCCGGGGAAAGGACGGGCAAAAAAGACCAAGAAAAGAGACTCCATGATCTTCGCGGAATTCGAATCGCCATAAGGTAAAACAGCTTTATCGCGGCAGGGAAAAGAGCTGAAGATGGTGGGCTCAATACAGGAAGTAAAGATGACTTAACTGGACCACCGGACATGATCATATAGTCATATCATCGTATCGTGGGATGACTAATGAAAAAAATTATAAAAAAGGTTCGTTAATCTAGTTCTCAGGGTACTGGACGTGCGCTGGCCTGGGTGTATCTCGGTCACGAGAAGAGCTGCATCTGACAGCCTGACAATGACTAGAAAATTGCTTGGCTCGTTGCATCGGTTAAATTAGATTTTATAGTTTCATATTGACAATGAGAAAGAAAGATTATTTAACCAAACAAAAACAAATATGGGATCATTGAAGCGTCAACAGTATTCAGTATTTTTCAAAGCATTGATAAATAGAGGCAGTTCATTCTGTCCTTTTAACACACTTTATGAATTCTATAGTTCTGTGGATTAAAAACTTCAAACTTTCCAAGCTGAAAAATTTCTTGCTTAAATTTTTGACGAATAAACCACAAATTAATGTATTCAAAAGCAATTTCAAGTTTATTCAATATAATTGTACAATTACAAATTGACATCCTGAGCCAGACTGTTTTGACTATAAACGTAATTTTGTATGGCATATTTATTTTTTTATCTAATATTCTCAGACGAAAATTAAAGGGTATGACCGAAGGATTGACAGCTCGACCGATCGGGTGTACGTCTACTTTTGACTTCAAGATACTTCAGGAAATTTCAATGACTTCAGAAGATTTCACTGACTTCAAGAGATTTCAAGAGAATTTTAGCGATTTTAAGTGACTTCATGTGAATTCAAATGACTTTAAAAATTTCAGGAGATTTCAAATAGTTACGAACTTTCATATGAACGAAATTAAAAAAATTATTCTTCGAATTTTTTTTCGCTTAAATTAAACTTAAGGGGTTAACTACCCTTACACATCATCCATTATTCAGACCTGCCTAATACAAGTTTGATTCGCGAGATGATAATTCGCGGGATAAAAAAAGAAGATTTTTGACGTTCTTAAATTTTTAAATATCGACAATCAAAATGGTGATTTTTAACATTTTAGGTCTGCATACCATAAGGGTGGTTTTTAGGGGTCTTGCCGAACATTCTCATCTGGCCTATAATTCGCGGGATAAAAAAGAAGATTTTTGACGTTTTTATATTTTCAAATATCGACAATCAAAATGGTCATTTTTAACATTTTAGGTCTGCATTCAATAGGGGTGGTTTTAGGGGTCTTGCCGAACATTCTCACCTACCCTATAATTCGCGGGATAAAAAAAGAAGATTTTTGACGTTCTTAAATTTTCAAATATCGACAATCAAACTTGCATAAGGCTGGTCTGAATAATGGGTGATGTGTAAGGGTAGCAACCCCATAAAAATTTAAAATTCGAAAAAATTTTCTGACAGAATATCATTTTTTGACCTCCTAAATGATTAAGGCAAAAAAAATTCTTTAATTTCGTTCATATGAACGTTCGTAACTTCAAGTACATAGATTTCAAGAGAATTCAAGTGACTTCAAATGAATTCAAGTGCACTCAGAAAGATGCTTTTTTTTAATGAAAGAAACGGTTTCGTTAACATAATTTTAAATCAAAGAAAAATTTTTATTTAACAAAAAAAATTTTTTTGAATCAAAAGAAACATTTCTTTGAATCAAAGTATCTTTTTTCTGAGTGTGATTTCAAATCACTCCAGATATTTCCAGAGACTTCAGTGACTTATGAGGATTTCAGAAAATTTTCAACACTACCTTCAGGAGATTTCTCACTAAATTTATGATACTTCATTAATTTTGCGAAGCGTCTATTAGAGTATTAAGCCCTCCAACTTTTAGTTTGATCGAATAATGTCTTCTGTTCTGTAAATCGATTTGAAAATTCTAATTTCAGAACATTTAAAAAAAATTTCCTTTAGGCCGAAAAATAAGGTTTTTTATTTAGGTATCTGCAATTCTTAGTAGTTTTTCGGATTGTGTTAACTGAACTTTTCTTTGAAAAAATTTACACATCTCGTATTTGAAATTTCTTCAGTCGATTGTCTCAAAAACCACACTTTCGTTTTCTCAAATTTTTTTGCTGAATTGGTACTCAAATGAGAAAAAAAGCCTGTAAGTTTCATACAAACAACGAAATATTCGACAAAAATCTTGTATCGTTGGCGAGAAAAATTCAAAAAATCAATTTTTCGAAAAACAAATTCTCGTGCCCTCAAAAATAATTTGGCCTATGATAAAGAAAGTGGGGTTTTCTATTAAATTCGACTTTATCTTCCCGGCTGAATTTTAAAAACATGAAAAGTTGATTTTATGGAAACCCCCATTTTTTTTATTTTATCCAATATTTCTTTAATTCGTGCTAAACTGATAATATAAAAAAGACCTTTTGTAACTTTTATGCAGGCCAAATCATTTTTGTGGCCATGAGAATTTTTTTTTCAAAAAATTAAATTTTTGAATTTTTCTGTATTTTATGTAGTTTCTACAAGAAGTTCTTTGTCAAAATAATGCAAAAATTCAATTTTTCTAAAAAAAATCTCTTTACCAGAAAAATAGTTTGACCCGCATTAAACTTACAAGTGGGGTTTTGGAGAAAATCGACTTTCAATATTTTCAGAAAGTAAATAATTAATCTTACCAGAATCAGGAAAGAAAACCTTAATATCTCATTTAGGTCAAATATATAAAGAAAAAAAATTGTATTTTTTGAAAAACAAACCTAAAATTTTTTTTTTTCTTATTTCGTTTAAAAAACAATATATTTAAGAGGCGAATGATTCTGTGATTTGAATTTGCACTGCCTATCTGATTTAAAATGGATTCAGTTTGCACATTTTATAAAAGTTCTAATTTAGATAGGTAAATACAAATTTTATTTTTTTATTTTTAAATTCGCATTAATATTCAGTACCAAAATGTGTACCTACAAAAAATTCAACATAATTAAATCCACTCTCTCGAGAAAAACTGTACTCGAAAAAGTCTCACTGTTCACTGCTTATCAACTGCCTTCAGGAGATTTCAAGGGAATTCAAGTGACTTTAAGAGAATTCTTGTGAATTGAAGTTACTTCAAGTGTCTTCAGTGATTTCTTCAGAAATTACTTCAGGAGAATTCAAATGACTGAGCCAGAAAGGAGGCAGTTGAAAATCTAATTTTAATTTGTGAACTTTTTTGTGTTCTGACGGACTTTACGAGATTTCAAGTGACTTAAGAAGAATTCAAATGACCACAAGTGACTTCAGATAACTTCAGTGTATCACCTGACTTCGCGAGTTTTCAACCCCTCGGGTGCGACCCATTACTGAAGGGCGGCCTATTATTGGCATCATTAACCCAGGTCTGACGCTAGTCTTGCCCAGGTCTGACGCTGATGATCTATCCAAGAACAAGAAAAGTTCTAGGTTCGATCAGCAATATTTGTTTGGACATGTTTCGACAAAATTACAGGGCGTCTAAAATTACAGAAAATAAGACATTCACACTATCAAAACAAGACTTTTTTCATCATCTTGACAGTCTAGTCTGGTCCAGGTTTTGCTCTGATCAGCTAAATACACTTAGCGAAAAATTATTCTTAAAAAAATAAAGGTAGTCCAGCTAGCGCTGACCGGCCTCCAACTAGTGGCTGGCCAGCGAGACAATCTGACCTGGACTAGCAAAAAAAAAAAAACTTTACACTTTTGGCCAGGTCAGACCAACTGGTCAGCGTCAAGAATGGAAACCAGACAGTCTGGTCTGGGCCGGACTAGCGCCAGAGGATTTGGCCACACGTGATTTAAAAAGGTTACAATTACTTCTGATTACCTGAATTATTAAAATAAAAATATAATACTAATGTCAGCTTTACCTAGACGATAAATCAGCAAATCATCCTCTTTTTTTGGCCAATCTTTCACTGAAAAGCAATTTTAGTAACTGAATTGCTCGGATCGTTGGATTGGTTGTAGTACTCTTTATAGTTTCCCATAGATGAGAGACGGAACATGGAATGATGCTTTGGTGGTAATAACCTTTCTAACTAACTTCGTTCCTGACACACCCTCTGTAGAATGCTGACTTACTGCCGGTTTCAACTGTGGTAACGCCGCACCGCATTGTTAGCAGCATATGCATTGTTTAGACTTTAATGTTTCTCTGGGAAACTTATTCTGCATCCACTCTGTTGTATATTCGAAATTTAAGCATGGGTGTGATGATTGGCTTGGAGGATGCGGAAATGAATCTTTGACTTGCTCATGGAAATAATCGATTGTTAAGTCCATTTGCAAAGTGGTAAATCAATTGCAAATATCCCATGGGAAAATGGATTTGAATACTAATATATGTTTCGAAAACGAGCTCTACAAGTCAGATTCTATCTTTTCTGTCAATAAGTTTTGTTCTCGATTTCGTTTCAAGTTTAAATATTCCAAAATCACGGTAGCCGCAAAACTTCATTTTCAAAGTTCCCTGACTTTTCCCTGATTTTTGCTTGACTAATTTTTCATTTTCCCTGACCATTTGAAGACCAACATTTGATCTTGTAACACTTTTTAAAAGCAGGATCTTTTATAAATGGCATAAAATCATTTTAAATTTAAATGAATAATTTTGTAGTTTGTTATTATTACAGCTGCCGCAACCTAATTTACTTGAAATAAGCGAAAAAATGACCAAAAGTGACTGATTCTTCATTATAAAAGTGACTAAAAATAACTAATTCGAAATAATTACATTCATAAATAAGACTTCAGAACAAATCAAGTCAAATTAAAAAAAATCGAATGAATTTAAAAAAGAAAAATGAAAGTAAAATGTCAGTAAAACTGAAGTGAATTTAGAGGAATTTAAGGGAAATGAGAAGAATTCGATGAACTTATTAAAAAGTCATGGTGGATTAAAACCAAATTTCAATTGATTGAAACTGATTAAAAAATATGACAAAATTCATTTGAATACAATAAGTTTAAAACGCTTTTTGAAAAAATCAAGGAACTCGAACGAATTTGGTGAAATGCCTAAGAATTCAAGGTGAGACTTTAAGACTTCAAGATGAATTAAACAAAAAGTAAAAAAAAATGATTAAAATCCATTTCATTTGAGTGGAATTGAGCGAATTTAGAAGAATAATTCGAATTAATTTAACAAATTTAAGAGAATTCCGAAGAATTAAAAAAAATCATGATAAATTAATAAGAATTCAGGGTGAATTCCAAATGAATTCAAAGGAATTGCAAAAAATATTTGACAATTTCTTCAAATCTTTGAAGAAAATTAATTAAAATACTTCGAGAGCTTTTAAAATCCCTTAAAATCATTAAAATCTTTGGAACTCCCTTGAAATTGTTTAAAGCTCTTGAAAATGACTAGGAATATTTTATAACACACTCAAATATTTCAAATCCTTTGAAATCTTTTGAAATACCTTGCAACTTTTTAAAGCTTTTTAAAGTTCCTTGAAAGTTTAAAAAATACCCTAAAATCTTTAAAATTCTTTGGAATACCTTCAAATGATTTAAATATATTAAAAATTTTCTTGGAAGCTTTTAAAATACTCTAAAATGTTTGAAATACTTTGAAATCTTTTGAAATTCCTTCAAACTTGTTAAATCTCTTGAAAATTCCTTTCAATTCATAAAAAAACAACAAAAATCTTTAAAATCCTTTGAAATTCCTTGAAAATCTTGACATTATTGAAATCTATTAAAAATTTCCTGGAATCTTTTAAAATAGGTAGGAAATAGGTAGTGGGTAACCTATGGGTTAATTTATTGAAAGAAAAGTGGCTAAAATGTTAAGTTCATTTTAAAAAGTGACTAAAGTGATTTTTTCATTTTAAAAAGTGACTCCAAACTGACTGTGTGGCAGCCCTGATTATTCTTGACAGTTAGGTGCTTAAAGGCGCTTCAAACGACAAGTGACTATTGTGTACGATGGACTGCCGGTGTTGCCGGTTACAGGTGCAAAAACACACTCCATTTTCAATTACAAAAAAAAAACAAGAACATTTTCCGAAAAAGCTCTCTGTCAAAACTGGTATAATTGCCCTGAGTTTTGCAATTTTTGTTCAAAATCCCTGACTTTCACCTGATTTCCCGGTTTTCCCTGACCTGCGGCCACCCTGAAAAAAGATTATGAAAAAAGTCATAAATGTTGAAATCAGAGATTAGACGACAGGTGCAGTGTAATATTACGTTGTACGTACTGCACAAAGCATATATGAATATAAATTAGCTGTCCGCCTTGGCTATCCGCGAGATGCGTAATTTGTAATAAACAAGTAGATGACGTAAATCCGCATTTCCGAAGGTGATGAGGATATAATGCAGCAACGTAAGTACGTTTACATCACGAAGTTTACATAAAGGTTAAGATAATCCCTGATAACGGCGTTCGAGAGTGAAAGTCTGAAGTCAATAAAAGGGATGTAAATGTGTCATTCACGCTTTCTGTTACTCGTATTGTCACAAGCATATAAACATAAATCAATCTTCGTGAAACATAAATTTTTATGACTTATTTTATGGCATGATTTTTTCAACACGAGGAATTTTTTCTCATATTTTACTTAACTACCTTCTCTACTTTCTTACTGTCATTCGCCTGATTCTCTGATATGGATGTAAGGTCGTTAACTTCAATTATTACGCCATAAAAGAGACATTAATAACTCAGAATAGAAGATTTTCCCAATATATGTTTCGTTTAAAAAAATATTACTCTCAACATTCGTTAATTGTGTGATTAATTCCAAGAATTAGGAAATAGTTCCGATTATAAAAAAAAGAATTTACTTTTCCGGAAGAACCCATGGGGAAAGGGGGTTCGATCACCAAAAATCGAAAGTCGAATTTTTACAGGTATAACTTTGGACTACCCTATAATAACCACAAATCATGTACCTATTCTTATATTTTAACGGGACATTTTGTGCCATTGTTACGAAACCAAAGTTGTAATATTATCTCCAAAGTTTACCTGATAGTCAAAAGCGGAAGTATGCCAACGATGCAGAACATTACGTGACTAATAATTGGTAGCACAGTAGGTCAGTGCCGTCATGGACACAAATTAGAACAACGCCCAACTATTTTTTTTCCTCACAAGGAGAAAAGTTAAAGAATGATTCAGCATTAGTAATTCAATCAATTGAACATAGAGTTTTAATCATTTTATCATTATTATTGCCTTGTAAAGCTAGTTTATTTATTTCCCGTAGCACTGCGGTTAAAACCTATTGTACTATGCCTTCTTATTTTAAACCCCCGGTCCATACACGAATCACCCAGGGATTTGGCCAGGGGAGAGGAAAACTGCAGAAAACAACCTCCCGAGTTCAACTGGTTTTTCGACAGTCGAGTTTGAAGGCAGACATTCAACCCTACCCATCGAATGCACTTTTATGATTTTACTGGGTATCAAGAATTAGTAAGGAATTTCATCTTCAAAATTCCTTTTTTTTCGGGTATTCTCTTGGCCAATTTTTTTATTTTACACTAATATATCACCATTCCTCTAATTTGAATCATTTTCACAGATAAAGAAATAATGTTTGAAAATTGAACGCTTTCAAATTGGAGTTTACTTTCAATTTGCAAAATCTAATTAAAGTTTCAAATACTTCTAATTGTCATTCTTTTTGGAAAATGAACACCTAAAACTTTAATTCTCAATTCAAAACTTCATCAATTCTATTGAAATCAGTTTCCTCAAAACGCACGATAAATTCAGTTTTTGTTTATTTTGAAATCCCAGATTTGAATTTACAAAATAAATTTTCTGCAGGATTCACAACATTTATTTCTCAATTTCAAATTTCTTAACTTAATTAGCATTACTTTCTCGCATGCTGAAATAAGGTTACTATATAGTTTACATACATGTTGAAATTAATTTCCCTGAATTTTAAAGTTCTGTTAATTTAATTAAAGTTGGAGTGCTTCTATGATATAATGTTTCATTTTTAATAAACTTATTATTCAGGGTTGCTATAAAATCCCATTTTCGAAATTAATTTTCCCTGGACGTTCTACATTTTACTTTCAGGTATAAAAACAAGGTTACACCTAGGAGATCAAATTCATGTTAATGCAAAAAAAACGTTTGTTTCTAAATTTATCTTAAACACTTTTCACGGTGTGGTGGAAACGATTTTAACTGAAACTTATTTGAAAATGAGGTTTTGTTTTTGATAAACGGTACCTCTGGAAATTTTTCTATGTACTTTTTACCGAGGTTCTGGTGGTTCGGATCCCACCTTAAGCTGCGGATCCCCCCATACTTGGTTGCAAAAAGTCCGTGGAAGATCGGGTAAAAACTAGGCTTTGCCCAGTATGTCAAATTAGGCATACTGATATTATAAGATCACTTTATTACATTACAAAAATGCGTCCGTAACTGATTTTATCTCCGTTTGGAATATTCAATTCAATTCTGATATTGAAAGCTTTTCTGCAGATAAATAAAATATTATTTATATCAACCTACCTGTTTAGTAGTAAATCGGCTGAGAATTTCAAAGTGATTTTCAGAATTACGAATTGTATTAAATAAACTAATTCGTTCACTGTCAAAGTTCCTAATAAGAAGCGCCTGCTTCAACGCACGCTTTTATAGATTTGAGACAATTTGATGATAATATAATTAATACGTCATTGAAGTCATTGAAGTTATCATTATCGGATGTGGACCGCTGCCCGCTAACTGCGGTAATCATTATTTCCAGAGATGTTTTGGAAATATTTTGCGTAGTAATTCTGGGAAACTTTACGCCCTATCATTTATTTTTAATTTAAGCTGAATTTGTTAGTACACTGTTAGAAAAATCTCTACTAAATTTAGTATACATGTAATGGAAGCAAGAATGCATAACCTGACATTAAATTTAGTATACCAGCGTACAGTAAATTTAGTATATTCTTACTGAATTTAGTATACACGTATATGAAATTTAGTATACGCGTGTACTAAATTCAGTATAAATATACTCAATTTACTGTACGCTGGTATACTAAATTTAATTTCATGTTGTGCATTTTTGCTTCCATTACATGTATACTAAATTTAGTGGAGATTTTTCTAACAGTGTACGATGCCAAAGAACTGTGATCAAAAACAAAATTCCACTATTAAACATTTTTCAGTTCGTTTCCACCGCAACGTGATTTTAATGACAACAGTCAAACCGAATTTTATAAACTTCAAAAACTCAGTTGATTGAAAATTTCCTGGCTCTTTTAGGTTTTCTATGACATTCCCTGACTCTCTCTGACTTATAGCAACCCTGATTAACAAATTAATATAATGAATTAATTGATTTTAAGTCTTAAATTTATAATGATCAGTTTGGAAATTTACCATATTTCAGGTTTTTTAGAACATTAAAAAAGTTTTCGTTTGCAGCAAATTTTTTTTAACTTCTTCTCCAGGATTTCAGTTATTCCAAGATCTCCGCAACTCTGAATTACATAAAATTAAATTATAATTATCATATTGGAACCAAACTTCGAACAAAAAAAAATTATAATTCAGATCTGGAACAAAGAATTTTCGAAAAGAATTGGCATTCTGACTTGGAACGGGAAATTTTCGAAAAGAATTATGATTCTGACTCGGAACAGTGAATTTTCAAAAAGAATTACAATTTTGACTCGGAACGGGGAATTTTCGAAAATAATTATAATTTTGATTTGGATCACGGAATTTTTGAAAAGAACTATAATTCTGACTTAGAACGGCGAATTTTCGAAAAGAGTTATGATTCTGATTTGGAACAGGGAATTTTTTTAAAGAATCATAATTATGAGTTGTTCAAGGAATGTCCTGTATTTAAAAAAGAAGTATAATTAAATGGTGGCAGTAAGGAACAAGATGACCAAAATCTTGATCAAAAATGGGTTTATTGCGTACAAAATTAAAAAAAAATCATACACATTGTATGGTAGAAGGATTTTTTCGAAATTTCATTTTTTCATACATTAATTTTTAAAAAGGATAATGGAAATTTGGTTAAAATTTTAAGGAAGTAATAATTTTTCAACCTTTTAGCATTGATATTTCTTGAAATTATTATCATTTAATTAAAAAAATGCTTTTTTTCGGGTTTTTAGCAAAAAATGTGTCATACTGTGATCTTGCGATCTTCCATTTAAATTTTCTTGGAACAGTATAATTTTTACGGATCAAAGAATTTTTATTCTCATTTAGCAACCCCATATCTCGAAAGGATGTATTTCTTTTTGCAAAAAATTGAAAATTCGATTCTTAATAGCTGTCCAAAGTCGATTTTAGAAACTCATAGTTCTCGGAAACGGCTGTTTTCTTACATAAAACTTCGTTTACCCGTATGTTTTTTATTTATTTTTAAACTGAAAATTGTAATTTTTATTGCAATCCGCCTCTGAGCCGATTTCCACAACCATTTTCTCAAACCTGGATAACTTCTTCTTAATCAAACTTTTTTGGTCTCGATTCAGTAACACTTCAGCTTTAGCGTGGACTTTTGTTTGATCTTTGAATAGAGATTTCGACTTTACAGAATATTTTTTCGCTCTCCTGAAAAATTCCCATTTTTTTGGTTATCTAGTTCTGTAGTGCTACCCTTCATTTGTTAAAAAGTGTTTAGCTTCTTTACCTTATAATTTTGTTAAAAATTAAATTGTAATTTAATAATTAAAATTGTCTGAACAATTAATATTTTTTCTGTTTGGTCTCGATTATTGAAAACGAAAGGAAATCAGTTTCGCATGTGAACTTGAAAGCATAATGACTCACACCTTGCGCAATCTAACAGTTAAAGCACATACGCGTGCTCATGTATTTTTGAATGTAAACAAGTTGCCGATGGTGAATGGCAACACGCTTGAAGGGTTCGCGAAATGCCAGTGGTAAAATTTTCACCTGGAAGTGCGCCAGGTACGAAAAATTCATGTTGAACCGGATTTAATATTAAATTAAAACGTGTTACATGAACCTATTTCGGTAAGAATGATGTAAGATTATCTACTGCGTTAATTGCTCTTTCCATAACAAAAAAAGGGTGTTATCTGAAATTGAAATAAAATTTTTTATCATATTATCGAGTTTTGTTAATATAATAAAATGCAAGAATTAATGCTGAATTATTAAAGCGACAACAATTGTAAGGGGAGGGATCACAGTGGTTCAGTATAATAGATCAATTTTAGGTAAAAAAGGGGATTTTTCCAAAGAAAAGGTGAATAAAATTAGATTAAATTTATTATACAAATTTTATATCATATGGGTATCTCGTGAATCTCGTTTCTAGTCATTTTTGAGTTTAAACATTTTTTTAGCTAGTTTTGAAAAATTTGTTGAATACTTCAGAACTTTCTACTGATAAAAATAATTTTACGAAAAATGTATAGGAAGTTTGTTACCAAAATGTAATGTAATTTTACAATACATGTTTTCTACACTGAATTATGAGGAAATTAAGGGAAGAAATCATTTGAAAAAAAAACACAAGAAGTACTGACAACATTTTTCTGTTTTTGTTTCCTTAGACGTTTAATTTTGTTATTATACCTTTTTTCAATTGAAAGCTCTCACATCATCAAAACATTTTTTAATGTCAGCTACAAAATATTATTATGTAAAAAAACAGAAATAAAGAAAATTATTATTCAGAAAATTAACAAAAATATTAAGATAAGCATTTTTTTAAATACGCTTGCACATTCAACAATTTCGTTGAAATTTTTTTTCTTTCTTGACTGAAAAATCTTTTTTGTTTGAAAAAATCGACTAATTTGTTGAAAAATCGTCCTTGTTGGATGAGTTCAACTGTGTTTTATTTAAAATTAAATATTTTTTGGTTGTAATGTCAATACTATTATATTTTTCCTTCAGAATACATTTTTTTAGTTGAACATTCAACTACATGGTTGAAAGTTCAACTACTTGTTGAAAATACATTTTTTTGGTTGAAGATTGATGATTTTAGTCAAAAATTCACCTCTTTGGTTGAAAATTCAACTATTTGGTTCAAAAGTAACTTTTTTGTTGAAAATTAACTTAATTGTAGCAAATTCATATTTTTGGGTTGTAATTTCAACTGTTTTGTACAAAATTCGTCTTTATGGCTCGAAAATTAAACAATTTGGTTGAAAAATCGACTATTTTGTTGAAAAGTAGTATTTTTTTAGATGAATTCACCTGGTTTTTTATTTAAAATTAAAATCTTTTTTGCCTGAAATATCTACTACTTGGTTAAAAAATGAATTACTTTGTCAAAAATTAATCTTTTTGGTCGAAGATTCGTCTTTTTTATTAGAAAATTAATCTCCTTTGTTCAAGATTTATCGTTTTGGTTGAAAATTCAAGTATTTGGTTAAAAAGTATTTTTTCTTGTTGAAAAGGCAATATTATTACTTGAAATATTAGAAATTTTAAGAGTTTCAATTTGAATTTAATATTAGTGCCTACATTAATTATATTTAAAAGAATTTATTCCTATTTTCGTGAAAAATCACCTTATTCTCCCTGTTTTTCAAGCATTTTGGCCTATAAAGATGTTTTTGATTTGCAACTGCAGAAGTGATTGAACTTTCGGATTTAGTTTCTCGATTGAATTGCTAGAAACTTCTTGGCTGTCGACTATGCCCTTCAAATCTACAAAATTAGCAAAGAAATCGTTGAGGAAATGTGTGAAATTAGTATCTTCAAAAAGAATTTCTCTCAAAGCCTCTTCTTTTCTACTTTCTTGAATTTCTGTTTATGATTCTTAAAAAACGAATCGAAACCTTGGGTCAAAATTCTCGATTTTACGTGTTTTAGGGGATTTTTCCAATTCAAGTGGAAAAAGAGGGAAAAGGGGGATTAGATAAAAAAGGGGACGCACTGTGATCCCTGAAGTCAACAATAGCACTTGAGAAAATAAAAATCCCGATCGTCATATCATTAATTGGGCGGTGAAGTGATAATTAAACGATTTCTCAATATGTGCGAGTAATTACCAGAAAAAATGGGAATGTCCCCGAGTTTGAAAAAGTGCAAAGGACAGGGAGGCATGTGACAGCATAAGCATTGGTTGGTCGGTCCCTTTCATTGAGGAAAAGGAACATTCTGTTCATTCTTTTTCTTTTTTAATCTTGTCTCTCGCCTTTTTTTAAAACGGCTCAATGACCTCGTCTGCAACTCTGCACCCAGGATACGCGGCAGGTTTCCAGGTCCAACCAGACTTTGCAAACGTGACAAAAAAAAGGCCTCTGTCGATCGGTGGCCTGGACACTCGCCAAAAAATCCGACCGGTTTCATGTATCTTTCCAATTTATTCCAATGAGCAAGGAAACCGAATTAGCTCGCGAGTGAAAGCAGGAAATTTCGTGGCCTCACCCCCTCACTTACGTCATGAAACTTGTATTAAAAATTAAATATACTAATTTCTTCCTTATTAGTCGTTCATTACTTTTTCGATGTTTATCAAATTGGAAGCTATAAAATATTTGTGTAAGAAATATTTTTAAAATTTATCCTGGACACGAATCATTGAAATTTATAGATTTCGGTAAATGTCTGTAGCAGGAATGTTCAGGGTGGACGCAAAACTTCATTTTTAAAATTCCCTGACTTTTCCCTGATTTTTCCGTCACCAATTTTTCACTTTCCCTGACCATGAGTATTCAAAGGCCAGCATTTTAATTTTGTACCATTTTTAACACAGTATCTTTTATAAACAGAATAAAACAATTTTGGATTAAAATGAAAAAAATTCAAATTTATTTATGTCAACCAAAAAAGATAACCTTTTAACAAAATAGTTGGATTTTTTAACCAAATTATTGAATCTTCAACTTACAAATATCAATTTTCCATCAAATAATAAATTTTCTAGAAAAGCTGAATTTTCGAAAAAAGGTTAATTTTTAATCCAAAAGGACGAGTTTTCTGTCCAAATAGACGAATCTAAAAAAAACAGTTGAATTTTTGACAATAATAAAATTAATTTTTAACCAAACAGTTGAATTTACAATCAAATAGTTGAATTTAAACCAACAAGAGACGAATTTTCAAAAAAAGGTCGAATGTTTAATAGAAAAAAGATTGAACTTCAACCAAAAACAGTTGCATTTTCAGCCAAATAGTTAAAATTAAAAAGACGATTTTTCTAGAAGACAGTTGAATTTTTAACCTAATAAGTGAAATTCTCAACAAAAAATATAACAGTTAATATTTAAAAAAAGGAATTTGTGACCAAATAGTTAAATTATCAATCAAAGAGTTGAATTCTCAACCTACAATTATTCAAAAAACAAAAGTAATAGTTGATATTTCAACGAAAAAAGATGAAATTTCTACTAAGAAAATTAATCTAACAAAAGAAGACGAATTCACAACAAAATACATGAATTTTCAAAAAAATAGTTACATTTCCAACTTAAAAAGATCAATTTTCACTAAAAAGAACTAAATTTCAACAACAAAAAAATGAATTTTCAACTAATACAGATTTTTTCGACAGGAAAAAAAAGTTCATCCAAACTTTCAAGCCAAAAGACGAATTTTCTGTAAAACAGTTAAATTATCAACCCGAAAATATGAATTTTCAACGAAATAGTTAATTTTCAACCACAAACACTTGCCTTTTCAACCAAAAAAGAAGAAATTTCCAACTAAGAACATTAGTCTTCTACAAAAAAAAGGATTTTTAACTAAAAGGGATCAATTTTCAACCAAAAATGTAACAGATGATTTTTCAATAAAAAAATTTAATTTCAACAACAAAAATACAGATTTTCAACAAAATAGTCCAATTTTCAACAAAAGGAATGAATTTTCAACTAAAATTATGAATTTTCCAACAAAAAAGACGAATTATCAACAAATAAAGATTTTTCCGTCAAGAAAGAAAAAAAGTTCATCCAAATTGTTGAAATTTCAAGCCAAAAGACGAATTTTCTCTAAAACAGTTCAATTTTAAAGTACAAAAGATAAATTTTCAACCAAAGAACCAAAAAAATTAATTTTTAACAAATTTGTTCAACTTTGAATCCAATCAGTTGAATCTTCAATTAAAGAAGATCAATTTTCAACAAAATAGTTAAACTTTCAACAAAAGAGATGCATTTGCAACTAAAATTATGAATCTTCAACTGCAACAGTTAAATTTTCAGTTAAAAAATTGATTTTCAACAATAACAAAAAACGAATTTTCCACCGGAGATGATTTTTCAACTAAAATGATGAAACTTCAACAACAAAATTATTTTTTAACGAAGCGGTTCGACCTTTAACCAAGTAGTTCAAATTTCAACTAAAAAAGATGAATTTTCAACGAATAGTTTAATAATATATATTTCAACAAAAAAAAGATTCTAATTTTAAGTCAAAAAGCAATTGATTTCAACCAGAAAAGAAGATTAATTTTCAACGAAGCAGTTGTATTTTCATCTAAAAAGATTAAATTTCTACCATAAGTTTCCCCTGATCTCCGAATCTAGAATTAGAAGCGGCTTAGCCCATCTACTGTTCATTTCTCACTATCCGGAACATTTTTATCTGCTCTTTTCTTAAATCGTCTCAGGTGACAGAAAGAATTTTGAAAAATGAAGGGGATCAGACGGTTTTCCTCTCTAATTTATTTCTCCCATTTTATTTGTATATCAAATGAAAAAGCTCTTAGGGCTCCCATCAAGTAACTTTGCAGACCAGTGGACACCTGTCGCAAGCTATTTTTTACCGAATGCCAGGAGGGTTGAAACCTGAGGCAACAAAGTCTGTGCAACAGGCTCATAATGTGTGCTCGAGTTACGCCAAAGAGGACTTCGTGATCCGTGATTGGGACAAGATGCTTGTAGAGGGAAATTGGAATGGGGAAAAGGAAAAAAAAAGAGAAAACAGAATACCCAAGGCATGGAATAAATCGAATTCCTTTAAAGAAAAAACAAGCACGACAGATTTCTAGAAACTACCACATAAACAAGTGTGCAATCTGATTTAACAAGAAGGTATGTCACTATACATATAAATTTAATGACAATCACCTTGAAACAACTTTAAACAAAAGAAAATATGTTCTGATTTAATGAGAATGCGAAAAAGTTAATTTCCATATGAAATGAAGAAAAAATCCTTGAAAACATTTTTCCCTATCAGTTTTTATTATGGAAAGAATGAAAGAAACTGTAAAAAGAATCCAACTATAAGAGAAGAAGGATGTTCGGATGAAAGAGATGTAAAAATATGCTAAGGAAAAAAGTGCGAATCGTGGGAGAGTGGAGGAGAAATATGGGAATATTATAGCCGGAGGAAGGCTTTAAGACTTAAGTTCCAGTTTAGACTGGACAAGCTGTGTGGCCTGAAATCGAATTACTTTCGCACCATGGAGACTTCCTTTCATAACACCTGTCAACGAGCCTGCCAATGCAATGATTTTCATAATTTTTTCTTTTTCAAATACTTACTTAAGTAACTATTGCATTACTTCAATTATACATTAACTTCCCGCTATGTACGATTTGTTCAAAAAAATTAAACCACCACAAATAAAACTTAAACCACTTTCATACTAAATTATTATTACCATACGCTGTAAAACGGGGCTTAGTGGGAGATGTGGGGTAAAACGGAACACCAGTTTTTGATGCAGAAAAAGTAATATCAAGTCATGAAATGGAAAAATACGAGTGTCCTTTACCCCACCCTGTCCCGCTTAGCCCCGGTTTATGTAATCATCTTTTATATGCTTTCTTCTGCTACATTGAAACTCACTTGCGTTCCACTCGTTGAGAATTCTTTTATTCTGAGATTTCTGATATAATAGAAAGACAGTTTATTTTTTTATTTTGAACAGAATTTCCTTGGCTTCCAGGTAGTGACTTTCCTGGAAAATAATTTTAGACGTTCTAGGAGCAACAGGGAATTTTGTAGCTAATTTGGATTGTAGCTTTTTATTCCAGATATAGTGAATTTCCTGGAGAAAACAAAATTTATGACGTCTTAGGAGCAACATGGAATTTTTTTTTAAATTTTTAAGTTCGGGATTCGAATTGTCCGATGGTGGAATATAAATGGCTACAGCCTCTTTGGAATTCATTTGGTCATTAAAAAACCACAATTTCCTTAGATTTCAAATAATAAGTTTCCAGGCGAATAAGAATTTGCCGACATCCTAGGAGCAACAAAGAATTATTTAGTACAGTTTTAAAGTTCGGGTTTTGGCGAAACAGGATGGAGGCAAAACTTTATTTTCAAAATTCCCTGATTTTACCCCGATTTTTCCTGACGAATAATATTTAAAGACCAGAATTCGAATTTCTTAATATTTTTAATGAAACTTTATTATACTATTGAAGGTTGTTTGTAGTTACTCTTATAGAAATTTCCTGACTTTTACCAGTTTTTACCCAAAATCCTTGAATTTTCCATGATCTTCTGGTTTTCCGTGACCTGAGGTCACCATGAATAAAATTTTAACATGAAGCCATTTTATTTTTCATTTAATGCCCCAAAATTTTAATTTGAAGGGCTTATAAAATTGTGCAATTTCAAATTTGAATCATGCAATTTATTTTTCTGAAATAAAATTTTGTATAACTTGTTCTTTCTGGAATTTTCAAGTTAATAATTTTCTAACATTATCCGTGTTTTTTATATAACAAGTTCCATTGCAGTTTAAACCTAAAGTTATAAAAAGTTATGTCCTTCTCTCTTTTCAATGCGTATATGTGAATGAGTAAAAATCCTTATTTGTCAATCTTCAGTGCCACTAGGACCATATTAGGCGAAATTTGAAAGAATTGCAGTATTACACAATGCAAAGTCGAGTATTACTTTTACTATTCATAGTTAGAGTTAAACTTATCCAAGTGCTATTCAAATGAAGCCTACTTTCTTTCTAGACAGTCAGGTTAACTGTCTTTGGAAGTGAATGGGTTTCGAGATGGGACTATTATTATTAAACCAGCCTATGAAGAACTTCGTCTCATTTAGATATTTATGGACGAGTGAAACTGAAAACGAAAGTTTTTCTTCTGGTAGTTTTAAAATATTCAGATGGAGAACTAGCGAAACATTCGAATGAATGATTATTATTTATTTCGTACTATGTACTACTACGGAATTTCCGTAAGATTACACCCTTTCCAGCTCGTCCAGAGCTAGTATTACGGGAAATTCCGTAATACTATAGACAGCACCTATTTATTTTTATTATTCATATTCAAAATCTCAAAGTACCAAACTTAAAATTACTCTACTATTATAAGGTTTTTTAAGAGAACAAAAAAAACGAAACAAACGCGAATAAAGATTGAAAATTTACAGAAACCGGAAGTGCGAATAGAGTTTCAAAATAAGTTAAGATAACGCATAGATATAGGGCAACTTGGGAAGCGCTTATAAGCAATAAAAATATAGAGGGCGCGTGGACTTTGTTCCGAGATATCATTGTTAAAACTGCAATTGAAGTGTGTGGTACGGCGGTTGTAGGAAGAAAATCTGGTGATGCATGGTGGAATGATGAAATTGAGGCAGCCCAAAAAGAAAAGAAAGAAGCGCACAACAAAACGCTGAACATGACAGGTCTTAGCGATGAGGAGAGAAATAGGCTCAAAAATGATTACAGGCACAAAAATAGGAAAGTTAAACGACTAGTCAAAGAGAGTAAAGAGAAAATCAGAGCAGAAGAAGAGAAGAAAATACAAAACTGCTTTGAAGGAATTATGAAACTATTATATAAACAGTTGAAGGAAAGTAAAAGTACAGAGTTTGGCAGCATGAGAAACAGCAAAGGTGAAATGCTATATGATACAGACGGGATAGTAGACGCTTTAAACGACTCTTTTAAAGAATTATTAGGAGGTGAAGATATAGGGCAACAGAACTGCGACATAGAACATGATGCATTAGAAAACCCAATTGAAAAAGTCTGTGTCACTGAGGTTAGAGATATAATTAAGAACTTAATTTATACTTAATTTAGAAAGGGAGATAAAAGAAATTGCAGTAATTACAGAGGTATCGGCTTTAAGTACCGTAAGTAAAACATACTTAAAAATACTCATTCGTAGGGTAATGAAAATTACAGAAAAAAATATATGGGAAGTCCAGAGTGGATTTATGCCAGGAACATCATGTACAGATCAGATATTTAGTTTAAGACAGATCACAGAAAAAAGCTTAAGAGTAGGAAAGAAAGTTTTCTGTGCATTTGTTGACCTAGAAAAAGCATTTGACAAGGTAAATAGAAGTAAACTTTGGGAAGTTCTTAAAGAGTACGGAGTCAATGGATGGCTCCTACAAGCAATAAAATCAATATATACAGGTAGTAAAGCGAGTGTAAGAGTAAATGGGAAACTGAGTGACTGGTTCGATATTATGCAAGGCGTGAAACAAGGATGCGTTATGTCCTCATGGCTATTTATCATATTTATGGATAAGTGTCTAAGAATGGCCCTCTTCGACGAAGAAGGTGTAGATCTCGAAACAGTGAAGGTACGTGGGTTAGCTTTCGCAGATGACAAGATTATTATGGCAGAATCAATCGAGGACTTGCAAAGAATGTTGAATAAACTTAATACAAGCATGAAGAACATGTGCCTTGAAATTAACATAAATAAAACAAAAATCATGTTGTTTGAAGGAAAAACTGAGAAAACAATGTGCAAAATTGTCCTAAATGATGAGAGATTAGAACAAGTTGACAAGTATGTATATCTGTGTAGCCTATTCACTAGCGACGGAAAAATAGATGGGGAGTTAGATAGGCGCATAAATAAGGGTAAGCAGGTTATCGGTAGAGCAGGGTCCATTCTCAGAAATAAAAACATATAAAAAAAAGCTAAAATGGCCATACATAATTCTATATTCGTACCGAATGTACTATACGGTAGCGAGACATGGACCTGTCAAGAGAAGGACAGGATTAAAATTAACGTGATTGGCATGAAACCTCTTCGCACAAAATATGCGGAAAAACACTGATGGACAAAGTCCGAAACGAGATAATCCTCAAAGAATGTGGTACAAAACAGACAATAGGTGACACATGGGAAAGAAATCAGTTAAGATGGATTCGTACATGTTGAAAGAATGAAAGATGAACGATTAACGAAACAAGTGTATAAAGGTAAAGTAAATGGCAGAATGCCCAGAGGTAGACCACCAAAAAAATGGTTAGAATCTGTGAATGAGACACTAATCCGAAGAGACATAAGAAGCCATAGAAACACGAGAGCTTGCATAAAAAAATGCATGGACGTGAAGGAAGCGAGAGTAGTATGCCAGGACAGAAAAGTGTGGCGACAAATAGTTTGTAAACAGAGTGACAATAGAGTGAATGCCGCCTGAAAGAAAGACCTTGGATACTAAATGGGCCCAAGTGGGGAACCACACATAACAATTTTGTGAGGCTCTTCACCTGGGGTGATCGCTAGAGAGATTGATCAGCAACCTGGGTCGGAGCAGTGTTGCGGAATGAACGTGTCATTTGAATAAATAACACGAGAATTCCAGATCAATCTAAAATATCTATACCTAACACCTATATACCTATCTACCTTATACCTATATACTCACCATACACACTACTTTTTTCCAACCGAGCAAGTCACGCCTACCCCGAAAGGGAAATGGCTTAATGGTATAATAATAATAATAATAATGTGAAACTGATGCATTAACTCAGTAGATTTGTTATTGAACATGATGTCCAGCTTTTAATGCATGAATTTGAAAATATTGAATTTGAAATGATTTCAATTACCAAAATTACAACTATGAAGACATTCAATTTGAAATACACTTTTTCAATCTAAAAGGGTTCAATTCACAATTGCTAGCTGAATTCTTTACTTTAGATGAATTTATAATTGTACAGCAAAATTATACAACACATTTAGTAATTTTACAATATCAAGGTGATCACTTAAATTTCAAAAAAAAAATGTCAGGCTATTTCCCGGTTTTACCGGTCAAAAATTACATTTGTCCCGATTAACTTTTAAGCGTTTATAATAATAATTATTCAATACTAATTACTTTATTAAATAAATTTTGAAAAGAATTAAACATTTTAGAACTACAAGATAAAATATATCATTTAAATTATTGTAAAAGTGATGTCAGACTTCACAGCTCAAGATGTTTTCAAAACCTAGGAAACAGGGTGATTTTTCAAGAAAAAAGGGAAATAAATTTATTTAAATACCATTAATGTAGGTACCATATTCCTAAGAATTCATGCAAGTCAAAATATATTACATTTTCAACAAAATAGTGGAATTTTCAACCAAAAAGAGTTGAGTTTTCCAGATAAAAAGTCGATTTTTTTTAGAAAATATTGGAATTTTAAACCCAAAAGATGAATTTTCAACAAAAAAGTTGAATCTGTAACCAAATAGTTGAATTTTTACCCTACGAGGATAACTTTTCAACCAACTGATCGAATTTTCAGACAAAAAAGATTAAACTTCAACCAAAAACAGTTGCATTTTTAACCAAAATGTTGAATTTTCAATCAAGGAAGATTACTTTTCTACCAAAAGAAGAATTTTCAATCCAAACAGACGGGGTTTCTACACTCAGAAAACAATTTGGTTGAATCAAAAAATTGTTGTTGGTTCAACCACAGAATATGGTTATTATATAGACAACAAAATATTTGTTTGACGCAACTAAATTTTTTGGTGGCTTTAAATAAATCTTTTCGTAGATGGAGTATTTGATTGATCCAACAAAAAATTGGTTGGGTCAATCAAATATTTTGTTTTTTTTTGGTTCAAGAAAATGTTTTATCTGAGTGTATCCAAAAAAAACGAATGTTCAAGAGAACAGGTTAACCTGTTTTCGACCGAAAAAAGATGACTTTTTAACAAAATAGTTGAATTTTCAGCAAAAGAATGAAATTTTCAACAAATAAGTAGCATTTTTAACCAAAAGAGATGAATCCTGAACCAGCAAAAATATAATGGTAGACTTTTCAAATAAAAAGAATAAACTTTCAACCAAAAAAGATGAGTTTTATTAATTCAGTTCTCATTTAAGCGAAAAAGCATGAAAAAGGAGAAAAGGCAACTGATGATGATATTTCAGAATATAAATCGTGACGTTCCGCAAGAAAATGGCATATTTTGTCGATGGTATATGTTTAGGTCGTTAAGGAGATATTCGAACGTTTTTGTGATCCAGGATCTAAAATATAGATTTTGGATTTTCGATATGAAATCATACTTCAAGCTGTGCTATATTTAGTAACATTATAGTTTTATGTCCCCAAAATGACCGGAATTAGGTATATTTTATATTTGAAGCTATAGTATGTATAACACATCAGCTTATAGCATTCTCCAACTTCAAATCAGTTTTTCTCGAAAAGCGGTTTTTCAATTTGTTTGCGAAACATTCAGAGTATCCCTAAATTATAACTTTATTATGACAATTATTATTAATTGATTATATAAATGTAGGTTACCTGTGTATAATAACTATGATAAATATCCAAAATGGAATGTTTAGTTCTGAAATATAAAAGGAACTTTAGTATTTGAACGATCCATCAACACAAGCTTCAAATTCTTAAATATATAGTATAAAAGGAACATTAATTTTTGAACCAAACATTAACTTTAAAATATAAAATGATCTTCAATATTTTAACGGAGATGGTTGGTAATACTGAGCACCAGGAAGCGAATTAGAGCCACTGTGAAGTTAGCTGACGAACGCAGCTCGGCTCTCACATGCGGAGAACCATCGGTCGGCCGCTGGTCTAACCGAGGTTCTTAACATGTGACAGCCGAGCTGCGCTCCTCAGCTTACTTCACAGTGACTCTAATCCTCTCCCTGCTGAGCAAAAAAGTCCCCGCTTTTTCCCGGTGCTCAAAAGTCGAGGCTAGGTTTTCCCGGTCAGTGGCCAACCTGAATATTCGATTTTAAAGTCACGACTTCCGTATAAAGATGCTCTCCCCGAAATGTAATAATTTTCATTTAAAAAAAAAAGAAGGTTAACGATCCCAGAATGTTTTTCCTGCAAACGGGCCTAGCTATAGCCATATCTCGCCTTATCCAGAGATCTGAGCACTTGAAAAAGCAAGTACACTGTTTACAGCGATTACGGCAGTGCAGTGCCCCGTAGCCTTACGTGTCGCTCGATAATATAGTGGAAGTAAAAGAGTTACGCAAAGAAGTGCTTTGCATACAATTAAAGATATTCATGTATATGCACACAATGTACATTGTAAATACAAACAGGCACATATGTATATATTTCATATTGTGTGTGTAGCTGCTGAACGGCAGAGCTCATTAATTACAGATTGCGATCCCTGTATATTGTGCTGTGAGAGCAAGTGCCACGCGGTTACGGTGTTTTATATAGACTCTAGGAAAATATGTGTGCCTATCCTATCCTTTGCCCACAGGTGCCTATAAGATGTCGTGAGAGCCACAACATTTTTCCTTGCATTTTGCCCAGCGTCAAATCTGTATTCTGCAATAACGTTTTTTCCGTTGAGGACTGTGAGAATAATCTGACAAAGATGATACGCTCACTCGGCTTTTGTCGATCGCTGTCGATTGTTTTTAATTTTGAGAGTTCTCTCAACCATAGAGATTGTGGTTGGGTCTTTTAACTCTTTATAGTCGAGAAAAAGAATATAGCCCAGAATGTAAAAATAACAATGACTTTCTATTTGTTTAGAAATGTTTTGTCACTTGTCAAGTGTTCGTTGTTACACGTTCACGATACACTTTCTAAAACAAAAAGGATATATTGATAATAAGGTAAAAGTACCTACCATGAAACAAATTTTGAGAGGTCTTGAAGTTTTCTTTAAATTTGGAACGATAAAAAATATTTTTTAGAAATTTTGATATTATACTGAAAGGGCCGATTCTTTTTGAATGAGAAATGACTACTAAAAGTTTAATGTAGTGTAAATAAATTATTATATTACCGAAAAAGCGGAACGACATATATGTAACCATTATGAAACAATTTCTATTCTCTTGTACCAATGTTTTATAATGGATGTCCATATTGTAGAACAGTTACATATGCAAGAAAATGTGTTTTTTCTTATTTTAGTATGGCTTCACAGAAAAAAAATGTGAATCTAACGCTAATTTCAGGGCACTATTTCCCTGCAACAAACAATAACCTTGGTAGTGTGAATAGTACCATTACCCAATGTATCATTTCCATCGGACTTGGGGTACGAAACGTCACCTGCTGTCAATTGTTTTTACAGTTTTGCGGCAAAAACAATAGACGGTAGTTTCGTACCCGATGTCCGAGCGATATGGAACCTCATCTTGAAATTAGCTGCAACAAAACTTATTCCACAGTTTTTACTGTGTTGTTTTATGTTATTTTTAATATTATGAAGAAATAGATATACTATATAAACTTTTATTTCAATCGTACATACAGATAAACAAATTGAATAAAAGTTTTCGTTACAATTGAAAGACCTAACCTGAAGTGTAGTTTTCATGAGAAGTCAGTTCAGAGATAGTTACAATTCAAGCTTTGACGCGTATTGCTCATACAGATAGCTTCTCACACTTAAATTCAGTTTTCTCAAGTTCAATACAAGTTTCACTATTTAGGTTTAAAATATTTGTATGGTTTATTTAAATATATATGTTTTACGTCAATTCTTGTGTTATCAATTAATTGTACACTACAATTGTTTGATCCCAATCCTATGTCCCGACGCGACGCTGACGTAAAGTTACATCTTCCAACAATTCCATAAGTCAAAAAGGCCGTTTTTAAAATTTTCAGATAAACATAAGTTTTATTTCGATTGAAAATTTTTTTTCTGTGTGGAGTTCATGCCTTAAGAAGCAATTCGCCTTTTTTCAAAATTTTTTGGTCCGCTAGGTGCTGAGATATTTATCTGCAAATATGTTAATTTTAGTGTAGATTCAATTGTTTATAACTCTATAACTTGAAAACAGTTAATTGTACAAAAAAAAAAGTTTAATGAAGAAAGTCTTTTCTTGGTTCAAGTATTTGTTTAAAAAATTTGTTTAAGCAATAAATGCACAACTTGTCGAAAGGCTACCTTAGATATTCATAATCAGGGGGCTTTTCTCGACATTTTAAGTAAAAGTGACCCTCTATAACTCTCTCAGTAGAGGTCCTGTAGAATCTTTTAAAATATCCTAAAAGCTTTGAAATCCGTTAAAATACACTGGAACCTGGATTTGTGCACGGTGTCGGGCATGGCTTACAGTGGCCTTCGACACATATCCAGGGACTCCGAACGTAAACAGGCAGGGCCGCATGAATCCTTTCTGTTGGATTTAGACGCGTGACGTAACCTGATGCAACTAACGCGATGAGGGTACGGCCCTCGAGCTGTTTGTCGCGCTTGACTGAACACCACCTTTCTCTCGGTCCCGCGGCTCCCCCCATTACCAAATTGCCGAGGACAGCAATTCTAGGAACGCACAAACCCAGTTTACAGAAATCCAGGTTCCAGTGTACTTTAAGAACCCTGAAATATGTTGAGAACATCTGATATTCCTGAAAAACAGAGTATATTTTTTAATTCGTTGAAATCTTTGTAATCCATAAAATCTGTAGAAATCCCTTGAAATCATATAATTTTCACTGAAATCCGACGAATCCCTTAAATCTGGCAAAATTCCTGCAAATCCGTAGATATCCCTATTAGTCCCTTGACATTTTATTTTATTTATTCCCTAAAGTTCTCTAGAAATCTGTTGGAATCCTTTGGAATCTTTTAAACGTCATTGACATCCTGGATGCCTCTTTAAAATTCTTTTAAATTTTCTGAAATCCTACGAAATTCTTTGAAAATCCTGTCAAAATTGGTAATCTCTTCAAATTTCTTAAAATACCCTAAAATCTTTAGAATCCTTTGAAATCCATTTAAATTTATATAAAATCCCTAAAATTTTGTTAAATCCCTAAAATCCGACAAAAATAGAATAAAATCTAGTAAAATATCTTGAAATCTTATAATATCTTTCAAAATTCCTTCAAAAATGATGAAATCGTTAAAATCCTCTGAAATCTGTTAAAGTCCATTGAATTATGTTGAAGTCCACTGAAATCCTTGGAAAACTCTCCAAATTTTTTTAAATCCCTTCAAATCTATAGAAATTCTTTAAATTTATTATGGCATATTTTAATATATTTTAAAATCCTATGAGTCCCTCAAATATTTTAAAACTCCTTGAAATCTTTTAAATCTTCTAAAAGCTTACGAAATCATTTGAAATACCTTAGAAATGTCTAAATCTCTTGAAATCCGATAAATATTCTGAGACCCCACAAAATCCATAGAAATCCTTTGATACTCTTTTAAAATCCATCATTGAAACCTTTTGAAATCTTTTGGAATCCATTGAAATTTTTTAAATCTTTAAAGTTCTTGGAGATCCTATAAAATCCCTCAAAATCCCTGAAATACTTTGAAATCCCGTAAATTATCTTGACATTTGTAATCTCTTAAAATTTGTTCAAAAATTTTGAAAAAAAATTGAAATGTTCTGAGATCAAATAAAACTTTTTGAAACCTCTTAAAATACCTTGAAATACTATAAAATCCTTCAAAGACCTTTTGAAATCTGTTGAAATGATTGAAATCTCGTGAAATTTTTAGAAATCCCTCTAAACGTTTTGAGAATGTTTGAAATCTTTTGATGTTTTGATTTTCGAGATGGCGGACATGTTATTATAACGAATCTAGTGAAGTTTAAAAATATGTTTGAAGGAAAAATTAAAAAATAGTTGCATCAGCGAGCAATTTGAGAAAATAGTAGCATAAGTGTTATTTGTTTCAAAATTGCAGCAAAATTGTTGCATCGTTAAAAACAAAAGTGTCAAAAACTGTCATTAGTGGCGTGAGTCCCAGGCCTGTAATAAATATAATTGTTTAAGTTTTCATAAATTCAATTCATTTTTCTCTCACGCTCCAACCCTTAATATTACATCAACCTATCCTTCAACAACATCATAATCCGCGCGAATCGTAAATTTTTGCCCCATCAAAAAGACATTTCTCTCGTAGAATCGATTATTCTCGTCATAAATTGAAATGGAAGTCTCTTATATCATTTGAGATCATAGGTTTTAAACTTTATAGAAAAAAAAGTTCTTGGCCGGTGATTGTCGACAGAAATTCATCGATTACTCACAACTTGTACACAAGTGCACCGACCTTTCGTTCAAAATCCACCAGGATAGTTATGAACCGGCGTGCAGCGCGGACGTCGAACCTGATATCGATTCCTATCGCGGTGCTAGGAAAGCGCTGAAATCGACTTTTTCCGCGATAAAAATCGATTCGACGTGATTGGACGGTTTTCGATTCTGAATCACTTTCTGGAAAATAAAAGGTGCGCTCTTTAATATATTCGCGCGTATAAAGCGTTTCGCATGAACATTGTTGCGTATGTGATTATAGGCCTATACTGTTGTGTTATAAACACACAGTAAATATTGCACCAGGCTAGAAATCAGCTGGCTATAGTCACACGGAGTAATCAGGAAGCTATATTCTCTAACAACCTGGAGCAACTGGATTTGAAACTTGACACTTTGCATCGCGATTAAATAATAGTCTCAGTATTGGATTGCAATTTCTAATGCGGAAGCTGTCAGGAAAATTTGTAATCATTTTGAAATATTTAAAAAAAATTTTTTATAGCAGTCTACACTCGTCAGAGCCTGGGCAACTATTTCCACAGAAAAAAACAAAATATAATCTTTACAGCGATTTCAGAGTAATCTTTATCTGTTAAGCTTTACCCATCACATGGAAATTGGTTACCATGTCAACTCTATTGAATCTTGTTTTATTTCGATGCGAAAAAAATCAACTTTACCTACTTGAAAATTACCCGCAACAAAAATTAACTTCTGTTTTTTTCTGTGTACCCTACATTACATATATCAGACTTCACAGCCCAAAATGCTCTCAAAACAGGGGAAATAGGGTGATTTTTCACGTAAATACGGGAATAATAGCGGAATAAATTTTTTTAAATAAAATTAATGTAGTTAACATATTAAATTCAATTTAAAACGCTTTAAATTCCTAATATTTCAACAAACGAAGTATCTCCTTGTCCCGAAAATCGGGATAAGTAGTCAACTATTTTACGAAAGTTTTGCTAGTTGTCTCATTCGTCCCAAAATTTCGAGAATGACTAGTCCATCCTAGTCTAGACGCAGCCTTCAAAAAAATATATTAATTTTTGACCAAATAGTTGAATTTTAATTAAAAAAGATCGATGTTTAGCCAAAAATAGAATAGTTAAATTTTTAACAACAAAAAATGCATTTTCAACAAAATAGTTAAATTTTTAACCAAAGAGATAAATGTTTAATTAAAATGATGAATCTAAAACCAAAATAATGAATCTTTAACCGAAAAAATTCCATTTTTAACAAAACAGTTCAACTCTCAACCAAATAGTTGAATTTTCAATAAAAAACAATTGAATTCAACCAAGGAACAAATTTTAAATAAAATAGTTGAATTGCCAACAGAAAAGAGATCAACTTTCAACAAAAAAGTTAATTTTCAACATAATAGTTCAATTTTGTACCAAATTGGAATTTTTAAGCTAAAAAGGCGAATTTTCTAGAAAATAGTTGAACTTTGAACCCTAAAATATGAATTTTCAACAAGAAAGTTCATTTCCATTCCAAAAAGACGAAGTTTCTACAAAACAATTGAATTTTCAAACCGAAAATATGAATTTTCAACAGAAAAGTTCATTTACAACCAAAGAGTTGAATTTCATATCAAATTGTTGTAGTTTCATGCTTATTATATATACCTATATATTATATATATATATATACCATTAAACCATTTCCCTTTCAGGGTAGGCGTGACACTACCCGATTCGGGTAGTGTTTCTAGGTTTTTCTTGTAGTTATAAATAACTACAAGTGTGGGCTCACCACACCCACGATGTGCCAACAGCACTCATGTCAGTATTCTTGAATGGTCACCCATCCAAGTACTAACCGCGTCCAACGCTGCTTAACTTCAGTGATCTGACGAGAACTGGGTTTTTCAGCGTGGTATGGCCGTTGGCTAGTACAATACTTTGCAAATATACAATAATTAATCATTATTTTAATAATTTTCCTGAACATATTGAGAGTTTGTCTATTTGTCAAGGAATAGGCAGAATTTGTTTGCGGAGTCTCTTTTCTATGTTGTTCTGTAAATTTACAAGAATTAATAATAATTTGAATAATTTTCATACAGAAATTTAAAGTTTTCCTATTTTTTAATGAACAGGTAGAGTTTGGCTATTTTTCAACAAATTTGCTAAATTTTCTTACAGAATTAGGTAAGAATATCTTTCCAATGACTTTTTTGTATGATGATTTGCAAATTTTCAATAATTATTAATTATTTAAACAATTTTCATAAACAAATCAAGAACATGGCCATTTTTCAAGGTATATGATCAATTAGTTTAGGGAATCAAGAAAGAATGTATTCCCAATAAATCTTTTCTACGATAATTTGCAAATATACAATAATTAATCATTATTTTAACAATTTTCATAAACATATTCAGAATATGTCTATTTTTCAAGGAATGCTGCTTTGTAAATTTACAAGAAATATTATTTGTAATATCATTATTTTTAACAAATTGGCTCAATTTTCTTACAGAACCAAAAAGAATGTATTAAAAATAAGTCTTTCCTATGTTACTTTGCAAATTTACAATAATTGTTATTTATTTCAACAATTTTCATAAAGATATTCAGAGTTTGGCTGTTTTTCAACGAATAGGCTCAATTTGTTTACGAATTCAACTAAGAATATCTTTCCGATGACTTTTATCTGTCTTGCTTTGTAAATTTACAATAATTTTGAATTATTTAAACAACTTCAACTAAAAAACTGAGATTTTGGCTATTTTTTAACGAATAGGCTTTATTTTTTATAGAATTAAGTAAGAATATCTTTCCAGTGACTTTTTGCTATAATGCTCTGCAAATTTAAAAGAATAAATCATTATTTAAACAATTTTGATAAACAAATCAAGAGTTTGGCTATTTTTTAAAAAATAGGCTCAATTTGTTTACGGAATCAATAAAGCATGTTTTTCAAATAACTCTTTCCTATGTACGATACTTTGAAAATTTACAATAATTATTAATTATTTAAACAATTTTCATAAGCACATTCAGAACAATTTGTTTGCGGAGTCAACTAAGATTGTCTTTCCGATGTCTCTTTATTATGTTTTGTAAATTTACAAGAATTATTAATTATTTCAACAATTTAGATTAAAAAATTTAGAGTTTAGCTATTTTTCAACGAATAGGCTCAATTTTTTACAGAATTAGATAAGAATATCTTTCCGGTGACATTTTTCTATAATGCTCTACAAATTTCAAATAATTAATTATTATTTAAACAATGTTGATAAACAATTAATAGTTTGACAATTTTTCAACGAGTAGGCTCAATTTTTTTACGGAATCAATAACAAAAATTTTCAAATAACTCTTTCCTATGTATGATAATTTGAAAATTTACAGTAATTATTATTTATTTAAACATGTTTATCAACATATCCAGAATTTAGCTATTCTTCGAGGAATAGGCACAATTTGTTCACGGGGTCAAAAAGTATGTCTTTCCGAAGAATCTTTTTCTAGGTTGCTTCACAAATTCATATTTTGGCTATTTTCAACGAATAGGCTAAATTTTTTTATAGAATTAACCAAGAATATCTTTCCGATTACTTTTTTTCTATAATGCTATGAAAAGTATTTCCAATGACTCTTTTCTATGTTGCTGTGTAAATTTACAAGAATTAATAATAATTCAAACAATTTTCATTAAAAAATTAAGAGTTTGGCTATTTTTCAACGAATAGGCTCAACTTTTTGCAGAATTAACTAAGAATATCTTTCTGATGACTTTTTCTATCATGCTTTGCAAATTTACAATAATTATTAATTATTTCAACAAATTAAGAGTTCGGCCATTTTTAAATGAATGGGCTCAGTTTATTTACGGGATCACCAAGAATGTATTTCCAATAACTCTTTTATACGGTACTTCGCAAATTTACAATAATTATTATTAATCAAACAATTTTTATGAACATATTCAGAGTTTGGCTATTTTTCAAGGAGTAGGCTTAATTTTAACAGAATTAAATAAGAATATATTTCAGATGACTTTTTTCTATATTGTTCCTCAAATTTACAAGATTTATTAATTATTTGAACAATTTTTATCAAAAAATTAAGAGTTTGACTATTTCTGAAATAATAGGCCCAATTTGTTTCCAGAATCAACAAAGAATGTATTTCCAATAACTACTTTCTGCGATACTTTGAAAATATACAATAATTAATAATTATTTGAACAATATTCATAAACAAATTCAGATTTCAGCTATTTGTCAACGAATAGGCTACATTTTTTCACAGAATTAACTAAGAATATCTTTCTGATTACTCTTTTCTATTTTGCTTTATAAATTTACAAGAATTATTAATTATTTACACAATTTCGATTAGGAAATTAACAGTTTGGCTATTTTTAAACGAATAGGCTCAATTGTTTACAGAATTAGGTCAGAATATCTTTCCGATGACTTTTTTTATATAATGCTCTGCAAATTTCAAAGAATTAATTATTATCTGAACACTGTTGATAAACAAATGAAGAGTTGGACCATTTTTCAACGAATAGGTTCAATTTTTTTACGGAATCAATAAAAAATGTTTTTCAAATCACTCTTTCCTACGTACGTTGCTTTGAAAATTTACAATAATTATTAATTATTTAGACAATATTTATCAATATATCCAGAGCTCGGCTATTTTTCAAGGAATAGGCATAATTTGTTTACGGAGTCAAAAAGTATGTCTTTCAGAAGACTCTTTTTCTATGTTTCTTTACAAATTCAGATTTTGGCTATTTTCAACGAATAGGCTAAATTTTTTTATAGAATTAACCAAGAATATCTTTCCGATTACTTTTTTCTATGATGACATGGAAAGTCTTTCTGATGACTCTTTTCGATGTTGCTTTGTAAATTTTCAAGAATTAATAATGTTTTAAACCATTTTCATTGAAAATTTATAATTTGGCTATGTTTTAACGAATAGGCTACATTTTTTACAGAATTGTGGAATTTTCTACCGAAATAGTTCGATTTTCAAGGCAAAGAATACTAATTTTCCACAAAACAATTGCATTTTCAACCCGAAAATATGAATTATAAACAAAAAAGTTAATTTTCATCCAAAAAATATGAATTTTCAATCTAAAATGAATGTACTTTCAACCAAAAATAGTTGGATTTTCTTATTGGGTTCTACTAATTTAGTTAGCATTGAAGCAAAAAAACGTGTGAAGTGTGACATATAAATTTTGTTTTTTTACTCGATAGAACGCTACTTTCGAAATTTGGTTCCTAAAAAAAATTGGGTTTGAAAATTCCTGGCCTTTTTCAGGGTTTTCAATGTAATAAATAATCTGATGGTTTTCAAAAATCGGTCTAGATCTTGCAAATTGTTAAATTCAATTCTTCCAAAATAAAAAATGTTTAAATGGAAGTACATTGGAATCTGGATTTAAGTACGGTTTCGGGCATGGCTTGCAGTGGCCTTGATCATAAATCCAGGGAATGCAAACGTAAACATTCAGGGCAGTGTGAACCATTTCTGTTGGATTTGGACGCATGCTAACAGCTGACGCCACTTGACGCAACTAACGCGATAGGGTACTGCCCACTCTGTCGATACGCTGCTGTTTGTCACGCATGATTGAGCACCGCCTCTCTTTCAGTCCCGCGGTCCCCACATCACCAAAATGCCAAGGACTTAATTTCTAGAATCGTCATAAACCCAGGTTTCTTAAATCCAGGTTTCAGTGTATACAAAGCTAAACTAAAAATTAATGGATTCAAACAAAAACGTACATGAATTTAGTTGTACAATCCAAAATTGTAAGCCTGTGAGGTTGAATAAGTTTAGTTACAAGGCTTTTAAAATATAAGATTCAAAGTTGAAGAATTAATTAATTATTTCAGTAGCTCTATCTTGTTGTCAGATTTCTATAAAAAATATGTAAAGAATTTCAATATTAAGCAGTAAAATCTAAAAAAAAATATTTTGAAATGCTTAAAATTGTACAATTTAAAATTAAATATACTCCAAACTGAATAATTATGAATGAGGATTTAGAATTATATAGAATTAAATTAGAATCGAAATTAGAAGCCTTCGATGTGTATTGCAGAATTTCAAATACAAAACATAAAAAAATTCTAGATTAAAATTGTTCAAAATTGAATAATTAAAAATTTAGGAAAAGAAAATCGATATACATTACAAGTTTTTAATTGAAGCCCTCAAAACAGAACAATTTTTTATTTGGGTCACCTTAAAATAAACAACCTCACATTGAAGCAATGAATGTTAAATAAAAATATAATATTAAACAAATTTGAAATTCGGACCGTCAAAATTTAAAAATTTCGGATAATTCCATAAAAAATTTACAGTTTAAACTTTGTAAATTTCCATGTTAAAAACTACATGATGTTAATTTTACATTTGTACATTTTTTACATTGCATAGTTCTATCTTCTAAAGTCAAGCTTTCAAAGGAAAATATAATACATACGAGTATGTTGTGCCAATTAATTTTATGTTCAAATTTCAATTTCTTTTTGAGTAATATTGAAATTCGATTTTGAAAATGTTACCTCTTTAGGAATACTTGTAGGGCCTAAACATCTTAACATAATCTAAAATTTTAATCTTAGTACACAGATTAAAAGAAAAAATATCACAAAATTTGTGATAAAACTAAGTAATCTTATCTTGTCTAACTAAGAATTTTAATACTGCAAACTCTTTTCAAAAAGAAAAAATATCACAAAATTTGTGATAAAACTAAGTAATCTTATCTTGTCTAAAGCCAACTAAGAACTTTAATACTGCAAAACCATTTCAGTGGCCCCTTTAAAAATGGGTAGGTATAAATCCGCAAGCTTTTTTTTGTTCTTTTTCTCCCTTTTTAAAGCCAGAGAGTGCATTTAACTCGCCGGAAGTAATCAATCCAGGATCAAATAATTTGTCCTATCTCCTGAAATGTTAATCGCGCAAGGCGAAGGAATGAAAGAATTTCATCAGAGAGGGAGCCAACTTTTTAAGTTTTCATTTTGAAAAAAGGGAAAAATAACTCAAGTTCTTAAAATTATAAAAATAAAATAAAATTACATACAAATATAAAATCTTCCAACTCAAAATGGTAAAAAATGAGATTGAAATGCATCCAACGTAAAGGAATCAATATTCCTACTATGTAATTTTCCACTATAAAATTCTCGCTTCGTTTGTAATGATCCTGAAACCTAAAATTATCTTCAAATTTCAACTTTCTGAAGTTGGGATAACCACCAATTTTACGATTTGTCCTTTCGCGGCTTGCCGATCACTTTTAAAGCGAGTTTCGAAATCACAAAGATCGCGCCAATGGCGAGGACATTATTTTTCTCCCTGTGTATTGTAAACTTAAAATTGCAATTCTTAAATTGTAAATTGTAAAACAATACTCCAGTGCAAAAATGAAAACCTGTTTCCCTGGATTGGATCGTCCTCGCTGGCCTTGGAGCAGCAGCTGAATAAGTCGTGTTTCCTCTACCCATTTTATTGTTTCGCATTTGCTGAGAAAACTCGTTATCACGTGGGCTTTAAAGATTTTTATCACATGGAAAATAATAGTGAAGCATGAATAAATTGTCGAGTTGGTAGAAAAACAAATCCCGATAGGAAACCTTCCTCAACCTCGTCCCCAACATAGGATGGTAATCACTCAGAATGAGACTATGAAGCTAATCGTCAGCAAACGATTCTGTCGAATCGTGGGCGTGACGAAATGGTTAATTCAAATTAAGATCGTAAAATCGATCTTATTGAGTAAAATTTATTCCCAGTTTTATTGCGTGTTATTATATCGAAACGAGGTGGAAAACAAGAGCTTATGCAAGTTTTTTTACGATTCTTAAATAAGTTACCTTCGAAAATCAAATCTTTCTTCTAATTTCTTCTCATTCCCATTTTTCAAAAGTTAATCCATAGTGGAAGCTTACCTGAAACAGAAAAAATACATTTATTATTTGTGAATTGTAAGATAAAGTTACTAATTTAATGTTTTAATTTCTGATTTAAAAGACGTGATTGAATTTCAAAGTTTTACTTTAACTTAGAACGAGATTTAGAATCATCGAAAATGAATTTAGTTTGAAAGACCCTAAAATTTTTCTACAACATTTCTCCAAAATTAGAGTAATGAAATAAAAGAAAATTATTGGTCGAGTTTGAATTTGTAGACTCTAAATTATCGTACAAGGTTTTTTAGCAATTCATAACTTTCTCACGCTAAAAATAAAATATTGAAACAAATTGAGAAGACAAATCATTGAAAATATAGCTAAATCATAAATTTTGTTTTATTTTATGAAACAATTAATTAATTAAAACTTTTTAAAATGAACACAGATATACTTTATTCTTTTAAAACATCTGTATTTCTATTTTTTTAAATCTGTTTTTCTATAAATATTTTTGTTTTAGAAAAAAAAAATGAAATTCCAGGTCTAGTAGTGTACAAATATTCAAGAACACTATTATAGGTTGATTTTCAGAGCATTCACATTATTTTAATTAATCCACTTTTATAATCGAAGCATTCAATTTCGAAAACCTTCAAAATTCATATTTTTTTAATTTGATTTTTATCGGATTTCGAAATGTCCAAAATATTAAAATATTCAAAATTACTTAATCTTTAACTTAATTTATAAAATTGACAAAAAAGGCCCATTGATTACTGCAACAAATTTTAGAAGAGAAACCGAAACGTAAATAATTAAATGTTTTTTCTTCCGCTTTAGGCACAAGTCGCAATTTTCCTTTAATTTTAATTTACAAAAGCTCATTCTATTCCTTGAAAGTCCCTTTACAATTATATACGTCACGTGTTTATATAAATTATTTTATTTAGAAATAATGCGTACAATTATTTTTAGTTAGTCATTTTTTGAATTAAACAACAATTTGCTAAATAATGTTTGATAAAAACGTGACAAATATAATTGTAAAGAACCTTTCAAGAAAGAGAATAAACATTGTAAATTAAAATTGAATGAAAATTACGACTTCTGTCTGAAGGGAATGAAAAAAATGTAAAGAACGACATTTAAATAAACGATTATGACTTCAACTATTTTTGTCATTATTTACGCTTAGATTTCTCTTCCTAAATTTCTTTCAATAAAGGATGGGCTTTATTTTGTCAATTTTATAAATCAAGTTAAAGATTAATTATTTTTGAACTTGACGCGGTACATCTAAAACATTCTTTTGAAAGTAGAATGCGTAAAATTCACCTCTTTTGAATTAAAAACTCTTCAAATGGTCAAAATTCAAACATTTTCATGTATGAAAATGATACTTAAAATTTTTTAAAGAAAACCTACAAAATGTGAACAAGCGGTTCAATTTAAAAACTTTCAATTCAAAATAAAAAAATTGCGAAAAAAATTCCAAGTCAAGAAAGAGGTTTGGATTGTCCATGTCCAAAATATTGGTTGTCTTGCCTTGAAGTGTTGACTTTTTGAAATTCTGAGAATTTGTTCATTTTTAATTTTTGACGTAAAAGATTGTATCTCAACTTTAATTTTTAATTGATTTGAATCGCAATTTTTTGACAAAGAATATTGCTCGTTCTCCTATTACTCTTCTTTTAAGAGGTGTCATATAATAATGAATTTATAGCTCGTCGAAATAAGAATAATTTCTCAAACAATTTAATTCTTTAACAAAATTTAAAAATGTATTCCATAATATTATTTGACATACTTAAAAAAAAGTATAGACAAATCGCCAGTTAATTACATTCATTTTTGTAATACGTGAGCAATTGCCAAGACATGATCCAATAATCGACTTAATGGCACTACATTTTGGAATATAGGAATCTAACATAAATTCTTCATGCTTCGATACCATAGGCATACTTAAGACATTTTTCAGGATATACATATATCAGAATATTAAATGGAAAATAACACATTACGATTCCAATGAATCAAAAATGCCCTATAAATTGAAAACTTGGCCAAAGGTATATGGTGTATTTTTTAATAGTCACAAAGGACCCCGCACAAAAAAAACTAGTCATAATTGTTTCAAGTCCTTTTGGAAAATGTTTTCTAGCATCATAAACTATAAAATAAATGAGTGTCAGTAAAGTTCTCCGAAAGCAACTTTCCCATGTATGTTGTGCGGGGTCATTTTGAAAGTTTATTTAACCACTCAGGAAAATTTCTCTATGAACCATTCAAATTTTTGCACGTACGTAGCAGTAGGTAAAGGTAGGCTTTTATTGTAGATTTTTTACCAAAATTTGGTTGAATGAACAACGATAGTAATCAGGAATCGAGATTTTGAATTACCGGGTGGCCGAAAAACTTCATTTTTAAAATTCCCTGATTTGCCCCTGACTAATTTGTGATTTTCCCTGAACATTAATATTTAAAAATAGAATAAAAAAATTTTAAACTCATAAATTTTTAATTTATTATTTTGAAATCTTTTGAAGCTTTTTTAAAGTATCTTTTAAAACATTCTACATTAATTCGAATTCTTTTAAATCTTTTGAAATCCCTGAAAATTTGTTAAAGCTCTTGAAAAACTACTTGGAGTTTTTTTAAATACTATAAAATCTTTAAAATCCTTCGGAATCACTTCAAATTATTGGAATCTATTTAAAATACCCTTGAGAGATTTCAAATCCTGTCAAATCTTTGAAATCCCTTGAAAACTTGTAAAGCTTTCTAAAATTCCTTGAAATTTTTTAAAATACCTAAAATCTTTATATATTTTTTGAAATCCCTTCAAATTATTAAAATGAATTAAAAATTCCTTGGAAGTTTTTAAAATATCCTAAAATCTATAGAATTCTTTAAAATCTTTAAAACTTCGAAATATTTGAAAATCTTTGAAGTCCAGGGAAATCCCTCAAAATTCTTATGAATAAATTCTTTAAAATCCAATAAAATATCATAAAATCCTGTAAAATTACGTGAAATCTGATATTTCCTGAAATCCTGGAAAATTGATAAAAATACTTAGAGAGCTTTTGAAATCACATAAAATCATTGATGCTTGACATAAAACCTTATAGATCCTGCAAAATGCTTCCATATTTTCCAATATTCTAGTCTATTCTGTAAAACCCCATGCTATTTTTTTAAATGCTTTAAAGTCATTCAATTCAAAAGAAATTCCTTCCAAACTTTTAAATATCTTGAAAATGCCTTGGAATCTTTTCAAATACCCTAAAATATTTCAAATCCGTTGACATTTTTAAAACACCCTGAAACTTTAAGCTTTTGAAAATTCCTTGGAAATTTTAAAAATACTTCGAAATCTTAAAAATCCTTTACAACCCCTTCAAATTATTGAAATCTAGTCAAAATTTTAGAAATCTTTTAAAATGCCCAAAAATATTTCATAATAATTCAAAAAAATGGAGTAATAGGTATAAACCTGAATTCAATTATTGAATAAACCACTATTATAGTGGTTAACCCATTACTTATAATTTATTGAAAGAAGAGTGACTAAAGTGATCTTTTCATTTGTTTAAAATGACTAATGAATTTATCTTTAAAAAGTGACTGCGTGCAGTCCTGATTATTCTTGACAGTTACTTAAAGTGCTTCTCACAGAAATTCCCTGACTTTTGCAACTTTTTTTCAAAATCTCTGACTTTTCCCTGACCTGCGGCCACCCTGAATAAATGAACAATCAGGTCTTATATTTCGTCAATATCGAACTTGGGATCTTTTTCCCACGATTAATCTTGTAGTTACTTAATGTCTAAATGTCTCGCCATAAAGAGAGTCTTTCGTCGAGTGCGACCAGCAGCAGCCACAAGTCGGAACTCTATAAACGATTTTCCCAAAGACAGGATGAATAAAATGGATCCCATTAGGTCGAAACAGAAGACAGGAATTTTTCCGGGAGTTTTTATTCTCAAATTGGAAGCCTCCGCTACGCCCCATTTAACGGAACTTTCCCATGAACTCATGGGTTGGTCTTCATCAACGTATATATAAAGACATAACTATATACATAAGCAGTAAGCACAATCGTGCCGATCATTCTGATCCTCTTTTACCAGGTGGAGTATGTATGACTGAAAAGAGATGGAATGATCGGTGGGATATGAGAAAGGGGAGAAATATCTTTCTAAGCTCTATAAGACTAAGATTAAGACAAGAGTAGACTAAAACTGAATCTAAGAATGTGTATAAGACTATAAGATAACTATGGTTCGCGACCAGACTTTCTAAACCGATCATCCTTCTCAGAATCGTTTTCACTGAGGAAACTTTCGAGTGGGGGTCAATCCTGTCTTATTCTTACTCAATTTATCAGCTTCTATAAGCTTCTAAGTCTATAAGGAAGGGAGGTCAAAGATCAGGAATCCGAGAGAATGAGTTTTAATATTTGAAGTAGTGTAGGAATGAGAAGTGGTATACAACAGGATTGCTGCTGCAGTATTCCAGGTTTTCCAGACAATTTTTTTCATAAAATTAGCATTTAATTACCAAACAAATTAGGGGAAACTATGCTAGAGTAGGTCGAAGAAAATTTCTAAATGTTTTATATCATTTATTTAGTTTTTCGTTTTTTCGAACATGGTTTCACTTTGACGACAAACTGTTTTATATTTTTGTAAACCCAATAAATGTCACTGGAGAACTTTTTTTTAATTTTCCTAACTGCATTGGTGAATAAAAGGCTGTTGTCCGATAAGGATATTGAGTTAAAACTATTTTTTGGCATTGTCCGACGTCGAGTACAAGCAATAAGTGAAAGAAAATCCGAAAACCGGCCCCTTGAACACAAATTTTATTTATTTTTTATTTTTCCTATAGCTTTCAGGGTGCGTGGGTGGACAAAACATAGTTGTCCAATAAGGATATTGATTCTAAACCTTTTTTGTTTATCGTCCGACATCGACCACAAGTAATTAGTGAAAGAAAAAAAACTCAGAATTAAAGTCCGATAAGAATATTGAGTAGATTTTTTTTTTTTGGTACTGTCCGACATCGAGTACAAGAAATTAGTGAAAGAAAGAAATCCAAAAACCGGGAATTTGAAAGAAAATTAGAATTTTTGGTAAATTTTCCTAAGAGCGTGGGTGGAAAAGGGTCTGATATAAGGATGTCAAGTTAAAACTTTTTCTGGTATTTTATGAAATCGAGAAAAGTTAGCATTTTTTCCTTATAACAAATATATATTCATTTATGTATTTCATGTATTTCATTTATTCCTCGTTAACCAATCAAAATATTGTTTTGGGTAATTTAAAAAAATGTTTGTATTTTCGCTTATAAACGTTGCGGACTTCGCGTACAGACATTTATCTCAACATTTTTCGCATCTGTCACTGTTTGCGTGGAAAATGAGAAAATTCGATTTTATGAAGAAAAACATTTTCCTGGTCACAAAAGTTATTTAGCCTGCATCAAACTCACAAGATGTCTTTCTTATGAAAGTACTTTTAATATTTTTTTAGAAAACCGCCGCCATTTTATTAACTTTACACCTTTTTTAAATTTCCAGGCAAATTTCGAATGAAGTCAATAAACGCTACCAAAATCAGAAAGAAACCTATAAATATATTAAATAGCTCAAAAGTTATAGAGCTTTAAAGAAAATTTTGAGTTTTATTGAAAAACCCAGCGAACACATATTACATTTTTTAAACTCAACTTATATTCAATTTTGAAAATTATACAGATTCACGATTTCTAAATTAAAAATTTCAGAGCTTAATATTGTTTTATATTTCTAATTTATTGACAAAATTATAAGAATTATAGGTTGTACTTTTAAATTTTATTTGAAAACTTTCCATTCTTAAAAGTTTAAACTTGAAACATCTACACTTGATGGAATTGGCATCTTCCTTTATTTTGCAAGTCATTGTAATTTGTAAGTTGGAGATAAATTTCAATGCCCTGAATTAATTTTGTGGACCTATACTATCTATAGTTATAATGACAAACATTTTCGACCCTAATTGACACCTCGTTGACTCTCACATTGACCCCATCAATTTTTTAAGTCACCGAACGAAATGAGACATAATCGAAATATGTATTACCAGGAAGGCTAAGAAGAATTTGAATGAATAAAATTTAAGAGGTATCATCAAAGCCGAAAGTATCATAACTGGAAAAAATTTCATTCAAAAGCTTTCAAATAAACAAGTTTTTAAAGTTAGCATTCGTTCCACAAGTCTATAAATTCCGAATGTAAAATTTACATGTTTTTGAATTTAAAAACGTCCACAATTTTTAATTTCAAAAATTAAAAGCAGCCAAACTTGAACGAAAAAAAGAATCTAATCCTGTGGTTACTAATATAATGTTCTATTAATAACAAAGTGAGTAACAACTTTTGTATATTAATGTATCTAAGAATTTAAAACGTATAAGGAAGTGCAAGGATAGGATTACTCACTGAAAGTATAAATATAGATATGAAAATAGGAGCCAACAATAACTAATTACTTCAGAAAAACAATTTAAAAATTCCTAAGAATTTCTGTTACAATTTGATTAAAAATGTAATTCAGTTTCGAATGACTTAGTATTAAATTAATAATATTGATTGATCCATTCAGATTTTAAAAGGACTTCAATTTTTTGAGTTTTTATTTCGCTCTCTAAAGATTAATAAATTTTTCACTAAATCCCACTAGTTACATTTTTTTCATTAATTTAAATGTGGAGAGTGAATCTGTTTAATTCAAATAAATTTAAAATTGTTAAATTGCATTGCAGAATCTAACAAAAATAGGGGTTCCTTTTCTCACAAAAAAAAATTTCCGACTGAGGGTTATAGCAAATCCCAAAAAGAAAGGATTTCATGATGCTCCCTGAAGAGCACTTATATCAACAGGCGACCTAATCTATATTTTAGCAATAGGTGCGAAATTCAAAATTCAAAAAGTGATAAATTAGCATAAAATAGGTTACGACTTTAACGTTTTCCTAAATTAAAAAAAATTAATACAAGCTTTGAAATCATGCGGTAATTCCAAAATTATACGATGAAAATAAATTAGGCATAAAATACGGGTCTACTGAGAAAAATGTTTGGTTGGCCGAACAAAAGTTTTGTTGTTCCAACCAAATTATTTGGTTGTTCTAGAAGCAACAAAACCATTTTGTTGGTTAACCCAAAGTTTGGAACGCTCAAACAAATTTTTGGTGGGCACAACAAAACATTTCGTTGGTTGAAAAAATATATTTTGTAGAATTAACCACATTGTTGTAGAAGCAAAAAAATTATTTGGTTGAAGTAACAACATGGTTTTTTAAAGGAATATTTGTATTTTTTAGATATAATAAAATATCTTATTTATGCAAGAAAAATTTAAAGCGAGAAATATGGATTGATTCAATAAAATGCGTCCAATTTGCGAAGAATTTGCTTGATTAATCACAATTAAATTTCAACAGGATAATCCATGATTATATACGAGTGTGATTAGCCGAAAGACTTGTCCTCAAATCAAATGCATTTTACCGAATCAAAGACTTTTCTTTTCTTCTAGATTTTTTGGTAAACAAGGAATATTAGTTTTATTTTGTAAAACAAAATAAAGAAGCTTAGCTCATAATTATAAATTCTAAAGTCAAATCGAGGAAAATCACTATCACCATTGTCACTTTCTATAGGAATCTAACTCTAACCAGCAAACATTCCTAATTCACAAAATATAGTCGTTGCATTTGCACAAAGAATACCTGACATTAGTCACACAAGATAACACTTTTTTTTAACGAAACTACTTAAAAATCCTTACAGATCAAAACGACAATACGCTGCTTTCTCTGGCATATCAGATGACATCAGCCATATATAAACTGGGCGTTCGGGCACTTTATTAATCACAACCAAATTTTTGTAAAATGAACAAAAACTTCTCAACAAAGTTATTTTGTTAACTTAACTTTATTTTCTTTCTCAGTGTACTTATAAAAATGACCAGACTAGTAAAGTTTCTAACAAAGATGGTGAAATTCTTTCCAGAATCGAGAATTTCAATCAGGTCACTGTGACCTTTATCAGGAAGGATTTTTTAAAAGACCCTTAGTTGATACTCAGATTGACCTTCGAAATGTAAAAGAAGAAATCTCATGGGAAGGAGAGTATTCTCAATTCTCAAGAGTCGTTCGTTCGGCCACTACTATATCCGTGAATTGTCTCTGCCCTTCGCTCGCCATTTTATGGCGACCTTCGGTTTATGGCGTGAGTATGCTTGCTCTAATAAAGACTCGTAATTGAAATCTTGAAGCTATAAAAAAAAGCTTAAACCCCTGGTGCTGGCTGGCTTTTCTACTCTTCGAATCGTCGATGGTGGCCACTATGAACAAAGGTTCTTCCATGCCTAGTTCTATTCGCGAAGACAAAGGTTCCAGAATTTATTATTTTCATTCACCCCGACGATATCCTTCTTTTTTCGCATGCTATATCCTTCCGTGCATCGAAGAAATAAAGCCAGGGGCGGATATAAGGTGCTAAGGCTTTCAATCGTGGGAAAGAAACATTTACGGATTGGAGAACGTTGAGAGAAAAAAAAAGGAAAGGAGCAGGAAGGAGTCCACAGTAGGACAATTGCGATTCTCTAAACGATCTGCATTCTAATTGACTTGTTAAGCCAATTACCGCAGAGGAGCGGCTGAATAGTTAGAACAGATTTCTTCAAGAAGATTTTTCCAATTTTAATTGAAATAAAAAAGCGGAGTTGTTTTGAATAATTGCTGAAATTAATACCATGGTTGAAATGGCGAAATAAACAATATTTGATCACGGCTGATCCGGCTCGAAGGACCTTCAAGTTATTTTCAAGATTTTTCAGAACCTTCAATCCTTTAATCTTGGAGTTAATAAAGAATCGAATTTCTTTTGAATATCAAGTGAAATAATAATTAGTAAGCCATCTAATTGAACAATTTTAATCGTAAGGCAATCAGGCATTTAATCAGAGGTCTTTAGTGCTGTACAATTTAAAACTCAAATGTTTCAAGAGTTTAAAGATTAACAAAAAATTATTTTGAATCTGAGTCTTCAAAATAGAACCATTTTCAATGTAATGGTAAAGCTAAAATCTCTTCGATCGTGGATGGAATTGTTAAAACATGCAAAAGACGACAAGTATCTAAAAAAAAATCATTTGTAGGCTACTGTCTGCGATGTGTGGTAACCGGTACAATGATTGGCCACTTAAGGAGTTTTTCCAGTTTAATAATTTGAAAAAAAAAGTAGACACCGAACCAAATTCTAAAAGACACAGATGGATAATAAATTTTAAAAAGATTTACATTACTATAATATCACAAAACACAATGAGTGGTCACGGCAACCTAGTGATTAGCATAAGCCAATGATTGTATGATTGGCCACTGAAATGTGGTGAAATACAGTCCTTGGCCACATCAGATTATACGTATAGATTACTGATTTTGAAAGCTCAGTAATTAGCCTCTAAATTGTATAATTATTGGACGGGGCCAAAAATTGCTTTGGACATGATTTTCACACATTAAACGTATAAAGTGAAAATAATTATATGCAGAGTCTACCAAAGTTTTAATAATTTTGCATGAATTTTTGCAAAGATATTTGTAAATTGCTTTTCAGATATTTGTGGCCTATCATTAAGTTTCCATTTTACGTTCCCGATAACAATTATTGGCCACTCATTTATCGATACACAGGAATCATTTTAAGATTAGAATACTACTACCGTGTATCTTCCATCCCCGAATTAAATTAAAATCCAAAAGTTTTTTCTTAAATCTATCGTAACTAGTTCAAAAATAATAATTTTCAACAAGCGGACACTGATAACCTCAACAGCTTTTCGTTGTCAGATACGCTGAGGGATTGTTTGCGTTGCATCTTGCACTATTTATTCGTAGTTTTATTTGTGAGTATTCTTTCATATAAGTATTTTTAAATGAGGTGGCCAACCATTGTACCGATTAGCCTAATAGAACAAATCGTCCGGTCTTGGCAATTCAGGAGTGTTAATTCGACGATATCTGAATCTTATGGTATATCTTAAAAAGTTTAAGCAATTGGTACATTTCAATAAAATTTAAAATAGCGAATTCAACGTGAGAACCCCATGAAATTTCGTAATAATGAAGTAGAAAATTTCAGGTTTGAAATTGAATCGATAAAAATTAAACCCATTTAGGATAGGTCACACATTTTTAAAAATTTCGTATAACGTTTGTTACAAAAGATTCGAAACAATCTTCAAAATAATGAAAGGAGTCCGCGAATTATTTCATGACTCTCGAAATATCTTTTCACTATTTCCAAAGTCATGGAATAATTCACGGACTCCTTTCATTATTTCGAGGATTGTTTTGAAGCTTGTAGAAAACGTTATACGAAATTTTTAGAAATTTGTGGCCTATTCTCAAGTCTTGGATATTCAAGTACAGTTTCGACAAACCATTTTTCCAAGTAGGATCATTAAACTGTGGTTGCGGTTCAGGAGAACCTGCGTACTATTGTAAAATTGTACAATTGCATCACAATGGACGACACAGGCTGCCTCTTATCTCTGGCAAATTATTCGTCCATGAAGAATAATTAGAACTAGTAAAAGAGCGCTGTCGAGGCAAGCCTACTCGAAAGGTGTTAATCACTGCACCTACCCCACTAATACATTTAAGCAATTACGGTTGTGAAGCATATGAAATGTTTGATAGTATAAAAGCACGGATTCAAGAAGGATGGAAAGGATTTACGCAGATTCGCAATTCATGCAAGAAAATCAATTTCTCTCCCTCTTTTTGACTGGGAAAAAGAATGAGTTTCGGATTCCCCTCGAAGGCTTCACTGGGTCGACGACCCTCTTTGTCTTTTTCAAAATAACTCTAGACTTAAGCTGAAGACATAGGATTACTGTGGACGCAGACACAGCTTAATTCAAGCACGATTAAAAAAAAACATACTTTTTAAACAAATTCTTGCTATTCTGCCCATAAAAACAGAAAGACGTAACACCCCTATAAGTACAATCTATTTCTTTAATCTATAAAACCGACACCCTCTCTGTTTGTATTGACTTACACACTTTTTTGACTATACCATTCATTACTCTGAGAGCACTTCCATATAGACATTGAGGGGGGGGGGGGGGCAAAGTTTCATGACCTGACAGGTTTTTTTATTCGTGTCATGGGGAGACAAATACACGATTTTTGTGGTGACAGCGTTTCCATAACAACTGGAGTTAACATAAGCTTTGCACAAAGGCAATGCCATTGCCCCCGTGCATTGCAAGTCTCATACACGTCTATGGGGTTTGTGTGGGTGGATTATCCTGGGGACGAATTGACCACTGGGGTTGTTCGGCATCCACGTTCCTCACACGATCCTCGCACGAGAATACGATAAATAAAAAAACGAACGTGTGCCTTATCATCGACAGTCAAGAGAAACTATGCTCATTACCCTAACACATATTTTTCCACCCTCGGTTCTCCGAACAATTTTCCGTTCGATTATATCACGTATACCAATCGCGTAAGCTTTTAACCATAGCTTCCAAAAAAATGGTAAACGAAGAACTCGGAACAAATATTTGATTGAATTTTCATTGGTTCAAGCAAAGAATATATGTTTAATACGAAAATACAATGTTTGGTTGACCCAAACAAAATTTTTGGGTCGGTAAAATTTAATTTATTTACTCACATAAATAATTCAAAGAGGATTTAATAAAAACATTTTATTAAACCAACAAAATATTTCGACTGGAACATCAATTATACTTAAGTATTTGGACTTCCGAACAAAATTATTAAATTTTTAACTCAATTTTAGTCTCTCATTAAGTATTTTTTTTTGTGAAAGAAGTTTCAATTTCAGAAAAGACCTAACAATTTCGTGTCTAAAATTAAAGTTTAGTTATTATTTTTTTGTTTTAGCTGTTACAACTTGTATTTAAATTCCAAATTTTTGAAGGCTTCCAATTCAAAAAGATCGCCTATAGAATCGAATGATATCTAAAACAAATGCTTTCACAGTTGGACGCTAGTCCAATTGAGCCGTTCTCTGCAAGAACAACTTGTTTTTGCGGGAAGAGCTCTTCGGATTTTCTTATCTCTAAAATACATGAACTCACGTGTTTTGGAATTTTTTTAACTTTTAGATTTTTACTTAATGAATTTTTAGTGATTTTTAGTGTACTCAGTTCGTATGGCTGAGACCGTGTCAAAAAATTGACCACTTCAAGAAACGATTTATCTCAGAAAAAATTACTTAAATGAACTCGCAGTTAATCAGATTAATGAAGATAGATTAAAAGAACATACAAATTATATTTAAAATTGTTATAAACTATTTCTTTAAATAAATAATACTCCAGTGTATCAGTTTGTTATAGAAAAAAATTATTTTGTACTAAAATCCTTTTGCTTTATTATTAGAATGGTATTTAGTAACAAAAAATATTCATGAATTACAAATTTATAGACAATTCATAAGGTTTTAAACAAAATTGTAATCTATTAAGGCCCATGGGCAGAGGAAAAACTGATTTCTTGGAGTATTTGTTTAAATAAATTATTTTTAACAAATAAATAAAACGTTATTATTATGATTTTTAAATCTATCTTCAATAATTTTCACTAACCTCACAGTACAGTTACCTATAATTTTATTGCGGACTTCACTGGGGCCTAGAGCCCCAATAAACCTTCTAGCGGCCTTTATAGTTACTACCAGTAAAACAATAATTTGACTATTTATTACTTTCCTGTATCACCTACGCCCAAACTGTTTTATTTTCTTAGGAAAATTTAATAATAATAGTCTCTAATAAGTGTTCTCCACACAAAAAAACACTTATAACTCTCTTCACGTAATTGTTCATAAAAACCTATGGAAATTATTAAACTATAATTTTTTGCACTATTTTATCGACAGATGATATTATTCAATACACATTTTTTTAAACCTATCACATTTAATCATAACAGCTTTAAATACTAAATTTATTTTTCGACGTTCTCTCCATTTCCACTATTACCGAAATTTGTTTTTGCAGAGAACGGCTCAATTTTTAATTTTAATATTTTTGAAGCTGAAAGCCATTATCACTGACCAATTTTTATTTTAAAACTTTAAAAATGAAAACAGTTTCTTCATAAAGCATTTGAAACTGAAAATTTGTTACAACTTGAGAATGTTTCAAATTAGGCAAAATATGGCAAAATCAAAGCGTTGGAAATTTTATTGAATTTTTTTTCAAATTCTTAAAATGGTAGATTATCAAATCAGAAGCCTTCAATATTTAAGGTACAATTTAAAAATATAAACTTGAAATAAAAAAAAAACCTGAAATTAAACTAAAAAAAATTAACTTTTTTTAAATCGTGACGTTCCGTATTGAACAATTGAAATTAAGAAACTTCGAAACTAACATTTTCAAAGCAAAACTTTTAAACTGAACAATTTTCCATTTGAGATAATTTAGTATCATAAGATTCTGGACAAAAAAAATTCACTTTCACTGTCCAAAATTGAAGAATTTAGTATGCCTTCAACATTAAATTATTCTAAAAAACTTTGAACACAAAATAATTTCAAATTAAGAACATTAAAAATTGAACAATTTAAACTATGAGGCGTACAAAATTGAATCAGTCAAAACTTCACCTACTAAAACTAAACAATTTTAAATTTAAATTGTATAATAAAATGTTATTTATACTGAAATCCTTGAAAGTTGAATATTTAAATCTAATTCGATATCAAAAATAATAATTGTCAAATTGAGTCTTATACTTTTTGAAATTCAGCCATTCCAATTTGAACTGCAAAATTAAAACTGACGAGTGGAACAAATGAAATTGTATAGCGGCCAAAATTTAAAATTTAAAGTTCTGAAATATTCACCATTCAAAATTAAACAAATTGTTCAAATATTTCATATTGAAATTTAAGTTGACTTTATTTTGAATTTTTCCTTCTTGGACGAAG
>CAKNYM010052569.1:550321-579739 GCA_932195095.1 Andricus curvator
TTTCTTAATTTTGAAAATTGGATTACATCTTTCAATTTTTAATTATTACATTTAAAGTCTTACACTCCACAGATTAAGAAGGAAAACTTTCAAATTTGAAAGCTTCCAAACTTAAAAATTTTACAACTAAAAAATGCTTTTTAATTTCCTTTAATAAGACCTCTATATTGTCAAGTATCGTATTCACTGTGTTTTTACATTTACATCAGTGACCTTCGAGACTGACTCAGAGTATTCATAGTACATACGTCAGATATTAATTTCGAAGTACAATTAAAACGACATCCTTATCTTTCCTTCTCTTGAATTTTACTCATACTTCATAGGTATCTCTCTCAGTTGTCATTTTTAAATTCTCTATACATACATACATTGATTAGCAGTTCGAACTCGAAAGTTCATTGCCTCACTACCCGATTCGGGTAGTGTTTCTAGGTGGATATTTACTACCAATGTGGGCCCACCACCCCTCTATATCAAAAGTAAGTCAAAGAGTAAGAAATTAAACAAAACAAAATTTACCTTGGTTTTCTGTTTAAAAATATGAACTCGGTATGACATTCAAACTTTAAATAATTTAATTGCAGACTTCCGGTTATATTATTCCACGTTCGTTATTCGAAAATAATGTATAACTTCGTGCCTTTTTTCAAAAATATCTCACGAGAGTCTTTTCATTCTGAAAGACACTTTGATAGAATATGCTGCTGAGAACAAACAAAAAGAGATGAATTGTTTATCCACAAGAAACTTGACAGAAACATTATTTACTATCTTGAAAAATATTTTAAAACTGTACTTTCAGAAATTGCTCACGGTCATTATTCTTCTGCATTTTTTCCTACCTAATTAAGATTTATCTTTATGTCACGGAAGTTAGAACCGTAAACTTAATATTTCAAAAAAGTTAAAGTTGTGATAAATTCTGCTAGACTTGTGCTCATTTGGGCAGTAAACGGGTTTTTGAATAATCGAACATTAGGGCCACATTTTTTTAAAATTTTTTTTTTGCTAGAATCGTTACCGCAAGACGAAAGATTGTGCTAGGCGGCTCGAAGTATACTTTGTGCAGTACAGTAAAGTTCCAAAAAACTAACAGTTAAAAAAAAATTTATTATTTCGTAAAATCCAAACTTCTGCTGTGCAAAAGTTACTATTTGCCGTAAAGGCTATTCTCCAGCGCTTATGTACGAGAAAGTAACCTCTATCGGAAATGTTACTAGGTTATACTTTTGGACAGCAGACTTGTGCAGAATTGTCCTCGACAAAAGTAACATTTTTTCCTTCTAACAAAATTATGTGAGACCAACAGTCGTCATATTAAAACCCAAAATGTCAAAGTCAAAACACATAGAAGAACCAAAAATGATCTAATTTCGAAAAACAAAAAATTGAATTGTGTTCGACAAATACAATCTTTTTGCCTTCAATAAAATTCTGTGAGACAAACAGTTCTCATATTAAAACCAAAAATGTCAAAGTCATAAAACGCACAAGACCAAAAAATGATCTATTCGAACTTAAATTTCAGCCAACTCGATTTGATCCAACGGCCTATCTGGATAACTGCGTCACGTTGCGCAACATTGCAACACGGCCCTGATGTTTACGTTACGAGCGCCTCAATTGGAGCCGAACGTCAGAACCAAAACCGAGCTCAAATTGAAGTCCGACTGTAATTTCGAAAAAACAAAACTTGTGCTGAATCGTGCTCGACAAATGTAGTCTTTTTCCCCGCTATCAAAATTACGTATGTGAGTCCAAAAGTTTTCAAATAAAATGTCAAACCCAAAAATCATACAAGACCCAAAAACAATAAATTTTCGAAAATCCAAAACTCGACAAATGTCAAAGTAAAAAACATACAAGAACCAAAAATGATCTGCATTTATCGAGCATAATTCACATGGAGAATAGACATAAGGAGACCAAAGTAATGTAACCGAAAATTAGCACATTTTTGTTGTATGAAGGTGGTTACAATACTTCCCGAGTATGCAGTATGGCGCTAGTGTGGCACGCGTATTAAAATGGCAGCCGCTTATGTTGACATTTTACATTATTTACCACTGTGATATGAATGTGATTTACATAGATGCATAAGTTGTTATTTACATAAAAGCAGATTTATATTATTATAATAATTTTATTTATCTCGAAATATCTGTGATTGAAATGTGTATAATTGAAGTGATCCTGCAATGGACGAGGTAAGTACTTTAGAATTTATTGCACAAACGAATCGCAGTATATAACTTACCAGTTTTAAATCTTGTGCGCTTACACATCACAGAACTGATGTCAAATTTTCACTTGAGGATAAAAGTTTTTACATGGCTCAACAAATTGTTTAAACGATTTAGGAATTTTGTATTTTTGTTTGAGTCTTGAGGTTATATTTACACGAACCCTGACGGCGGCCATCGATACGTGTGCTACACTAGCGCCGCGATCGAGAAGATCTAGCATTTTGATGCGTTATGTACATACGACAGAAAAATGCTCGTTTTTGGTGAAGTCAATGTACAGGACTTTGGTCTCCTTATGTCTATTCTCCATGATAATTCAGCAAAAGTTTTGGTTTCTCGAAATTTGATTGTTTTTGGGTCTTGTATGTTTTTTGAGTTCGACATTTTGGGGTTTAATATGGCAACTGTTTGGCTTACAGAATTGTGTTAGAGTGGGAAGAAGTTCCTTTTGTCAACCACAATTCATGAGCACAAGTTTGGATTTTACGAAATAATAAAAAAAATTATTTTTTATTTTTTAAACGGTTAGATTTTTGAAATTTACCTTAACTGCACAAAATTGTGTATACAGTCGAAACTGGATTGCAGTTCAGTACGGTTTTGGTTCTAACCTTCGACTCATATCCAGTCGCTCCGAACGTAAACAAGGTCCGCGTCGCAATGTTGCGCGAGGTGACGCAGTTATCCAGCTAGGCCGTTAGGGTACTGCCCTAAGTCATGCACGAGTGACCACGTCACATCCCTCCGCGACGCCTCTCATCCAAGCGGCCGCACGGCATAATTCTTAGAAAACACAAATTAAGCTTACTGCAATCCAGTTTCGACTGTACTTCGAGCAGCCTAGCCAGTAAACTCCAGGTCCCATAGAAGCCGGTCCGGTTTTGTAATTCCTAGAATTGCCGGCCCACGCAGTTTCTCAACGGGCAGGGCGAGAGATGGTTGCGACTCTCGCCTTGGAAGGGCCGCAGTGCACGAGTACTCAGTCGAGTATATTGCGCAATATTATGCGAGGCAACCCCCGAAACTGTTATTATATGGTACTTGGAGTGTAATAAGTTGAGGTTCTAGCAAAAAAAATCGTTATTCAAAAATTGTGTCCTTAATTTTCGATTTTTCAAAAAACTGTTTACTGTACAAACGAGCCCAAGTCTTGCACAACTTTCATTTTTTCAAAATATCAAGTTGACGGTTCTAAATTCCGGGACATTTTATCTTTTCAAAATTTGAGCGCTTAAAAAATAAAAGGCTTTCAAATTTTGAAGCATTTCAATTGTTGAGTTTAAAAAATTATGAAAGCGTCAAACATTTAGTGACAATAACATTTTATAAGTTTACAAATTTGTAAACTTTCGAATTCGAAGTCATTTAAATATGTAGACCAAAATAAAATCCTATAAGAATATTTTTCTTCCCTGCAAAACATGATAAAGTTTTCAAAATTGAAGACGATGGATCTGGTTGATTGGAATTACATAAGAATTCAAATTTCTAACTGTCTTTTCGCATGAGATGGCAGTGATGTTTATCGCGGAAGCTCGTTTACTATCTCCCATCGCAGTTCTTTGAACTTGGTCAGAGATTGTCACAGCGACTGATTTAAGCGAGTTCACACACTATTGACACTGACATATTTTCCCTATCGTTTTGACGATTTACTTCTATTTATCATTCAAGTGTAAATCTATAAATAAAAAGCAAATAATATATTCAAGTACTGCTACAAAATTAAGCATAAAATAATTTAGAAGTGAATTAAATAAACAATAATGATTAAAATTAAAAACGAAAAAGGATTTTTTTAATATCAACAATATTTAGTACAGACTTCACAGTCCAAAATGCTCTCAAAATAAAATAAAAAATAGGGGAATAATAGGGGAATAAATTATTTTAAATAAATTGAATGTTCAAGTACCATATTGAATTCAATAAAGTCGAAATATATTGCATTTTCAACCAAATAGTTGAATTTCAACCAAGAAAGATGACTTTTCAACCAAAAAATTGAATTTTTAATGAACAAAAACATTAATTTTAGCGAAAACATTTACATTTACAGCCAAATAATTGAATATTTAAGCCAAAAAATACGAATTTGTTAGAAGACAGTTGAAATTATCAACCAAGAAAGATGAATTTTCAACCAAGAACTTCTCTACCAAAAAAGATGAACTTTTAACAAAATAGTTGAATTATCAACAAAAAAATTAAATTTTAAACAAACTTAGTTGCATTTTCTACCAAATAGTTAAATTTTTAATCCAAAAGGATGAACTTTCTATCCAAAAAGACGAATTTTCTATTTAAAAAGACAAAAGTTCAACAACAAAACAGTTAAATTTTCGACCAAAAAAGATGACCTTTTAACAAAATAATAAATAAATAACTAAAAAAGATCAATTTTTAACCAAATAGTTGAATTTTCAAATAAGTAAGATAAATTTTTACCCACAGAGATGAATATTCAACGTAAATGATGAATTAAAAAAATGAATTCTCATAGAAAAATGTAATTGATATATTTTAACCAAAAAAGATTTTAATTTTAAATTCAACAAAAGAGTTGAATTTTCAAACCTGTAAAGATTTTTCAGTCAAGAGAGAAAAAAAATCCACAAAATTGTTGAATTTTCATGCCAAAAAAGGAACTATCTACGAAAAAGTTGAATTTTCAAACCAAAAATATGAATTTTCAACAAAAAAGGTAATTTTCAAACAAAAAGGAAAAGTTAAATTTGCAGTTCCAAAAATTGTTTTCAAACAAAAAAAAATAATTTTTAACAAAAAAGTTAAATTTTCAACCAAAGAGATGAATCTTCAACTCATAAATTGAATTTTTAATCAAGAAGTTGAATTTTCGATCAAGAAGATAAATATTTTATCAAAAAGATGCATTTTCAACTAAAAACGACAAATTTTCAACAAAAAATTGATAATTCAAGTTTCTGTTTAAAAAATTAACTTTTAACCGAAAAAAACGAATTTCTAACAAAATAGTAAAATCTCTAACCAATAAAATGAATTTTTAACAAAGAAGTACAAACTTTCAACCAAGTAGTTGAATTTTCAACCGAAAACAGGTGAATTCTCAACGGAAAGAGTAATGGTTGAATTTTTAGGCTGTTTCTAGTCGTCCCGAAAAATTGGGGGAATTGAAAAAGGGGATGGACTAGTCGTCCGCAAAATTCGGGACGACTAGCTAAACCTATGAAAAATATTGGACTAGCCATCCCGAATTTCGGGACGACAACAAGACACTTCTAAATTTTTAACTAAAAAAGATTTTAATTTCAATCGAAAAACAGTTGAATTCATCTAGAAAAGACGACTTTTCAACAAAATAGTGGATTTTTCTACAAAATAATAAAATCTCCAACCAAAAAAATATGACTTTTCAACAAAATAGTTCAATTTTTAACAAAAGAATTAAGTATTCAACCAATCAGTAGATATTTTAACCAAACAAGATCAATTCTAAAAAATTAGTAAAAATGTATTGATTCAATTAGTAATTATTCTTACTCTTTATGACAAATGTAACTTCATAATTATACAAATAGTGAGAATATAAGAAAGCAACAGGCACAATATATTTTACTATTTCAATCAAAGAAATTTAAAAAATCACCGATTTATCAGTTCAAATCGTTAGTACTGATTTAATTAGTTAAATTTTCACTAATACAGATTTAGGGAGGGAATACGGGAAATAATGTGAAGTCTGTTAGTATCTATATCTGTATGTGAAAAATAATTTTTAAAATATTTTTTCGAAAAAATTCTTGTCTCTGTCTGAAATTAATCTTTAATAAGACGTGTGCAAAGAATATAAAAAAGTGCAGGTGCTGTGCTCATTTTTTTAAGAGAATGATCACTATAATAATTCAAGAAAGATTAGTTATTAATAGTTTTTCGCGACTACGAGGATTTTCTGGAGAATAAAAATAGTTTCTTAGCTTGATTTTGAAAAAATTAAGATCATCATCTTGTGAAGTTCAAAAAAAGAAATTCTATTTCTTCCAATCATCATCTTTTTTATTTCAAATTCACTCAATTTGTCAAAAAAATATTTTTACATTCTCATCATTTAGATGGAATGTCTTAGATTCATGCGATTTTGGACCTATTCAGTTTTCGTCAATTCTCGACGTTTTGAGACCCCCTGAGAAAGAAAAAATGGTTTTTACGAACATATCTGTCTGTCTGTAGTCTGACGACGCGATAACTTTCGAAGGAATTTTTTAATTCAAATTTCCTTCTGCACCGAGGTTTGTGGTCTGAAAATACAGGTCAAGATCGTTAACCAGCCTTCTACTGCCAATATTTATGGTTTTAGCCTCGGTTTTAGCCATGGAAAATCAAACTGAAAAACTCAATAATTCAAATTTCCAGCGAAACTACGCAAGATACAGTAAAAAGACAAGTGACCAAAATTATTTGTTTTCAAAAATTCTACAAAATTGCTACTAACTATTTTTCAATAAAATTATTAGTTTTTGTTTTAAACGTAGAAAATTCCATCAGAAAATCGAAAATTCAAATTTACAGCTAAACAGCGCAAAAGACGATAAAATGGACAACAGAAAAATTGCTCGCCTTGAATAAACCTGCAAAATTGCTCTTCACCATTTTTCAATAGCACCCATAGTTTAGCGGGAAAATTGGAATTTTTACATTCTCATCATTTAGATGGAATGTCTTAGATTCATGCGATTTTGGACCTATTCAGTTTTCGTCAATTCTGGACGTTTTGAGACCCCCTGAGTCAGAAAAAATGGTTTTTACGAACATGTCTGTCTGTCTGTAGTCTGACGACGCGATAACTTTCGAAGGAATTTTTACATTCTCATCATAATGAGAAGGTATTGATTTTATGTGAAAAATAACTTTGGCGGATTTCATCAAATGTCGACATTTTGAGGCCCCCTGACTCAGAAAAAATAGTTTTTACGTCGGTGTCTGTCTGTCTGTCGTTGTCTGTATATCGGATAACTTTTGAAAGACTAATCGGATTGGATTGTGCTTTGGCGCACATTATCAGGGGGCAAAAAGAAAGATCGAGTTCGGCAACCAGCTATTTTGGATGAACATTCAAAAAGTTAGAGCATTTTCAAAAATTTTTAGACAATTTTTTTCTAAATTTGAAAATTATATGTGCGGCCGCTTATAGAACTAAAAAATTTAAACAATTTATCCTCACGACTTTTTTTGATAAAAAGAAAATTGTCAGAGTTACAGCATTTTCAAAATCCCCCCCAAAAAAAACGAAAAGTAACATTTTTGGCCAAACAACGCACGATACGAAAAAAAGTCAAGACAGGAAAAGTGGTTTTTTTTTCGCACGTCCTACAAGATTATCATGACGACTTTTCCAATTTTCTTGAAAAAAATCGAAAATTCAAATTTTGATCGCACAAAAAAATAATGAATTATTTTAAAAATAAGATCGAACAGAAATCCATTTTATCATGAATAATTTTATGCAAAATGAGCATGAAAAAGATTCAAAATTAAAAAATAGACTTCTAGACCACCTCACTTTTCGGCTCATTAGAGACAAAAATAACCAATTGAAAAAAGAGGGAGAAAAGGAGAAAAAGTCAACCAAAATACCAACCTCTCACTTTTTCTTTTATCCGTCTTTTTTATACTACCAGGGAACCAACATGTTTCAAAGTGAGGTGGTCTAGAAGTCTATTTTTTAATTTTGAATCTTTTTCATGCTCATTTTGCATAAAATTATTCATGATAAAATGGATTTCTATTCGATCTTAATTTTAAAATTATTGAATAGAGACACTAAACAAAAGATTCGTTCCAATTTGTAGGGTTTTGTTCATGAATATTTTCTGATTTCTTTTAATTGAGTCTGAATAATTTTAACTCAATTTCTTGAAAGAAATCTTTTTATTAAAAAATTTGTTTGTAATAAGATTGCACTAAATATAGCAACTTTAGAAATATATAGAAAATATTTTTGGATTATTTCTTTTTCCTATTTGTGAAATTGTAATAATCTTAATGAATTGGAATGAATCACCCAAAAAAATGAATTATTACATTCTCATCATAATGAGAAGGTATTGATTTTATGTGAAAAATGACTTTCGCGGATTCCATCAAATCTCGACGTTTGGAGGCCCCCTGAGTCAGAAAAAATAGTTTTTACGTCGGTGGCTGTGTGTCTGTCGTTGTCGTCGTCGTCTGTATATCGGATAACTTTTGAAAGACTAATCGGATTGGATTGTGCTTTGGAGCACATTATCAGGGGGCAAAAAGAAAGATCGAGTTCGTTAACTAGCTATTTTGGATGAAAATTCAAAAAGTTGGACCATTTTCAAAATTTTTTAGACCATTTTTTTCTCAATTTGAAAATTATATGTGCGGCCGCTTAAAGTACTCGAAAATTCAAATAATTTATCCTTGCCACTTTTTTTGTTAAAAAGAAAATTGTCAGAGTTACAGCATTTTCAAAATCCCACAAAAAAAACGAAAAGTAACATTTTCGGCTAAACAATGCACGATACGAAAATAAGTCTAGACAAGAAAAGTGTTTCTTTTCGTAGTACTACAAGATTATCATAACGACTTTTCGAATTTTCTTGAAAAAAATCGAAAATTCAAATTTTGATCGCACAAAAAATAATGAATTATTACATTCTCATCATGATGAGAAGGTATTGATTTTATGTGAAAAATGACTTTCTTGGATTCCATCAAATGCCGAAGTTTTGAGGCCCCCTAAGTCAGAAAAAATAGTTTTTACGTCAGTGTCTGTCTGTCTGTCGGTGTCGTTGTCTGTATTTTGAAAGACTAATCGGATTGGATTCTGCTTTGGCACACTGTTTCAGAGGGCAAAAAGAAAAATCGATTTCGTTAACCAGCCATTTTGGCCAACAGTTCTGATATTATCCATCGCAAATGCTTTTTAAAAAATCAAAAATTCCATTTCCCAGCAAAACTATACATTGTTTGTAAGATGGAATAATAATTGAAGAAATGATTCATCTCGAGAAGATCTACCAATTTGCTATAAAAAGATTTTTGATAACAAGTATGGTTTTTGTTTTATTCGTAAAAAATGTCATTAAAATAAGTAATTCTGTTTTCGGGCAAAACCACGTTGAAAACACCAGTTCTCGTAAGATCACTGAAGTTAAGCATTGTTGGGCGCGGTTTGTACTTGGATGGGTAACCGTTCAGGAATACCTGCGTGCTGTTGGCCCGTCGTGGGTGTGGTGGGCCCACATTGGTAGTAAATATGCACCTAATAGAAACACTACCCGAATCGGGTAGTGAGGCAATGAACTTTCGAGATCGAACTGCTAATCTATGTATGTATGTAATTCTGTCTTCGGGCAAAACCATGCAAGACACGAAGAAATGCTAACTAACGAAATTGTTCACATGAAAAAAATATAGGAATTTGCTTCAGACTATATTTTCAAAAGGCAGTTATTGTTTTAATTATAAAAAATGTTATTAAAAATTTTTTAAACCATTTTCCATTTGAACTATGCAACAACAAAAATAAGTCAAAAGGAAATCTCTTTATTTATCTAAAACAAATTTGTTTATATACACTCTGCAGTCTGTACAATAAATACAAAAAAAAATTATTGTGAAATAAAGAACAAATAATAAAATACATTTGCTTTATTTTGTTCTGTCCAATTTAGCAGTTGCGAACAGAGGAACAATAATCACCAAAAATCACGTTTTGTAAATATTCTAAAAAAATACGAAGGGAAACTTACAGTTTTCAATTCGTACGATTTTAAAGGCTGCGTTACTCCAGTTTTGTTTTTAAATCGGTCTTAAGCTGATGTAATAATTTGTTCGTCTAAATTATATGGTAAGGTCTCAGTTCACCCAAATTTTATTTCTCCCAAAATTTATTTTCCCCAAAAATTCAAACAGAGAAGTACGAGTTCGTGAGTTGGAAGTCCGCATAGTATGAAGTCAGGAAAGTGGGTAATGATGAAACTAAATAAACAAATATCCAAAAGATGTCGCCGCAAATATGTTTCTTGAATTAAATAAACTCAGATATTAATAAAAATGTAAAGTTCTACATGTTTTAGTTTCTGTAAAGTTTTCTCTCGAAGGGAATATATTTTTTGAAAAAGATCTTGACAAAAAGCATAAGGTTATGCAATTCAGGTTATGTTAGAGAATTCTAACCGGAATTAGCTATTTCTCAAGAGAAACAGTTAGATCTTTTAGGAAACTTAGACATTCCTACAATTTGAGGTTATGTTAGAAAATTCTCTAAGCCATTTCCCTTTCAGGGTAGGTGTGACACTACCCGATTCGGGTAGTGTTTCTAGGTGGATAGTTTCTTGTAGTAAATAACTACTACAAGTGTGGGCTCACCACACCCACGGTGGGCCAACAGCACGCAGTATTCTCGAATGGTCACCCATCCCAGTACTAACCGCGCCCAACGCTGCTTAACTTCAGTGATCTGACGAGAACTGGGTTTTTCAGCGTGGTATGGTATAGAGACAGTTAAGTCTTTAAGAAACTTTATAGATAAGAAAAATTTGAGGTTATGTTATGGAATTTTTGCCGAACTTGGATACTTTTGATCAACAACAGTTAGTTCTTTCCGAAAACTTAACAGTTTGAGCAATTTTTTGTTTATGTTAGCGATTTCTCACCGGAACTCGATATTTGACAACAGAAGCACTTGGGTCTTTTATAAAACTTAAAAATTCAAACATTTTAGGTTATCTCAGGGAATACTTACCAATTTTAACAATTTTAGGTTATCTTAGAGAAATCTCGCTGGAATTGGATATTCTTGAACAGAAACAGTTAAGTCTCTATGAAATTTATAATTTCGAAAAATGTTAGGTTATGTTATGGAATTCCTGTCGGAATTGTATATTTTTGATTAGAAACAGTTAATTCTTTTCGGAAAACATAACAGTTTGAACAATTTTAGGTCATGTTAGCGATTTATCGTCGAAATTAGATATTTTACAACACAAAAAGTTAAGCCTTTTAAAAAACTTAAGAATTCGAAAAATTGTAGGTTATAAATATATTTTTTCAAATAGATCTTGGCAAAGGACGTTCAGGTTATGTTACGGAAATCTTGCCGGTATATTAGCTATTTTTCAACAAGAACAGTTAGGTTTTCCAGAAAACATACAAGTTCGAACAAATGTTGTAGGTTATGTTAGGGATTTCTCATGGGAATTTGATATTTTACAACAGAAGCAGTTGGATCTTATAACAAACTTGCGAGATCGCACAATTTAAGGTTATGTTAGAAAATTCTCGCCGGAATTGAATATTTTACAACATAAGCAGTTGGGTCTTATATGTAAAAAAAGTTACAAATACACACAATTTAAGTTTGTGTTAGGGCATTCTCGCTGGAATGGGATATTTCACAACAGAAGCAGTTGGGACCTATAGAAAATTTGCAAATTCGCACAATACACGTTTATGTTACAGAATTCTAGCCGGAATTATCCATTTCTCAACAGAAACAGTTAGATCTTTTCGGAAACTCAGAAATTCCTATAATTTAACGTTATGTTAGAGACTTAAGTTAAGTCTTTTCGAAAATGTATAGATTAGAACAATTTGAGGTTATGTTATGGAATTTTTGCCGAACTTGGATATTTTTCATCAACAGTTAGGTCTTTCCGAAAACTTCACATTTTGAACAGTTCTAGGTTTTATTAGCGATTTTTTGTCGGAAATGGAAATTTTACAACAGAAGCACTTAGGTTTTTTTTTATAAAACTTACAAATTCGAACAATTTTGGCTTAAATTAGGGAAATCTCGCCGGAATTAGATATTTTTCAAAAGAAACAGTTTGGTCTTAACTTTTTCTGTTGTAAAATATCTAATTCCGACGATAAATCGCTAAAATGAACAAAAATTGTTCAAACTGTTATGTTTTCAGAAAAGAACTAACTGTTGTTGATGAAAAGTATCCAAGTTCGGCAAAAATTCCATAACATAACCTCAAATTGTTCTTATCTATGAATTTTCTTAAAGACTTAACTGTCTCTATTGAAAAATATCCAATTCCAGGGAGAATTTTCTAACATGACCTCAAATTGTAGGAATTTCTAAGTTTCCTAAAAGATCTGTTTCTCTTGAGAAATAGCTAATTCCGGCTAGAATTCTCTAACATAAACTTGTATTGTGCGAATTTGTAAATTTTCTATAGAAACTAACTGCTTCTGTTGTAAAGTATTCAATTCCAGCGATAATTTCCCAATATAACCTTAAGGTATGTACATTTGTAAGTTTTCTATAAGGCCCAACTGCTTATGCCGTAAAATATCCAATTCCTGCGAGAATTCCCTAACATAGCCTGAACTTGCATAACCTTATGTTTTTTGTCAAGATCTATTTCAAAAAATATAATCTCCTCGAGAGAAAACTTTACAGAAACAAAAACATTTAGAACTTTACATTTTTATTAATATCTGAGGTTATTTAATTCAAGAAACATATTTGCGGCGACATCTTTTGGATATTTGTTTTTTTAGTTTCATCATTACCGACTTTCCTGACTTTATACTATGCGGACTTCCAACTCACGAACTCGTACGTCTATGTTTGAATTTTTGGGGAAAATAAATTTTGGGAGAAATAAAATTTGGGTGAACTGAGACCTTACCAATTATATCTACAAATTTGCTTTGATCCATTTTCTTATAGGACGTGTAGTTTTTGATTTAATCGTGAAAAATAACATTACAAATGAACAAGTTAAATTTTTGTAAAAACGATTAGAGATTAATGGCAAATAAGGAACGAATATTAAAGTAATCATGAAGAATAAAATTTGTACTTTATTTTGCTATATCTGAATGAGCAGTTCGGAACCGACATACATATACTAATATAGTATACATTTTATATATTAAACTTGAAAGTAATATAGAAAAATTTGCATATTGGTCAAATGTTATTCGAGCGCGAAGCGCGAGAACCAACAGTCGCGCGCCCCAGGCGCGCTGAAACTTGCGAGCCGCGTGCGCAGCGGGCAGATTTTATTGACCTAAAAATGAACTTCTGAAAAACAGAAAAAAATTTTCCGGGCATATATGATTATGAATAATAAAGATCCCAGAAAAGCTCCTTCCTCTCTAAGCTCTGAAGATCACTAAAATTTTCAGCAGCTCTGAGATCAGGAACTTTGTCTAAAAATCTTAAAGCTCAAAAGAGATCCATCAGGTAGGGGAGGAGGAAATCTTAAAGGCCTAAAGGCATTGCATTGTCCAATCCTCTTTGATCGAAGTTGTAAGCATCATGTGGCTTCTCTTGCGTGGAATAGATTTCAAGTTGGTTCAGGTACTAAGAAATAGATCTCACCAGACAAAGTGGAAGGAATGCTGAGATGAAATACCTTTCCATAACGTTCCATAAGAATTCCCACCTCTCTCCTTTCCTATAGTATTCCACTCGAATAATCATTAACCACATTCTATATTCTCTTATCCTGATCAAAAACATTACCAAACATATTACGTCTTCAGATATTATGCGAATAAAACTACTATAATTAAAAAAAAATTACTTACATACAAAATATTTAAATATCTACAATAGTTCATTTATAGAAGTCAAAATCTAAATTTTAAACTGTATTGAAATGCAGATACCACTTAATTCCCCATTATGAAATAAGAACACCTGCTGTGGGAATATCTACTGATATTGTCGTCGATAATATCGATGATATAATAATATAGGATATGTAATATAGTTTGTAGCCGTTGTTCATATATTCTTATCATATCTTCCCTGATTTCAACTTGCATGTAAGCGACTCAATTCAAACAGTAGATAAATATAGATTATCTTATCGGGAATAAAAATTCGATGACTGTTTAGTTTTATAAACCTCTTACTTTACTTTGATGATTCAGGGCTTCAGACATCTCACCATCTTCATTATTTAATACTTGACTTTTTTCTATATGCTAAATCGATTAGCGTGCTTTTTTATAAAAGCACTAGAAGAGAAGTCTGGTTTTTTTGACTGCATCCAGTCGTGCCGAAAAATTGGGGGAGCTGTTAAAGGGGATGGACTAGTCACTAGTCAACCTTTTGAAAAATATTTGACTACTCATCCCTTTCAACACTCGATAAAGTAATTACTGTACAATAATAAATAATGCGAAATAATTATTCGACTTTAATCAATTCTTCATGGCTTTCAATTATAAATAATTGTTCAGTTTGACATGTTTCAAATTTCAAATTGTTAAACTTTAAATGCTCCCATTTATAAACTTCCCAATTAAAAGCACTTAAGGATGTTCTCGGTGTACCGTCAAGTTCAAAATTACTTAATCTTCAAAATGACTTATAACATTTTTTAAATGTCCATTGATTATTGGGACAAATTTTAGAAGAGAAACTTAAACGTAAATAAAAAAAAATAACTGAATTCATAATTGTTTATTTAAATATAGTTATTTGCATATTTGTGTTTTTTCTTCCGCTTTAGGTAATTCGTAATTTTCATTTAATTTTATTAAATATATATTATTATTATTATTAAATATTATGTGGTAAATTATTTAATTCAAAAACTAACACTGTAGTACAAATACAAGATTATCAAAAACATTGTAGTTAAATAATTCTTTGAAAATTTCTTTAAACATTTTTTATAGCAACGTACATTTGGTAAAAGTACAAAGTTGTTAAAAAGCACCCTAGTTAAAGAATTCGTTAAACCAATTTTTAGCGACGTACATTTGATGAAAACAATTTTCTTTCATTTTCTTGTATAAATAATTTCATTAAAAGAAGCTGTGTCTACTACTCATCCCGAATATCGGGATGATGAGACACTTCCATTTGCAAATTTTACAAATTTATTTTAATTTAAAAAATTAAAATTTAATGAATTTTCAGTTATCATTAGAAATTACTTATCTGAAAGCAATATTTTTCAAAATAAATTTGTAATAAGAATACGAAATCATCAAAAAATTATTCAAATATTCTTTTTAACAAAGAGATGTACATTTCCGTTTAGTAAAAATATAACTTATTTTAATAAAATTATAGTTAAAAATTCCTGTAAATTGTTGTATGCCGATGTACATTTTATGAAAACCCTTTTCTTTAATTCTTTGTATAAATTTATTTGTAATTTTTACTAAAGTGTGATTTTGAAAAAAATTTACTTTCACATAATAATTTATAATGAGAACATAAAATTCAGTACATTTTCATTCAAACCAAAAAATTATATAATTATATAATTAAATTATATAATTTTACAACTGCAATTTTATTGTTTTCAATTTACCTGTCCCTAAATCCAACAATGAATATCAACATTTCAAAGAAACTTTTTAATTAAGTTTATTTATTCCAGAAGGTTCAACTTTTAAATTTTTCGATTAAAAACTATTTAAATTTTCAATTATTTGTTTGGAAAAAAGGCTTCAAATTTGAAAATGTTCCATTTCAAATGCCTGAATTTCGACTGCTCCATACAATATGGAAGTTCAGGTGATAAAAGAATAAGGTTACAGTTGTTCTGTATATGGAATCAAGTCTATTTTTATAGATATGACATTTTGACGCTTAGTGATAGAATAAACAAAAGCAAGCCATCCTACAGCACGTAATAAAATGCAATGGAATTCTCTGTAATATTTACTATTGCATAGAGTTTTTAAAAAATATTTTACTTCGAATATTTTCATATTGAGTTCTTCATTTTTGAAAAGCTTCTAATCTAACATAATTAATTTTTGTAGGCTTGCAGAATATTGAAAGAAATTGCTCATATTTCTTAAGGCTTTATGTATTAAATTCTTTAATTTTGAACGCTTTAAAATTGTGACTATTTATTCATTTATTCTTGTTGCTTACATTTTTTTATTCTTCAATTTCAAAAGATTACAAATAGTAATTCTTTGTTTCTAAAATGCTTCACAAATTACAGATTGCAAATTCATGAATACAATTTTAAATTGCTGAATTTTTACTGCTTAACATTCTTAATCATATTTTTAAATCTTTAAAAAAATATTGATCAAAACTAAATGAAAAAAATAAATAAAAAATAAACTAAATGAAATCAACAAAATACTTGGGAGAATCCAAACCAATTATGTTAACGAATTTCGAGATCAACACTCATCAAATTGGGGAATTTATATGCCCTAATCAACTGGAATGACAATAGTTAAACGACCTCAGCCATATATATCAGCACGTGCAGATGTGACTTCCGTGAAATTTTGTACGCCACATTCGCAAGTTAGTGCGAATCATCTCTGCGAAAATCAAGAGATGTCTGCGGATGTTCTTGAACAAACTCATTTCTTAATAGCCGAGAAGCCTCTACGTAAATTGACTTTTATCAAGCCACTTTGCTTTCTCAAGAGCTTTCTCAAGTACTTGGACATTAGTCGAGACATTAGCACAACTTTCGAGACACACTTCTAGAATCTAGTGTTTACTATTCACAAGAGACCTCATATATTTACCAAAAGCACACTTCAAACGTTCAAAATCCATTTGTAATATCCAGAAAATTTGTACTTTCCTTAAAATTGTCCCCAAAAAGAAAATAGAAAAGTCAAGAAAATATTCAACTACATCCGGGAGAAAATTTTCATAAAATCAAATAAATCCGTCAACATTTCTTTGATTCCAAAAAACCTTTTTCCGGGTGTATGTGGAAAAAAAATATGCGTTTAGGTGATTCAAATATTAAGTGAGTTGATATAAGTGATTCGAACCACGTGTTCTTTCTCTTTACAGAATTTTAATTGGCTTTCAAATTTTTCAGAGAAACTTTGACGATCCCTTTTCCGTCCTTACAATATTATAATATTTTGTATACAGTTATAGCAGTTGAATAGCGGTCCCTTAAGTTTTAAAATCGAAATGACTAAATGTGCTGAGAATATAAAAAGGGATCGAAAAAAATTTTCCAATCAAGGTAAAGAAATTAAAACAAAGGTCTCGGTTTTGCCGCCACCGTCAATGTATATTACTTGAATAATATAATTGCACTAATTGCTTGCGTAGGAGTTTTTTTATTCGAATTTAGCCCCAGCTTAGTCACTCTAAAGAGAGTGAAAACATTTTCATGGCTAATTAGGTTCCTCGCGAAAGCAAATTTATTGCATTAGGCTAGTCAGTGGGCAACTGGTACTGGCCGGTAACCCAATTTTAAATATTTAAATTAATATCAACTTAATTCAATCAAAAAATTTAGAATTTCAATTAAAAGAACCTTGGATAGAGATTATCTGTCTTTTGATATAATATAGTAGCGAGAAATAACCTGGATGGGAAATTTGGAATGATGTGGCAATGATTACGAAGTGTCTACATTTGAAAATACAATAATAAATATGTTAAACATTTGAATCATCAAATCCTACTTTGAAATTTGAAGGCTTTTAAACTTAGAACTTTTCTAATATGTCTGCAAAATGTCTGAACTTCTGGTTATCAAGAAAACAGCTTTCTGAACCTCATGTTTAATTTGACCAATTATTTGGACGAGTTTCATAGTGGTTCAGCAGTTCAATTGTAGGGAAAATAGGAAAAAAAAATTCGGAAAAGGGGACCCTTTTTTCTTTTAAAAATATTAATTTCCGGCAAAAAAAATACTAACATAACCTAAAGTTATTGCAAATCCCCTTTTAAAACGCGAGCCAATATGTACCATATATAAAATGCCAACAAAATCAAAAATTGAACAAGAATTCCGAATGTAATGACTCCAAATGATAATTTGAATAATAATGATAATCTCAAAAATCTTGATGTTTTTTATTACAAATACCAATTGTCGACGAGAAACGCTGACACAACATAACAAAAAATTGTTCCAAATTGTAAATCTTCTTTGAAATTGAATTATTTTTGTTTAAAATAACCTTAAATTCATCAAAAATGGTCAATCTTATTTGAAATCAATATCAATATTTATAGGATAGGATAGGTTGGAGAAGGATAGGTTGGAAAGCAGCTCGAGCTGAACCTCTGCCTTTTATGTTCCTATTGTTCATCTGCTTTTGTGTATTCAATTTTATGTAGACTGGGTTCATAATAAAGATCTGTTATTATTATTATTATATTTCTGGTGAAAACATAAAATTATACAGAAGATCTTAATCTTTGTCGAAATCTATTGATTTTTTACTGAAAATACAAATTTCCGGTTTAAAACGCCAACATATCCTAAAATTGTTAAAAAGTTTTGAATCTTCTTTAAAATGTTTGAAATATATATTTAAACAAAATTAAAAATACCAATTTCCGACGAAAAACACTAATCTAATTCAAAATTGTTAAAAGACTCTACAGCTTATTCAAATTATGATTTTTCTTTTTTTAAATACCAATTTTCGATGTTAAACAACACCGTAACCTAAATTTGTTCAAAACGTATAAATCTTGTTTAAAATCTAACGATTTGTAAATAAAAATTTCAATTTCAGACAAAAAACACTAACACCAACCGGACTGTTAAGGTTTATAAATTGTATTGCTTTAAACAAAAGTAATTGGTAAATATCCTTTGAAACCTAATAATTTTTTACTAAGAATACCAATAATTTCCGATGAAAAATAGTAACATAACATAACAGAGAATTGTTCTGAATTGTAAATTGTCTTCGAAATCTAATGAATTTTTTAAATGTCAATTTACGGTAAAAAACAGCTAAAAAATTGAAAACGGGAATTGTTGAAAAATTTTAAACCCATGATATCTTATAATTCTTTACTAAAAGTACCCATTTCCAGTTTAAAAATGCTAAATTCGTCTGAAAAAAATAACACAACCTAACATTTTTAGAAATTTTAAGTCTTCTTCGAAACTTGCTGATTTTATTTTAAAATTATTTGTTTGAATACTTATTTCCAGCGCAAATTACTAACATAAAACAAGTATAATACTTTCAATAATTTATTAGACAATTTAAAAGTTTCAGTTTAATCGCGCAAGAGTATTTGAAAAGAACTAATGTTTCTTAATTAGCAAAAGGTTTTCTATGATTTAAAAAAATTTAATTTTCAGATTATTTCAAATTTAAGATATAAAACAACTTGAAGTAATGAAAGGCCAATCAGATTTCCAACAACAATGATTGCGAGATTTTCGAAACATATCGTTACACCCCTTTTTAGACAAGAAAATAAAAAAAAATTATTTATAAATAAATGTTATAAGAACAAAAGTATCTCAATTAAGTGTGCTGAGATATTTTTTTCTCTTTCGCGACACTGTTGAATTTGTTTCCAATCAGTCAATCAGTGAATCAAATTTTCAACAACAATGATTGCGAGATTTTCGAAACATATCGTTACACCCCTTTTTTAGACAAGAAAATAAAAAAAATTATTTATAAATAAATATTATGAGAACAAAAGTATCTCAATTAAGTGTGAGATTTTTTTTCTCTTTCGTGACACTGTTGAATCAATCGAGTTAGATTTTCTTTTTCTATTTTTTTTAATCAGCCAATCAGATTTTCAATAACAATGATTGTGAGATTTTTGAGACATATCAGCACACCACTTTTTCATTGAAGAAAATAAAATTATTTACAAATAAATATTATAAGAACAAAAGTATCTCAATTAAGTGTGAGATGTATATTTTTTCTCATTCGTGACACTGTTGAATCAACCATGTTAGATTTTCTTTTTTATTTTGCGCATATCGTTCACAATTTTCTTTATATTTTTTCTTTGGACCGTAGTTTCTCTACAGAGAAATTACGATTAGTTAGTTTTTACGATTAGCTTATAAGCTATAATCATAATTTCTTTATTAATGGCCGCGAGTTTCTTATAATTCTTGAAAAATTAATCGCAGCTTCCAATCCTGAACCTAATGATTATTTTGAAAAACTATTTGGAAGAGTTCGTTAAGTTTGTCCCAAATAAAGAGCACAGGTAGCATTTAAAGAGAACCGTTGTGCAATATTGTCAACTCAATTGTCAAGTCAGGAATTACAGTTTCAGAAGAGCCACGTGAAGTCACGGATTCCTGTTGTATTACGAGTTGCGGGTTACAAGCAGAATGTACGTGATAAGGATAAAAATGAATAACAATGATACCCTAAAGCTCAAAAGACTCAAAGGTGCGACTACGCGTGGCCTAAATCAACCCTAATAACTTGACTCATTTGGTCATTACCGAGCTCGTCCTGATATATGTAGGTTAGACTGATTCCATCCACATCATCCATATATGCAATCCACATTATGATTACACACTAACACGTTCCAGCCGAGTCAGTCGTTTAATATTCTTGCACGAACTTTGTGCGTCATTTTTCTAATGAGAAATGCACGCTTACACTCTACATAATAGTGTGCACACCTAAAAAGGAGAAGACCACTTCTCACTTTTAACCACTTGTTAAAAAATTGAAATAATGACCCTCACAACTCGGCTGCTTAAAAACGTTCGAACGTAATTGCAGCTTCCAAATTCCAGACTTCACAGCCCAAAATGCTCTCAAAACAGGGGAAATAGTGTGATTTTTCAAGAAAATAGAGGAATAATAGGGCCATAAATTCTTTTTAACCCTTTCAGGGGCAGTGGGACGTATACGTCCCACTTGTTTTTTCGCAGTTTTTCAAGCATTTCTGATACATTTCACCTTGTTTAGTGCACAAGTATTTGATTTTAGACTCTTAAGGGTTCATGTAAAGTAATTATTATGAAAAACTGTGTAAAATTGTTAATTAACAATTTGTTATAAATAATTGAAATCGAAAAAAATCACTTTTTTTCGAATAAAATCGGCTGTTTATAAAGTACTAGTCCTATAGCTGTGACAAATTTTTTCCAGTTAGGTAACACGTAGAACTGTAACATATATTTTTTTCAGAATTTTCGGCAGACAAGTTTTTTTTTTATTTCATATTTTGAATTCATAAAAAATTACGATTTTTGACGAATTTTCGGCATAAGTGCATGTAATGTACCGTATTTGTGATCGATTATCAAATCGTAAAATAAAAAAAATGTTGTTCGAGCCACTGATTGAGAATATAATGTCAAAATTGCAAAACTCAAAATGACGGATTCAAAATGGCGGTTATATTAGTGCAAATTCGCAAGAATTATGCAATAGCAAGAATTAAGTTAACAGAAAAATGTGCCCCTGAAAGGGTTAATAAGATTAATGCAGGTACCATATTCCTGAGATTTCAAATAGAAATATGTTGCATTTTTAATCAAATAGTGGAATTTTTAACCAAAAAAAGATGAATTTTCAACAAAAAATTTGAATAGCCAAATACAGTAAACGCTCGTTAACACGAACTCTAAAGCAACGGAAACAAAAAAAGTAACCTTCAACCAAGCCCAGTTGTATTTCCAATCAAATAATTGAATTTTAAGTCAAAAAGACGAATGTGTTAGAAGACAGTTGAATTTTCAACCAGAAAAGATGACTTTCCTCTCAAAAGATTAATTTTCAACAAAACAATTGAATTTTCGACCAAAAAAGATGAATTTTTAAGAAAACACTTGAATTTTCAAACAAATAATAAAATTTTAAACGGAAAGAGTTTAATTCTGAATCAAAAATATAATAGTAGAATTTCAAAAAAAAGAGAAAATTAACTTTCATCCAAAAAGATGAATTTGCAACCCAAAAAGATCAATTTTCTATCCAAAAAGACGAATGTTTACCAAAACAGTTGAATTTTCGACCAAAAAAGATTAATTCTGAACCAAAAATATAATGGTAGGCTTGTCAAATAAAATGAATTAAGTTTCAACAAAAATAATTGGATTTTCTTATTAGGTTCTATTAATTCAGTTTTTCTCATTTGAACAAAAAAATGAGAATTTTCTTGAAAACAGGGAGAAAAAGACGAATTATTTTCAAAAGGGCGAACAGAGAGGAATAGGGGAAATATAAGAAGTCTAATATTTTGAAATGAATCCTAAATAACCTGCATAATTACTATGTCAAATATCTAAAAAGTAAATGATAAATTTTCAACCTAAAAAGACGAATTTTCAGCAAAAGATGTGTTTTCAAGCTAAAAACGTCCAAATTATTAGAAAAAATTTGACTTTTAAACCAATAAAGAGGAATTTTCAAACAACAAATTCATTTTCAAACTAGAAAGCTGAATTTACAACCAAATAGTTAAATATTCAACAAAATTTTTTTTAACGAAACAGTTGCATTTACAACCAAATCGTTGAATTTCCAGTCTAGAAAGATGAATGCTCAGGCCAAAAAGACAAATTTTCAACGAAAAGAGTTAATTTTTTAATCAAGAAAATTTTTTTCAGTAAAGACAACAAAAATTCAACCAAATGTTCGCATTTTAAAGACAAAAAGACGAAATTCGGGATGAGTAGTGAAGTATTTTTCATAAGCTTGGCTAGCCACAGCCTTAAAATAACCGATTTTCGGTGAAAAGAGTTACCAAAACCTTAAATTCATCAAAAATTGTCAATCTTATTTGAAATCAATATCAACATTTCTGAAGAAAACCTAAAATTATACAGAAGATTTTAATCTTCATCGAAATCTATTGATTCCCTGGCGGAAATATTATATATAGTTTATATATAGTGTGAAGTATTATATATAATATTCATTTGTTTTATACATTTTTTATATAAAACAAATGAATATTATATATAATACTTCACACTATATATAAACTATATATAATATTTCCGCCTGGGTTTTTTTACTGAAAATACAAATTTCCGGTTTAAAACTCCAGCATATCCTAAAATTGTTAAAAAGTTGTGAATCATGTTTAAAATGTTTGAAATATATATTAAAAAAAAAATAATTTAATTCTAATTTCCGACGAAAAACACTAATCTAATCCAAAATTGTTAAAAGATTCTACAGCTTATTCAAATTATAATGATTTTCCTTTTTTGAAATACCATATAGTTAAATATTCAACACAAATTTTTTTTAACGAAACAGTTGCATTTACAAACAAATAGTTGAATTTCCAGTCTAGAAAGATGAATGTTCAGGCCAAAAAGACGAATTTTCAACAAAAAGAGTTCATTTTTTAACCAAGAAAGATTTTTCAGTAAAGAAAACAAAAATTCAACCAAATGTTCGCATTTTAAAGAAAAAAAGACGAATTTTCTACAAAAATAGTTAAATTTTGAACCCAAAAATTATGAATTTTAAACAAAAGAGTTGATTTTCAACAAAATCATTTTCTTTCACCAAAACAGTTGAATTTTCAACAAATACTGAATATAAATATGTAGTTGAATTTTTGACTACAAGAGATCAGTTTTTAACCAAAATGGAATAGTTAAAATAAAAGTTAAAAAAATTAATTTTCAACCAAAAGAACCAATTTTCAACAAAATAGTTGAGTTTTCAACTTTAAAAGTTGAATGAAAGATTGCTTGTTTCCGGCTGTTTCTCGCGAAGAGCGAAATACGAAATAAAAGCAAATTACGTATACAGTCATGCAAATACATAAAAATATAATTTTCAAGGTCAAACCTGATAAAAACCATATTTTTAAAAAGAAAAATAATCTGTTGGCATTTTTTTCATGAAAATACGATGAGCGTAGACCAAGTATTTTCGGTGTGAATAGAATTTCGTTTAACATAACCGATTATTCATTTAAATTACGAAAATTTCTAATGATAAGAATGAAAAATGATCGATTTTATTATTTGATTGAATAGATTTTGAAACATAAAAAATGTCAAGAAACGCTTATGATGAAATATTATTTTTTACGAAAATATTTTTAAAAATGAAGCTTCGCCATTATTTCTGTGACCAGTCACAGGGATGTCTTCCCGCCCTCACGTTCCGAAAAATTTTAAACCCGAAAGAAGAATTTTTTGATAAACTTCCGAAAAACGCATACCTCCGATTAATTTGATTTTTATGGTGAAAACCATGGAAACCCAATAAAAGTCATGGTTTTTCGAATTTACCTCGGTAAATACAACAAATTTCGGAAAAGTTTTTAGACAAAAATTATAGCCATTATCTCAGAAACTATCAATCTGGGAGGAAAAGTGTGCAGAATCAAAAGTTTATATTTCGGTTGGATCTACAACTTTTGTCTGAAAACTGTTCCGAAATTTGTGTATTTATCAAGATAAATTCGAAAAACCATGACTTTTATGGGGTTTCCACGGTTTTCACCGTGAAAATCAAATTTGCGGGTATTTCTACTATTATATTCGTGATCAGCGCATCAAAATACATAGGTATACAGAGTTTCAAATTATTCTGAGGAAACGAATTTTTAACAAAAAACCTAAATTTTTAACCAAACAGTTGAATTTTCCACCTGATGATTGTTCAAGCAAAAAAAGAAGATTAATTTTCTACAAAAAATGCATTTTCAAAAAAATAATTACATTTTTAAACAAATAGTAGAATTGTTAACCAAACAAGATAAATTTAAACCATAAATATAATAGCGGACTTTTAATGAAAAAGAATTAACTTTCAACAAGAAACAGGGGAAGTTTTTCGAAAAAAATAAAAAAGAGGAATTCTTCAAAAAAAGGGAAAAGAGGAGTATAGGGGAAAAAGTATGAAATCTAGAATTCCCCAATTAGATTATTCCATGAGGAAACTGAAATTTAAAAAATAGAATCTAATGTTTAACAATTAAAATTTGAAAATAACTACAAGTGTTCAAGGTGGATAAGAACTATCGTTAAAATAATGACTTAAATTCCTTAACGATGTGAGATTTCCATTTGAAAATTGCTAAATTGTGAGGGATTATTTAAATTGATTTATTCCAGAAAAACAATTGAATAAAAATGCAATCTGATGCTTACAGACAGACTTTGAATCTGACTAATAATCCATTCGAATGTTAATTTTATTCTATATAGGTACTATAATAATTGCCGCGTATCCATAAATCATAGATAATTAAAAAAAAAAAGATCGTAAATCTAAATGGGAATACAAAGGCGTTTAATTTTCCAGCAGAGATTGTACAGATTCATTTCCCAAGAAAGATTTTTATCTCAATTACGACTGATGAATCATAATAGTCTTAAAATACTCTGATAACTACCTCTGATTAGGCAAAACTACCATAAAAGATATAAACAAGTGATAACAGCGTCTGGAAAATATCTTTGCAAATTAAACTCTATGCATTAAAGCAACAGCCTGTCGTTATGATAACCTGCTAATTAATTTTTATCACAGAATATTTTCACACGTTGACTCGGAAAAAAAACTTCCCAGAAAAATTGTCTGTTGAAAAACTGTGTGTACAAAAATTAACGAAATATGTTAGTATTTCTAAAATACACAATGAATAAGGCAAAAACATAATATTGAAGGTTCATAGCTTTGAATTAGTCATGCTCATTTTATACAGAATTATTGTAATTTTTCAATTTTGATTAATTGTACAACTATGTACTTCAAAAATACTTTTATTTACTTATCTCACTTTTAATTCGTTTGAAAACTGCTAAACCTGATTAATTCCAAAAAGTCGAAATCGAAAAAACAACTAACCTAAAAAGGAGAACAAATTTCTAAACATATAGTTTAAAAAATTCTTGAGACTGTTATTTTCATTGCTCCGAAATTGAATTCATACCATGATAAAATTCTGGCTGTTCAATATTTATATAGAAATTTTGGTATGCTTCAGAAAAATAAAGACTTTTAAGAATTAATAGTTCTCGAGTTAATGTGAAATTTCCCGGAATTTTCAGAGAACTTTTCGAGAATCGAGAAAAAAAACAACACTGACAAGAACTTGAAAATGTTGAAAACAAAAGCAAAGCAGATATCAACACAGGAAGATCGTCCCATCTTTCCCCTGACACAATTTGTTTATAATTTGATATCTGCCTCGAAAAATCTCATTAAAAATTATTTGATTTATTTCCATCTCCGAAAGATGGTTTGCTCCGTTTGCTCTGATAAAATACTGGGGTGACATAAGGCAATTCCCAGCATCCGTTCTCGTGATTATTCCCCTGACCCGAGCAGACAAAAAAAATGTATCTTCCCGAATCCAAAGGCTTTTTCACGAACAAAGGATAATTTTGGCGATGCCATGAGATGAGAAGATTTAGATGATTTCACGCATGACCGTGAGAAAAGACGAGTCGACGCATCGAACTCAGACGTATTTACAAACAAACAAAAAACAGAAAAATCGTCTACAAGGTTAAGGTCCTCTTTTTGTAGGAAATTTCTAGTCTTTTTAAACATGTTTTCTGACTCACCAAAAAGAAAAATCCTCGCTGTCTTGGCGAGAGTTCCAGAGAAGATAAAACTTGTCACAACACTGGCAATCACACTTTCATTCGCGAAACACTACCGAAATTTCCCTTAATACGAAACAGACGAAAGGGAGAAGGGTTTTTAAGGAGACACTAATAAACGAACATTAGATTTTATTTTGTAATTTTGTAAACTTTCGATGCTAGGAAAGAATCACAAAAACACTTCCGTACCCGGCGCCGTATGCCGCGCATCTGAGAAGTTGGACCAGTCTCGCCACTAGAGGGCTGTTTGAAACTTGTGCGCAACTCATTGCGCAGGAGCGCGGGGAAGTGGATTTTTAATGGAGATGGAGATGGAGATGGTTATTAATAATAATAATCTTCTAAATCATTCCTTCACTTTGTCCACATTGAAACTTCTATTTCCGCTCGTTTATCGCGTTTTTTTCAGAATTGCTACAGGATCGGGGTATTCCAGAAAGTCAGGGAATTTTAGGGAAAACCTGACGAGTCAGCGCAATTCCGATAAACTGTTTTGGTAAAAAATTAATTTTTTAACTGAAAATTCATGGATTTTAATAAAAATTCATCTTTTTGGTAGAAAATTAATCTTCTGGCTTGAAATCTTATCTTTTTGGTTGAAAGTTTATTTATTTGTTTGAAAATTTAACCTTTTTGTTGAAAATTCGTTTCTTTTCATTGAAAATGAATTTTTTTAACTGAAAATTTAGCTATTCCATTTTTGTTGAAAAATTATCTTCTTTAGTTGAAAACTCCGCTATTTCATTATATAACAAATTCGTATTTTTTGGTAGAACTTTAATCTTCTTTGTTGAAAATTCAACTATTTGATTGAAAATTTAACCATTTTATCTTTTTGGTTGACAATTCATTTATTCGGTTAAAAATTTAACTTTTTTGTGGAAATTTTTTTCTTTTCATTGAAAATAAATGTTTGTTGATGAACATTTTGTTATTCCTTTCTTGTTGAAAATGTATTACCTTTAGATGAAAAATCCGTCATTTGATTTAAAAATTCGTATTTTTGGGTAGAACTTTAATCTTCTTATTTGAAAATTCAACTATCTCGTTGAAAATTCAACTGTTTTGGTAAAAAATTAATTTTTCAACTGAAAATTCATATATTTTAATAAAAATTCATCCTTTTGGTAGAAAATAAATCTTCTTGATTCAAAATTGATCTTTTTGGTTAAAAATTAATTTATTTCGTTGAAAATTTATCTTTTTTGTTGAAAATTCGTTTCTTTCAATTCAAAACAAATTTTTTAAAGTAAAAATTTAGTTATTCCATTTTGGTTGAAAATTCATCTTTTTAGTAGAAAATTAATCTTCTTGCGTGAAAACTTATCTTTTTGGTTGAAAATTTATTTATTTGTTTGAAAATTTAACCTTTTTGTTGAAAATTCGTTTCTTTTCATTGAACATGAATTTTTTTAACTGAAAATTTAGCTATTCCATTTTTGTTGAAAATTTATCTTCTTTAGTTGAAAATTCAACTATTTGATTGAAAATTTAACCATTTTGTTAAAAACTCGACTGTTTTGTTAAAAAATAATTTTTAAACTAAAAATTCATGTATTTATTAAAAAATTCATCTTTTTGGTATAAAATTACTCTTCTTGGTTAAAAATTACTCTTTTTGGTTGACAATTCATTTATACGGTTAAAAATTTAACTTTTTTGTGGAAAATTTGTTTCTTTCTGTTGAAAATAAATGTTTGTTGATGAACATTTTGTTATTCCATTTTTGTTGAAAATTTATTATCTTTGTATGAAAAATCCGCCATTTGATGGAAAATTCGTATTTTTTGGTATAACTTTAATCTTCTCATTTGCAAAATCAACTATTTGGTTGAAAATTCAACTGTTTTGGTAAAAAATTCATTTTTCAACTGAGAATTCATATATTTTAATAAAAATTCATCTTTTTGGTTGAAAATTATTCTATTTCGTTGAAAATTTCTCTTTTTTGTTGAAAATTCGTTTCTTTCTATTCAAAACAAATTTTTTAAAGTAAAAATTTAGCTATTCAATTTTTGTTGAAAATTTAACTTCTGTAGTTTAAAATTCAACTATTTGATTGAAAATTTAACCATTTTGTTAAAAACTCAACTGTTTTGGTAAAAAATTAATTTTTAAACTAAAAATTCATGTATTTAATAAAAATTCATCTTTTTTGTAAAAAAAAAAATCTTTTTGGTTGAAAATTTATCTTTTTGGTTGACAATTCATTTCTACGGTTGAAAATTTAACTTTTTTGTGGAAAATTTGTTTCTTTCTGTTGAAAATAAATGTTTGTTGATGAACATTTTGTTATTCCATTTTTGTTGAAAATTTATTATCTTTGTATGAAAAATCCGCCATTTGATTTAAAAATTCGTATTTTGTGGTATAACTTTAATCTTCTCATTTGAAAATTCAACTATTTGGTTGAAAATTCAACTGTTTTGGTAAAAAATTCATTTTTCAACTAAAAATTCATATTTTTAATAAAAATTCATCTTTTTGGTTGAAAATTATTTTATTTCGTTGAAAATTTCTCTTTTTTGTTGAAAATTCGTTTCTTTTCATTGAAAATGTATTTTTTTAACTTAAAAATAGTCTATTCCATTTTTGTTGAAAATTTATCTTCTTTAGTTGAAAATTCCGCTATTTCATTATATAAAAAAGTCGTTATCTTTTGGTAGAACTTTAATCTCCTTTGTTGAAAATTCAACTATTTGATTGAAAATTTCACCATTTTGTTAAAAACTCAACTGTTTTTGTAAAAAATTAATTATTAAACTAAAAATTCATGTATTTAATACAAATTCATCTTCTTGATAGAAAATTAATCTTCTTGGCTAAAAATTTATCTTTTTGGTTGACAATTCATTTCTACGGTTAAAAATTTAACTTTTTCGTGGAAAATTTGT
>CAKNYM010052569.1:584559-599849 GCA_932195095.1 Andricus curvator
TCCCTGCTGTATCCTTTCCAAAGATCATCTTGATTATCCTCTATGTCCGAACAAGAATCGCTCTGGTTCCCTGAACGAGAGCGACTCCTTGCAGTGATCTTTTCTTTCCTTCCTCGAGAACTGCTTCCACTGTACCTTGCTCGACCTGGAGGTCTTCCCCGACGTTTTCCACGACTCTGCCTGGAAACAGATCGTGATTCAGGTTCTTCAATACTCAAATCCCTGCTGTATCCTGTCCAAAGATCATCTTGATTCTCCTCTATGTCTACACAAGAGTCGCTCTGGTTTCCTGAACGAGAGCGACTCCTTGTAGTTACTCTCGTGTGGTACCTGGGTTCACTCATGGCCCCAGTCCTAGAGCGGCTTCGAATTGAATTTCGCGATTTTGCTCTAGGCAATTCGGGAGTAATCTCGTCCTCATAGTCGGAATCTAATTTTTTCCCTAAACGAGACGAGCTTCTCGTTTCCATTCGCGACTTGCTTCTGGGATACAATTCACCAGAGATTTCATCTACTTCGGCTGGGTAACTGGTGTTGTAATTAATTACTTCAAGTTCAGGACTGCATTGAAAAACTTGACCAGACATTTTTAAATTATTGTTTTGAATGTGAGAGAGATTGAGTATGTTGATACTGGACTTCGTGGCTAATGGATCAGAGTTCGAGCCTCCGATAATTTCCAAGATTTCAGCAGATTTCAGCGGCCTTAAGTTAATTTTTCGGGCGGAATCTCCATCATCGGTTTCTGTTTCGGTGTCGGATAGATTTATCGGTTTGTGCTGCCTTTGAAGCAGATCTGGAAAAATAAATTAGAAGGAAATTAATAGATTTAAGATTTAATCCGTCCTAAATAACAATATTTTTTTACTATTGAAAATCAGTTGATTGCTTTTAATTAAGTAATTTTCTAAGTTTTTAAATCACAACTTAAAATCGTCAAAATTAATACAATTTATTAGTTATAATGAGTTCCGTTGAGAGGAGTTGAACGATTTCAAATTGAAAACTTAAAAAATTGAATGTGTATTTTTATTAGGGTGACCAGATGGCTTGATCGGAACCTGATACAACTTAACTTAAGGCGCGTTGTTTAAAAACAAAAGGGGTTGCTACAAAATACGAATTTCGAATTTCCTAAATTTCCGAGTAAACCCTGACTTTTCCCTGGCCAATTTTTTATTTTCCCTGACCGTTATAAATTTTTCTTTCAGGTTAATTTTCAACCAAAGAAATTAATTTTCAACTTAAATGAGGATTCTTAACCAAAAAAATGAATTTTGAACCAAGAAGATTAATATTCTACAAAAAAAATGAATTTTCAGCCAAATAGTTTAATTTTCAAATAAAGAAGATAAATTTTCAACCAAACTTTTCAAATTAAATTAAACAAATTTTACATTTTTAAAGCAAAACATTTTCACTGTTTTAAAATTTTTTCAATGAGAATCCCCTTTCTTTAATAGTTTAAAAGTCTTAAAACGTTTTAATTACATTTTTTAAGTAGTAAATTAATTTAATACTGTAGGAGTCTCATTTTTCAATTGTTCAATTTTTAACGATTCAATTGGGAAATTGTTAAATTTTGAAATTCGATAAACTGAACTAATCCTTTTACATTCATGATCCGTAATTGTAATTTGAAATATTAAATAATTTGATGATATTCAGTTTTTGAAGTTTTCAATTCAAATTTCTTTAATTTCAAAGGGTTTCAGCTTTATATTTTTCAACTCGAACGCTGGTTTTGAAATTGTGAATACTTAAACGCTTCTTGCTTAATATTGATTATCTTCGAAGGCTTCTAAATTCAAAATGTTAAATTTTGACCTCCTAAAATTAGGAAATAATCTTTTACCGCTTTCAAGCTGAAAATTTTCAATTGTTAAGACTTAATTTTCGATTTAAAAAAATTTATATACTTTAAATTGACAATTGTTCGATTTTGTATGCTCTATATATTTAGATTTTTTACTTTTATCATGACATTTTTTAATTCTCTAATCAAGATAAAATCTGTTTGAGTACTGGATTTTCCATGGTATGATTCCAAAACAATATAAATCGAAATTGTTGTCTACGTTGTTCAGAGGGAATTTCCTCAAACTTTAACATTTAATTTTGGAAATTAACCGGTAACATACCTACTTTTATTCGTTCTAAATTGGAATCATCCAATCTTATATACATCTTGTTTGCAAAAATATGTTTAATTCGTGTTTACAATTTGGTTATTATTATTATTATAAATAAGATGCCACGATTTGAGAAACATTTTAATATGTTAAAAGCTTGAAATTATAAGGCTTTAACGCTTCAGCTTCAATTAAACTAAGTATAAAACTTGAAACTTCTTATTTTGTAAAAAATGATTTCACATCAAATTTTAACTATTTAAAATGGTCAAAGTTCAATTTTTTCTCTTATAAAATTCCAGTTAAAACTTGTGGAATTGGCAATTTAAAAATATTTCAAACTAAAAACTTTATAAGCGTTTGTATTCATTTTGGAATCTTTTTTTTTTGTACGACAATAAACTAAAATATATTTTTAATATTTGAGAAAGATCTTTTTTTAATTAAAAATGATCAGTAGTAAATATTTTCGTTTTAATTTATGAAAACAAATCAAATAGAAAAGAACGAACAACTAGTTTTAAACTTTAAACTTTTACTGAAATTCCATGTCCACAAAACAGTTGAATTTTCGACAAAAAAAGATAACTTTTTAACCAAATAGTTTTATTTAAAACAATATATTTAAGTTTTTAACAAAATAGTTGACTTTTCTACCAAATTGTTGAATTTTCAACCAAATAATTAAATTTTTCAGAAGAACTCTTTTAAAATAAATGATAATTTAAATAATTAATATAATAATAAATTATTATATATTTATACTATTATTTATTTATTATTATATATAGATGAATTTTCTACAAAAAGATGAATGCTCAACGAAAAATGTAATAGTTCATATTTCAACCACAACGAAAACAAGTTTTCAACGAAACAGATACATTTTCCACATAATGTAACAGTGCACATTTCAACCCAAAAAGATTGAAATTTTAAATAAAAAAAGTTTAATTCAACGAATAAAGACGAATTTTCAAGAAAATAATTATATTTTAAACTAAAAATATAATCGTCAGGAGGAATCAACTGAAAAAAGAAATGGAAGTACAAAGAAAATAAATTACTGACACTAAGTTTTCCCTGACCAATTTTTAATTTTCCCTGACATTAATATTTAAAGACCAGAATCTTAATCTTGTAACAATTTTAACATAAAATCCTTTATGAACCGAATAAATCAATTTTAAAATAAAAAATTTAATTTATTATCCTTGAACGTTACAGAAATTTCCTGACTTTTGCCAGATTTTTTTTTTAATCCTTGACTTTTCCCTGACTTTCCATGACCAATAAAATTCCCTGACTTCCAGGTTGTCGCAGAACTACGGCCACCCTGAATATATGAAATCACTTTTAATTTGAATATTAGTACATTCGAGAGAAAACTCCCGATCACTGAACCACATATCCCGTCATTTCCCGGTTTTCCCGCTTTCCCGGACACATTTTTAACAAAAAACATCACATTTCTAACAAAGATGAATTTTCAAATCAAAATTACGAATTTTCGACAAGAGATGAAATTTTAATCAAGAAAGATTTTGCCAAAAAGATTAGCCCTGTACAAAACAGTTGACTTATCAACCAAAGAGATTAATTTTTTACAAAAAAGGCAGATTTTCGACAAATTACATCAATTTTCAACAAAATAGTTAAATTTTTAGTTAAAAAATTAATTTTTAACCTAAAAAGATGAAGTTTCAACAAAAAATGTAATAGTTGATATTTCCACCAGAAAAGATTTTATTGAAAAATAAAAAATAGTTCAATTTAACCAACAAAGACGAATTTTCAACAAAGCCTTGAATACTCAACTAAAACATATTAATTTTCAACTAAACAGTTGCTTTGGTAACCAAAAAAGTTGATTTTCTACCAAACAAGACGAACTTTCAAAAAAATACATAAATACATAAAAAAGATCAAATTTTAAACAACAGGATTAGTATTCTAGGAAAAAAGATCAACTTTTAACAAAAAGTGGAATAGTTCAATTTTCGTTACAAACATTATTTTCAATTAGAAAAACGAATTTTCTACCAAAAAAGTTGAATTTTCAAGCCAAAAATACGAGCTTTGCACAAAACAGTTGAATTTTGAACCAAGAAGATTAATTTTCTCCCAAAAAAGACAGATTTTCAACAAATAGCATACATTTTCAACTAAACAGTTGAATTTTTAATCCTGAAAAGATCAACTTTTAACCATAAATGGAATAGTTAAATTTTCATTAAAAAAAATATTTTCAATTAAAAAAACGAATTTTCTACAAAAAAGTTGAATTTTCAAGCGAAAAATATGGATTTTAAACAAAAAAGTTAAATTTCAACTAAACCGTTACATTTTCAACCCAATAGTTCAATTTATAGTAAAAAAATGTATTTTTAACCTAAAAAAATACATTTGCAACAAAAAATGTAACAGTTGATATTTCAACCAAAAAAGTTTTTAATATAAAATCAAAAACAGTTGAATTTAACCAATAAAGACGAATTTACAACAAAAGCCTTAAATCCTTAACTAAAACATATTAATTTTCAACATATACATATACACTTTCAACTATAAGAGATAAAATTTCAATAAAAAGGATTAATTTTATATAAAAAAAAGGCGAACTTTCAACAAAATACATAAATTTTCATAAAGATAGTTACATTTTCAACCAAAAGGATTAATATTATACCAAAAAAGACCAATTTTCCACAAAATACATACATTTTTGACTAAAAAAGACAAAATTTCGCACAACAGGATTAATATTCTAGGAAAAAGGCAGATTTTCGAAAAATTACATAAATTTTCAACAAAATAGTTGAATTTTTAATCCTGAAAAGATAAACTTTTAACCGTTACTTTTAACTTTTAACTTTCAATCAGAAAAACGAATTTTCTACAAAAAAAGTTGAATTTTCAAGCGGAAAAAATTATTTTTCAACAAGAAAGTTGATTTTTAACCAAGCCGTTGAATTTTTAGAAAATAGTTACATTTTTAGTTAAAATAATTAACTTTTAACCTAATAAGGTGAATTTTCAATAAAAAATGTGATAGTTGATATTTTAACCAAACAAGTTTTTAAGATAAAATAAAAAACAATTGAATTTAACCAATAAAGACGAATTTTCAACAAAATAGTTGAATTTTCAAAAAAAAAAAAATGAATTTTCAACAAAGTAGTTCAACGTTCGACCAAATATTTGAAATTTCTACCAGATTTTTTATTTTTCGAGCGAAAAATACGAATGTTCTACAAAACAGTTGAATTTAAAAAAAAAATCATTTTCGATCCAAACAGATTAATTTTTAACCAGACAGTTGCATTTCTAACCAAGAAAGATGAAATTCCTACAAAAAGAAAGGTTCACCAAAATAGTTAAATTTTTAATTAAAGTTTTTTAGTCAAGAAAGAACAAAAAATTTCAATCAAATTGTTGAATTTTCAAGCCAAAAAATCGAATTTTCAGCGAATCAGTTGAATTTTCAACCCAAAAGCATGACATTCTAACACAATTGTTGAATTTTCAACAAAATATCTTATTTAAGAAATGGTTTTGACACCTCCCGCCCCATGTAAAGCAGCATGGAAAAATCCTTGACCCCCCCCCCCCCCCCCCCAACCAAAGAAACTTTACGTAATTTATGCATGGGCCTTTACTAATACAGTGAAGTCTCACCTATTTCAAGTAGCACCTATTTTAAGTCGCCCCTATTTCAAGTCCCCCGTACACGGTTATTTCAAATAGCGCAGTTCCGTCACCTCTCACCACGTTCCCTGTGCGGTAACGCCCGCGTCAATGGCTGACCAATTAAAAAGAAGCCCGAAGGGCGGGAAGCCCTCGTTGGTTTGAATTGAGTATTTTAGCATGATGTCATGAAAATGCATACGCCTTTTTGAAGAAAATATTATAAACGTAAATGTAAGTCATAAATGTACGAATAGTAATATTTTTCAAGTGTAGAATGTATTTTCTCAGTCAGGTTCCAATCTTTTGTCGATTGACGACCTTTCAGTGTCGCGAAATAAAATAAAATATCCAAAATTTAAGGTTAGAGTTTATGTTTAGAATATTTTCTACAAAAAGGCGTATGCCGTTGCAGTCCCATGTCAAGAACTATGCTAACCTTCCTGACATTTCCATCTATCCTAGCATGACCGCGACGTCATGCTACAATACTAATTATTCCGTGAAATATTCGAGTCGTTTTTTGATTCTTTATATTGATTTTTAGTTCGCGAATTGTACTATTTGAAGGAAATCTTATATTTGTCACGTCGTACATCAACAAAAACAACTGATGCTAACGGACCGCGACTTTTCCATATGCGCATGTACCGAAAAGCGCGGGTCTATTTAAAATTATAAAGTATAAACTTGTAATATTACATTAATAGGTTATTTTTAAAAATTAGCTATTTCTTAGATTTAATTTAATTAATTTTTTAAAAGTGAAAATTTGTATTAAATATTTATCTGTATTATTATTGATAATGTTTATTTCAAATAGACCCACGCTTTTCGGCACATGCGCAGTTGAAAAAGTTGCTTACAGCGCGCGCATCGATACAAGGCCGGGGCAGCCAATGAACGTCGCTTGACAAAAATAACCCGAAGGTCGCAGTAGAGGTGTGAGCCCCTCCAACCTTGAAATGATCGAATCGTTACGTTTCGCGGCCCCTGAAATAGGCGAGACTTCACTGTATTCAGGGTCGGCGAAACGTGCTTCCGCCGCACCTGACTGTACTTAATACTTACGTTTGAATTTATCAAAAACAAATCAAATGGCAAATAAAAATCCTTATTTCAGAGTCGACTTACTTGTAACAGGTGTCATGCTTCGAATTCGAGAATCAGCATCAGAAGAAGATCGTAACACATCATTCGAGCTCAAGTTTGAAAGATCCATTTCCTGAGATATAGCGAACTGATCCTGGGGAATAGTAGAAATCATTTCATTTAGCACCTGTCGATTATTCATACCGTTGTGCATTCGGTTACAGTGCCCAATACAGTCGTTTCTAGTTACGGACTTATAATCGCATTTGTTGCATTGATATCGATTCAATTTTTTATGAGAATCTACATGTCTCTTGAAACTCGAAAGAGAAGTGAAACTTCGCTTGCAGGGAAAGCATTCTAATTTTGCCTGGTATATCTTCTCCAAATGTTGGGCACTTTTTCTCCCCGATTCCACGTGTGCAATTTCATTTTCTCGATTAGCTTTTTTCCACCTTTCACCTGAAATTTTTAAATCAAATTTATTATTTTTTCAAAATCACGGATAAAATTCTTTGAGCCTTCTTCTTTTCTTCAGTTCTATACATTTAATATTTGCAGGCCTCACAGTTCATAAATTCATAATACTTCAAAAAAATGTAAATTAAATTCAAAAGAATTCAAATTAATTGGAATTCTTTTTATTCCCTTGATTTCCGTAAAAATGGAATAAATTTAAAGGAATTGAAGGTAAACGTGAAGAATCCGATGAAATTCATCAAAATTCAAGGTGAATGCATGAATTCAAATGAATTGAAAACAATTATTTAGAAATATGAAAACTTTTTATTGAATTCAGTAAGTTTGAAAGGAGCTTACAAAAATTCAAGGGGATTCAAAAGAATTTGATGAAATGCCTAAGAATTCAAGGTGAGTTTAAAAGGCGGCAGGATGAATTAAATAAAAACTTTTAAAAATCCACTGAATTAGGTAGAATTGAATAAATGTAAAAGAATTCAAGTGAATAAAAAAATGAAGACTTCCAAAGAATTTAAAAGAATTCTGAGTAAATGAATAAGAATTCCGGGAGAATTCCAAAAAATGATTAAAAATTTCTTCAAATCTTTGAAACCCTATTAATTTCAAGCCAAAAAAGTGACTCATGACTACAAAACAATTCAATAGAAATCAAATGAATTGGAATTTTTTTTAAATTGAAAGAATCCATTTATTTCAGTAAAATTTGAGTGTATTTAGAGGAATTTAAGGGAAACTAGAAGAATTCTATAAAATTCATAAAAATTCAAGATGAATTAAAAAAAAATCAAATGAATTGAAAACAAGTTAAAAATATGAAAAAACTTCTTTGAATTCAGTAAGTTTGAAACGAGCTTAGAAAAATTCAAGGGAATTCAAAATAATTTGATGAACTACCTAAGAATTCAAGACGAGGTCAAAAGACGTCAGGATCAATTAAATAAAAACGTTTCAAAATTCAAAAAAATCCATTGAATTAAGTAGAATTAAGTAAATTTAGAAGAATTCAAGTGAATTCCAAAGAATTAAAAAGAATGCAGGGTGAATTCCGAAAAATAATTTCAAAATTTTGAAACCCTACTAATTTCTAACCAAAAAAGTGACTAATGACTACAAAAAAATTCAAATGAATTGGAAAAATTTATAAAAATTCCAAAATCCATTGATTTCAGTAAAATTTGAGTGAATTTAAGGGGAACGAGAATAATTCGTTGAAATTCATAAAAAATCAAACTGAATTAAAAAAACTACCAAGTGAATTCAAAACAATTAAAAAATATGACAAAAATTCATTGAATTGAGAAAAGAGAATTTAAAAGAATTTGATGAAATGCCTAAGAATTTATTTTGAGTTTTAAAGACTTCAAGGTGAATTAAACAAAACCTTTTTAAAAATCCATTCAATTGAGTAAAATTGGGTGAATTTAGAAGAATTTGAAAGAATTCAGAATAAATTAATAAGAATTCAGGGCAAATTCCAAATTAATTGCGAAAAATATTTGAAAATCTCTTGAAATCATGGCAACTCTACGAAATCCCTCACTTCGTGTGAATACATTATTTGAAACCCATTAAAATATTATAATATCCTGCGAAGTTCTATGAAATTTGTTGATATTTCCAGAAATCCTGAAAAATTTAATAAAACACCTTGGGAGCTTTTAAAATCATTGAAATCCTCGGAAACCTTATAAAATTCCGTGAAATTTGTAAAATCGTTTCATATCTTCCGAAATTCTAGAAAATTCTTTATCCTAAAATATTTCAAATCCTTTGAAATCCCATAAAATTACTGAAATCAATTTAAAATGATTTGGAATCTTTTAAAACAACCTAAAATATTTCAAATCCTTTGATCATTTTATTATTTGATCCTACGGATAAATTTAATATAACCTTTAAAGAATTCAAAAAAAAATCCATTGAATTAAGTAGAATTGAGAACATTATTAAGAATTCAAGTGAAATGAAAAATTCAAAAGAATTAGAAGAATCCAAGATAAATTATTAAGAATTCAGGGTGAATTCCAAAAAATAATTTCAAATCTCTCCAAATCTTTGAAACCCAACGAAATACCTCACTTTTCTTAAATAAATTGATAATAAATTGATATTTCCAGGAACCCTGGAAAATGTATTAAAATACTTTGAGAGCTTTAAAATATCTTAAAACCTTGTAGATCCAGTAAAATCGTTCCATATCTTCCGAAATTCTAGAAAATTCATTATCCTAAAATATTTCAAACGCTTTGAAATCCCTTCAAGTTAATGCAATTATTTAATAATACCTTAGACCCTTTTAAAATTCCCTAAAATGTTTCAAAACCTTTTAAATCCCATTAAACAACTAAAATCAATTTAAAATTACTTGAAATATTTTAAAATAACCTAAAATGTTTTAAATCCTTTACAATCTTTTGAAATCCCTTGAAATTTTTTAAAGCTCTTGAAAACGCCAAAGAATTTTTTTAAATGCCTTACAGTATTTCAAATCCTTTGACCATTTTAACAATTGATCCTCATGATCAATTAAATAATAACTTTGAAAAAAATGTAATCCATTGTATTGACTAGGATTAAGTAAATTTAGAAGAATTCAAGTGAATTAAAAAAATTCAAAAGAATTTAAAAGAACTCAGGATAAATTAATAAGAATTCAGGGTAAATTATAAATCACTTCAAATCCTTAAAACCCTACGAAAAATCCCACTTCTCGTGAATAAATTCTGTAAAATCCAGTAAAATATTATAAAAACCTGTGAAATTCTATGATGATATTTCCTGAAATCCTGGAAAATGTATTAAAATACCTTGAGAGCTTAAAAATATCTTAAAACCTTGTAGGTCCTGCAAAATCGTTCCATATCTTCCGAAATTCTAGAAAATTCTTTATCCTCAAATATTTCAAACGCTTTGAAATCCCTTCAAATTAATGAAATGAATACGGAATTCCTTGGAATCTTTTGAAATTCCCTAAAATATTTCAAATAAAAAGCTCTTCAAAATGCCTCAGAAGGTTTAAAAATACTCTAAAATCTTATAAATCCCATCAAATTATTGAAATCTATTAAAAATTTCTTAGAACCTTTAAAAACACCCTGAAATAGGTAATTACTAGAAATAGGTATATGAGTTAATTTAATGAAAAAAAGTGACATTATTAAAAGTTACGTTATGGGTTGGACATAGGGTACCATAGGGACCAAATCTTAAAAATAGAGTACTTTAGGGACTTTAAATGAATAAAGGGTACAATAGGGATATAAGGACCGGTCTGTGAGGCCTGTATTAGGTCTAAAAATTGAAAAAGTTAACTTAAAATGGAGACGTTTGAAAGTGAAAAATTTCAAAATCGAAATGTCGAAATTCAGATTTGAATACACTTAAATTTGGACAGGTTTCAAATTGAATACTGTTTAAATTCAAATTTTAAAGATTCCCCAATTATAAAATGATTTGTTTTGCAACTTATTTAATTCTAAACTGTATAATTCAAAAATCTTTCATTTAGAGGCTGTTTTGTATTTGAAATCGTTCAAACTCCAACCATACATACTTCAATTTTTAAATTGTAGAATTTTTAATGTTTAAATCTCAAATTTGAATGCTTTCAATTCAGTAATGTCTAATTTTAAATACTTTGAATTTGCAATTATTCAATTTTGAAAGTTTTCAATTTAAAATCATTCAAGGCTTTCAGTTTTAATTATTGTACTGATTCGACTTTAAATGCCGTCAATTAAAAATTGTTTACTTTTATGCATTTTAAATTCAATATAGTAAATATAGTTTCAAAGGCTTTCAATTTAAGATTGTTCAATTTTTATGGTTTTCAACTTAAAATCGGCTTTTAAAACTTTTTAGGTAAACTTTGAATCTTAAGCAGATATCAAGAAATTTAAAACAAACTGCAGACTTGTAAAGATTTCGAACAAATAATTTAGACGCTTCTTAAGATTTTTGAAACATTTCAATAGAATAAAAAATTTTTCTTAATATTTCTGGGAAAATTTTTAATGAGTTTTTATTTTACAAAATTTATTTTAAGAGAATATTTAAAAAGATTTCAAAACATTACAGAAGATTTCCTAAATTACCAAAAAAGAATCTAGAAGATTTTAAGGCAAGTTTTTTAATTTTGCAGAATTTTTTCAAAATGTGTAGAAAAATTTGAATCATTTTAAAAGATAATGAGAAATTTTAATTGAATTTCAAAATTAATTCAAAATTTTGAAAAGATTTTTAAAAACTTAGAACAAAATGCAGATTTTTAAAGAATTCGAAATAAATTTTTAAGTTTTTAAAAGTTTTTTCAAAAGTTTCAAGATAATAAAAAAAATCTTAAGATTCCTGGGAATATCCAAAGTGATTCGCTATTTTGAAAAATTAATTTAAAGAAAATATATTGATTTTAGACAATTTTAGGAATAATTTGAGCCAGTTTGAAAGATATTTAGGAATTTTAGAAGGTTTAAAGAGATTAGAAATATTTTAAAATTTTCAAAGATTTCTGAAAATATATCGCACACTTTTTAGTTTTCTTCAAGCGTTAAAAAGTCCTAAATATATTTTGAACTGACTTAATTTTTGTCTAAAATGTTGTAAAATCCTGTATAATAAAAAAGATCTTAGAAATTTTCTAGATAGTTTTTCGACATATCAGAAATCTTCAATTTTTTTTAATTTCTTGAGAAACCTAGGAAAATTATATTTATATAACCTAAAAGCAAATGAACAAAGAAACATAAAAAATAGTCATTCGAAATTTTTATTTTCCATTAAAAAATATTTTTCCCATTATTGCTAATAAATTTTTTTAAATCAATATGTAACTTCCAGTTTTGTTTCAAAACTGATTTTTCTAGTTTACAATTTCAATTATTTGGTTGAAAATTTATGTAGTTTGTTGAAAATTTTTCCTTTTTGGTAGCATATTCATCTTCTTGGTTCAAAATTCAACTATATGGTTAAAAATGTATGTATTTTGTTGAAAATTTATTTTTTGGGTTAAAAACTTTGTCTTTGGTGAAAAAGTTTTCTTTTTAGTTTAAAAAATATACTATTTGGTTGAAAATGCATGTACTTTGTTGAAATTTGGTCTTTTTTGGTAGAAAATTAATATTCTTGGTTCAAAATTCAACTATAAGGTTTAAAATGTATTTTGTTAATATATCGTCTTTTTTGGGAAAAGAAATAATCTTCTTGGTTGAAAATTTATCTTTTTGGTTGAAAATATAATTATTTGGTTGAAAATTCAACTATTTTGTAGAAAGCTTGTCATTTTAGCTTGAAAATTCCACTATTTGGTTCAAAATTTATGTATTTAGTTGAGAATTCGTCTTTTACAGTGGAAAATTAATCTTCTCGGTTGAAAATTCATCCTTTTTTGGTTCAATTCAACTGTTTTTGATTTAAAATGAAAATCTTTCCTTGGTTAAAATACCAACTATTATATTTTTCTGTGAATTCATCTTTTTTAGTTGAAAATTCGCAACTACCTGTTTAAAGGTCCAACTTCTCTGTTAATTTATAAGAAACAGTAAGATTCTTACTGAACAGGAAATCTTTTTACGTTATTTTTTGGATGAATCCTAAATAAATTCACGACAAAAATGTAGTCGAAAAAAAAATACGTTAGATAGGGGGTTAAAATTTACAGACCCTAACAAAGGGGGACACCTAAAAATGTTAAGTGAGTCATACCAAAAATTAAAAAAATTCCCGATTAAAAAAATTTCGATTTCCGGATTCAATAGCGCTGTTTTTTTGTTAAAAAAGAATACGCTCGAAAATATGTATATTATTTCTACAAACCTTGAGAATTTTGACCATTGACTTCGATTATAGTAGACGCTTTTCGTTTCTTTGCGTTATCCAATGGAAAAACAATTTCTGGATCATCGAGGATTCTCGAATCAGTGATCACTGGTCTGTTCGATTTCTCCAAAAGAGTAATTTCTGGAGAAAGGGAGATTACAGTTGGATTCACTGAAAGTGGAATAATATTTTTAATATTTTTGATTGCCCAAATTTTCTTTTTAAATTTATTTTTATTCATACTTCTATTTGAACATTCTTCATTCTGAGACAAGGACTGGGGTATATTATTCCAATCCTCTAGGTTGAGACTAGAAATATGTTGAATTCGAGGTTGAGTTATAATTTCAGAAGAAGTACCAGAATCTGCTTTCTGTTCCTCGGGTGAATTTAGCGCCACAAAATTCCCGTGTACGCTTGAAACAACTTCGCAATCTTCATTATCCAGTACATCTTGAGTAATTGATTCAATTTCGTCAGGGGACCTCACATCACTCTGACCAATGCAATTCTCCGAATGGACCATAAACTCCTCCTTACAACCGAATCTTTCTCCGCACAAACTACAATCTTGAAATTCTTGCGGCTCTAATCGCTCGATCCATTCCTGTAAATCAAAAGCAGAATAATTTAGGAAAACTGCTCTTTAAGAGAGAATTGAAATAAACAATTAGTTTTGCTATAAGAACCTGTGATTCCACGCCTGTATTTTTACAAGGATTTCCAGGCTTCTTCGTTTTCTTATGTGGCATAGTTGGAGTCGGTTTCGTTTTCACGATTCTTTCTTCTATCCGTTCACTCAACTCTTTCAGCTCCTTGCCAATTTTCTTGTGGACTGTGTATAAATTTTAGAAGGAAATTTCTTAAAAGCACCTGATTTGAGAGTGAGTTTAAGTTTTGAAAATAATAATTACCATTCGTTAAATGGCGTATAACACTGGCTGGAGTGCCAAGGTTGTCTTGCGGGCAGAGAGGACACAAGAAGGTAACACGAACAGGCGCATGTAGTGTTTTCATGTGTGAGTTTAGCATTTTTCTCGTGGAAAATGTACGGTGACCTTCATTTGATACATGTAAAGAAAAATTAATATTAATAATATTGATGATTTCATGAGACACAAGAGCTGGGCTATATTGCTACTATTCGGCACATTTTTCAGAATGATATAACTCAGGGTTGCTGCAGAATCCTAATTTCGAAGTTCACTGACTTTTCCCTGACCAACTTTCCATTTTCCCTGGACTTTATAAATTTTTCTTTTAGACATGAAAACATTCTTACACCTAGGAGATCGATATTGTTAATGAAGAAGCAAATTTTTGTTTCAAAATTTACCTGAAAGATATCACGTAACAAGAGTCAAACAGAATTTTAGAAGGGGTCATCATTTAACCAAATAGTTGATTTTTCGAACAAAAAGATGAATTCTCTACAGCAAAGACGAATTTTCAACAAATACATGAACTTTCATTTAATTTTCTGTTAGAACAATTAATTTGCAACCAAGAAAAAAGTATCAGTCAATAAAGAAAAAAAATTAATCCAAAATGTCGAATTTTTAAGCCAAAAAATCATCATTTTCTACAAAACAGTTTAATTTTAAACCCAAAAAGACGAATTTTCGACAAAACAAATAAATTTCCTACGAAAAAAGATAACACTTTCAGTTAAAAGAATTAAGTTTAAAAAAAAACACAATTTTTAGGAAAATAGTTAAATTTTCAACAAAAGAAATGAATTTTTAACAAAACTGGTAAATCATCTAACAAAAAGATGAATTTTGTACCAAAAAAGACCAATTTTCAACAAAATACATGCATTTTTAGCTAAAAAATATAAATTTTCAACAAAAAATAGAATAGTTAAACTTTCAGTATTAAAAAAAAAAATCAACAAAAAAAAGAAGATTGAAGTTCTACCAAAAAATACGAATTTTCAAATAAATAGCAGAATTTTCAACTTAGAAAAATAAATTTTCAAAAAAGTGGAATAGCTAACTTTTCATTTAAAAAAACTGATTTTCAATAAAAAGAAACGAATTTTCAACAAAAAAGTTAAATGACCAACCAAATAAATGAATCTTC
>CAKNYM010052569.1:615616-678436 GCA_932195095.1 Andricus curvator
TCGTTTCTTATTTGGTAAAAAATTAATCTTCTTGTTTAAAAATTCACCTTTTTGGTTGAAAATTCATCGCTTTTTTATTTATTTTTTTTTTAAATTCTTCTTTTCTAGTAGAAATTAATCGTTTTGGTTAAGAATTCATCTTTTTGGTTGAGAATTAATCTTTTTGGATGAAAATTCAACTATTCCAGTTAAAGATGCATCATTTTAGTTGATAAATAAAATCCTTGATCTTGTGAAATTCCTTGAAATATATTCAAATCCCTTAAAATCGCTAGGAACCCCATGAAATTTAATTAAATTTATTTTCCAAAGTTTACTAGAAATCCCTTGAAATCTTTGGAAATCCTAAAAATTCTTTGAAACTCCTTGGCATCTTTGGAAGACGTAAAAATCCTCTAAAATCTCCTGAACTGTATAGAGATTTGTCAAAATCCGTGGAAATATTTTTAATCCCTTAAAAAACTATGAAATATTTTAAAACAAGTCTAAATATTTAGAAATCCCATAACAATCTTTTGAAAACCTGAAAACCCGTGGAAGTCCCTAGAAATTTATTTAATTCTTTGTTATGCCTTAAAACCTCCTGATATGTTTGGAAATCTTTCGAATTCCGTGAAATATTTACAAAATTTGACGAAATCGCTTACAATCCCTGGAAATTCTCTGGAATTCAAATTAAATTAAACTTATTCATAAAAGTTCTCTAAAAACCCGTTTATATCCCTACGAATCTTTGATATTATTTAATCTTGTGAAATTACTTAAAATACCTTAAAATCCCTTGAAATCGCTAAGAATCCCATCAAATTTAATTCAATTTATTTTTCCAAGTTCACTAGAAATATCTTGAAACCTTTGGAATGCCTAAAAAATTCGTTAAAAACCCTTGAAATTTTGTAATCTCTTGAAATCCTTTTGGATTCCTTAAAATACCCAGAAATTTTTTGAAATCTTTAAAATCCTCTAAACTATTTCAAAATGTTTCGAGATTCCTTGAAATTCGTGGAAATATATTTAAATCTCTTGAAAACCGATGAAATCTTTTAAAATTAGTTAAAATTTTTGGGAAGCCCTTAAAATCCTTTTAAAATCCTTAAAATCTCCATCGAAAAAGTCCCTCGAAATTTATTGAAATCCTTTGGAATCCCTTAAAACCTCCTGATATGTTTGGAAATCTTTAAAATGCCGTGAAACTATTATGAAATCTGACGAAATCGCTTAAAATCCATTAGAAAGTCTCTGGAATTCCTTGAAATACCTTAAAATTTGTCTATTTTTTGCATCCACTCTTTCAATATTTACATATTCTTTATAAGAAATTCATTATAGACGAATGCTGAATTTCTTTAATATTCTTCCATGAGGAGGGATTACAAGGTATTGTAAAAGATTGCATGGGATTGTATAAGATTGCACAGAGACTTTTTAAATTAGAATTTAAATTATTTTAATTTTAAGTTGTTTCAAATGAATAACTGTTCAATTGTTATTTATAGATCAAATTCAACATATCAACTTACAAATTAAAAATATTAAAAATGGAACAATTAAAATTGTAACGTTCTAAGTTTCATTTTAGCATTCTGAACATTACAAAATTGTTCCATTCTTTAAATTAACAAATTTCAAATTGAATGGGCTAAAATGGAATATATTATACAAAAACAATATTTGAATAGGATTTGAAATTGAACAAAGGCGTTTAATGTTGAATCTATTAATATGAAATTATTTTAAGATTAAAAATAGTTTATAAAGTTTCAATCCGATGTTTACATTTGATCAAATACCAAGGCTTTCGAATCGAAACAGTTCTATTTTTAACGTTCAAATCTGTAAATTGTTTAATTTTGAACAGATTCAGAGTCGTCTTGTAAAATCAATTATTGTTCAATTTTTAACACGCTGTTAATTCTTTAGGCCTTCAAAACTGCATTTCCAAATTCTTTAAAATTGAAAATGTACGCTTAAGAATGAAGACCTAAAATGGAAAATTTCTGAAGGAAAAGATTTTAAAATTATGCATTGTAAACTGAACGATTTCATAACTCAAAACGTTAATAATTCAACTTAACATTTAAAAAAAAGTTGAAATCGAACTTATTTTAAATAATGCATTATTCGAGAAATTCAGAATAGTGTTAATAGTGACATACATTTTGAAAAATAATATGAAAATATTGCTATGCAATTTTCTAAATATAAAAACGAGGTGTTAACTTTTTCCAATCTAATATATTATATAAATCTTCCATAAAATCGCATAAAATCCTTTCGAATCTATTAAAATACCGTAAAAGCTTTGGAATTCCTTCAAATCTTTGAAATCCGTTGAAATCCACTAAATTTTAAAATCCCTTGAATTATGTTGAAATCCTCTGATCTCTGGAAAACTCTCCAATTTGTTTTAAATGCCTTAAAATCTATAGGAATTCCTTATAATCTTGTGGAATAATTGCTTTTAAAAATACTGTAAATTATTCCTTGAAATCTTTTAAATCTTCTGAAATCTCACGAAATCATTTGAAATTCCATCTACTTTTTTAAAATCTCTTTGACATTTTTTAAAATCCTGCAAAGTTCTTCGAAATGTCATGAATTTCATCGGAATCCTTTAAAGTACACTATATTCATTAAAATCATTGGAGACTTTTACAATCCTTTAATCTGGTGAAATCCCTAGAAATCTGTAATATCTTTTATAAATTTTTATATCCTCTGAGACTCCATAAAATCCCATGAAATCCCTAAAAGTTCCTTAAAATTTCACTCAATTTCATTTACACCCTAAATTCCTCTAGAAATTCTTTGAGATCCTTTTATATCTTTGATACTCTTTTCGAATCCCTTGAAATTTTTTAAATCTTTAGCAATTTTTCGGAATCTTGTAAAATACCCTGAAATTGTTCAAATCCCGTGAAATTCATCTAAATTAAAAAAAAATTGAAGTCGTAGGTCTGGTAAAATCCTTACAAATCCCTTGAAATACTTTGAAATCTCCTGAAATTAGATGAAACTTTTTGAAATCTCTTAAAATTCCTTAAAATTGTTTAAATCACTTGGAATCTTAAAAATGCTCTAAAAAAGCTTTAAAATCCTTTAAGACCCTTTGGAATATGTTGAAACCTCGTGAGATTTTTAGAAATATCTTCAAATTTTTTGGCATTAGTGACATTTTTTAAAAATATTTGCATCATTGAAAAAAAGTGTCAAAAGGTGTCAATAGTGACGTTACTTTCCAATGTGTGAAGAAATTTAAAATAACCTACTCTAATAAGATACACGTTTAATTTTAAACCCAGTTATTAAGATAATAATAATTAATTTTTGTTCTCAACTTTTATGGCTCATGTTATCTTGTTCTATAATTTATGTGAGGCCAACAAGGTCTCAAAATAACCAGGAAAGAATTACAGTTTTCCAGTTTTAGATTTAAAGGATTTTAAAAATATGAATTATGCTTTTAACTTTTTATTTATAATAAAATCTGACATCAAGAATTAGTTTGCAATTTAATGATTATACCCTCCATTTTTACTCGGCGAATCGTATTTAGTTGGATTCTATCTGAATCTATATAAATCGGTTTCAATTCATAAATTCTTCTTTTGCAAGGAAAACACAATTTAAAGCAAAATGTTAAAAATTTTGATATAATTTGTGGTTTAAAAGCTGGGTTTTCCCCTAAAATCCAACCAACCAGGAAAGATGAATTTTTGATTAAGAAAAATGACTTTTGTACCATAAAAGATGAATTTTCAATCAAAAGGGACGAATGAAAAGATGAATTTTCAGGTAAAAAAATCAATTTTTTAGAAAAAAGTTGAACTTTCAACCCGAACAGTTGAATTATCAACAAAAAAATTCATTTTCAACCAAGAAAGATGACTTTTGTGCCACAAAAGAGGAATTTTCAATCCAAAAGGACAAATATTCAACAAAACAGTTGAATTTTATAACAAGAAAAGATAACTTTGAAAAAATGCTGTAATTTCCAACGAAATAATTGAACGTCAACAAAATAGTTGAATTTTCAACCAAATGAATTTTTAATCAAATAGTTGAATTTTCAACTAAGAAATGTAGAGTTTCAGCCAAAAATGGAATAGTTACTTTTCATATAAAACCGAATTTTCAACTATTCGAGTTCAACCATAAAAGCGAATTTTTAACAAGATAGTTCAATCCTGTACCAAAATGATGAATTTTCAACAAAAAAGATTAATTTTCTACCAAAAAGACGAATTTTCTACCAAATAGTTGAATTTTGAACTTATAAAAATAACTTAAACTTATACATTTTCTACCGAAAATAGAAGAGTAAAATTTTCAGATAAAAACATTAATTTCAACAAAAAAAAACAACTAATTGTTAACAAAATAGTTCCATTTTGAACCAAAAAAAGGTGAATTTTAAAACAAATGAATTTTCAACAAAAAAGATTTATTTTCTACGAAAAAAGATGTTTCAATAAAATAAATGGATTTTTAACTAAAATGTTGAGTTTTGTAGTAAAAAAAAAAACGAATTATCTACAAAACTGTTTCTTACAATTTTCTTATCAAAACATTTTAAACTCAAAAATATTATTTTTTAACAAAAAAGTTAATTTTTTACCAAACTGTTAAATTTTCAACTAAAATAATGAATTTTCCATAAAGAAGATTAATGTTCTAACAAAAAAGACGAATTTTTAAAAACAATGTCGCCAAAAAGACGAATTATCTACAAAACACTTTTACCATTTTTTTTTACAAAAGTGTTTCAACCCAAAAATATGATTTTTATCAAGAAAGTTAATTTTTTTTACCAAATTGTTCAATTTTCAACTAAAATAATGAATTTCCTCAGAGAAAATGAATGTTTTTTAAAAAAAGACGAATTTTCAACAAAATTGTTGAATTTTGAAGCCAAAAAGACGAATTATCTACGAAACAGTTAAATTTTCAACCTGGAAATATTTTTCAACCAAAAAATTAATTTTTTACCAAATTTGTACATGTTCAACTAAAATGATGAATCTTCAATATCTACAAAATAGTTGACATTTCAATAAAAAAATATAAGTAGTATACCATTAAGTCATTTCCCTTTCAGGGTAGGCGTGACACTACCTGATTCGGGTAGTGTTTCTAGGTGGATAGTTCCTTGTAGTATTATTATTGTTATTATTGTTGAATTTTGAAGACAAAAAGACGAATTATCTACAAAACAGTTGAATTTTTAACCAGAAAATATTATTTTCATCAAAAAAGTTAATTTTTTTCCAAATAGTTAAATTTCCAACCAAGAAAATGAATGTTCTAACAAAAAAGACGAATTTTCAACACAATACATGAATTTTCAAGAAAATTCTTAAATTTTAAAGCCAAAAAGACGAATGATCTACAAAACCTTTTTTTATAATTTTTTTTAGAACAATTTTTCAAACAAATTTTATCAAATTGTTAAATTTTCAAAAAATCGTTTAATATTGAAGCCAAAAAGAGGAATTATCTACGAACCAGTTGAATTTTCAACTTGAAAATATTAGTTTTCAACAAAAAAGTTATTTTTTTACCAAATAGTTAAATTTCCAACTAAAAGGATAAATTTTCCATTAAGAAGATAAATCTTCTAACAAAAAAGACGAATTTTCAACAAAATACACGAATTTTCAACAAAATTATTGAATTTTGAAGCCAAAAAGACGAATTATCTACAACATTTTTCAACCCAAAAATATTATTTTTAACAAAAAAGTTCATTTTTTACCAAATTGTTAAATTTTCAATTAAAAAGGTGAATTTGGTAAAAAATTGAATTTTTGGTTGAAAAATAATATTTTCAGGTTGAAAATTCAACTGCTTTATAGATAATTCGTCTTTTTCGCTTCAAATTACAACAATTTTGTTGAAAATTCGTCTTTTTTGGTAGAACATCAATCTTCTTTGTGGAAAATTCATTATTTGGTTGAAAATTTAACAATTTGGTTAAAAATTAACTTTTTTGTTCAAAAATAATATGAATTTTCTACCAAGAAGATTAATTTTCTACCAAAAAAGACGAAGTTTCAACAACATTGTTGAATTTTGAAGCCAAAAAGACGAATTATCTACAAAAATTGTTTTACACAAATTTTTCAACCCGAAAATATTATTTTTCAACAAAAAAGTTCATTTTTTACCAAATTGTTAAATTTTTAATTAAAAAGATGAATTTGGTAAAAAATTAAATTTTTGGTTGAAAAATAATATTTTCAGGTTGAAAATTCAACTGTTTTATAGATAATTCGTCTTTTTGGCTTCAAGATTCAACAAAAAATTTAACAATTTGGTAAAAAATTAACTTTTTTGTGAAAAAATAATATGAATTTTCCACAAGAAGATTAATTTTCTACCAAAAAAGACGAATTTTCAACAAAATTGTTGAATTTTGAAGCCAAAAAAATATGAATTATTTTCAGAAGAGTTCAATTTTCAACTTGAAACCATTTTTCTTATCGTATTATCGAAAAAATCTTCTAATTTTTTCACATTTCGTTAATTACAGAATTTTGTTCAATTTCGGGCGTTTAACGTTTTTTCAAATATTATACTTTTCATTTATAATAAAATCTGACTTCAAGAATTAGTTTGCAATTGAAGGATTGTACCCTCTATTTTTAGATGGCGAATCGTATTTAGTCGGATTCTATCTGAATTTATATATCGGTTTCAATTCGTTAATTCTTCTTTTGCAAGAAAAACACAATTAAAAACAAAATTTTAACAATTTTGATATATTTTTAGGTTTAAAAACTGCTTTCTTTCCCCCTAAAATCATCGAAAATCTTCTTGACTCTATAGCACATAAACCCAACGCAAATATAGAAAATTGCGCGTACGTGACTTTTTTGTGAAACTCTAAAAAAGAGAAACCAACAAGAAATAAAATATTGGAAAACTTGATTTATTGCAAAAAAAAACGTAACCTAAAAAAATTGCAAATTTTTCAATTTGTTACAGAAGCTTGAAATATATAAAAAACTCAGAAAACTAATGTAAAAGATAAAATAAACAGCCAACGGTTGATTTGCATGCAGATTAGAGCGAACACAGAGGCTGTATACCGCATTTATTTTAGCCATGAAAAACTATGAAATATGATAATTTACTGTCAGATTTTTTGAGAGATGCAAAAATGACTATTATATTTACCTGTTTCTTTATTCTCGGAGATGATCCGTGTGAAAATGAAGATTAATTCCTTTGGAAATGTGGTACAAAGTTTACACTTTATTGAGAAACGTCCATTTTCATTTTTCGATCTAAGTTCTCGCGTTTGCCGTTTGGCAACATAACCTCAAAAGCAGCGTGCCGCAAGCAAAGATATCTTTGCCGCAAGGATGTCGAGGATGTCGTTTCTGCTTTTGTGAGTTCCTGGTGCAGATCGAAGAAGGAAGAAAACATATCGACCGGGAACGTTAAATCAAACAGAAAAATGCACAGAATTCGAATAACACCTGTCAAGGTATATATTTCATTTGATTCGAGGTGAAGGACGAAACATTTTTTTTATTTAATATTGTTTTTTTATTATATTTTGCGATTTGGAGGGGAGTTTTTTAATTATGCATTAAATGTTAAGTTACACGCAAGTAATGAATTGTTGCGTCATTAGTGGAGTAGTTCAGAAATGACTGAATGTTGCTGTTTCAGCTATTACTGATGCCAACCATGAAAAATAATTTAAATCAGGGATCAGCAAATCTTTTGGAACTGGTGACACCAACATGTGCTTTGGCTGTTTGCCCCATAAGGAATCTACATTCAACGAGACCCTTTTACACTTCCGTAAATGGGACTTTAAATTTTCCTGGAGTTATTGCCCAAAAAATTCGGAGCACGATGAATTTTTTTAATCCTAATAAATATGTGAGTAATTTTTCTGGAAGCTATGTTTTATTGATTCAGGGTGGCCACTGGTCAGTGAAAACCTGGAAATCAGGGATTTAAAAAAAATGGCAAAAGTCAGTGAATTTCTGTAAGAAGCACATAAAATGTCAAGAATAAGCAGGGCTGCCACACAGTCACTTTTAGCCAATTTTTAGTTCTGAAATCACGTTTTGGTCACTTTTTTAAGATAAAGTCACTATAGTAATTTTTTTATTAAATAGAAATATCACTTCAGTCACTTTTTTATCAATAAATTAAATCATGGGTTAACCACTACCGATTTCTGAATTCTTTTGAAATCTTTTAGGGTATTTTAAAATATTCCGAGGAATTTTCAATTGATTTTAATACTTTGAAGTGATTTCAAAGAATTTTAAAGATTTTAGAGTATTTTTAAATATTCCAAGGAATTTTAACCAGATTTCAATAATTTGATGAGATTCCAAAGTATTTAAAATATTGTTAGGGTACTTTAAAAGACTCCAATGAATTTCTAAGAGATTAAAAAAATTTGAATATATATCAAAAAATGTAAAGATTTCAGAGTATTTTAAAACTTTCAATGAATTTGAAAGAGCTTCTAAAAGTTTCAAGGGATTTAAAAGGATTTGAAATATTTTAGGGTTTTTTTTAATTTTCCAAGGAATTTCTATTGGATTTCAATCATTTTTAGGTATTCCAAACAAGTTTATAAATTTTTGAGTTGTTTTAAAACTTCTAATGAAATTTAAAGATCTTTAAAAAGTTTCAAGGGATTTCAAATGATTTGAAATATTTCAGGGTATTTTAAAAGATTTCAAGAAATTTTTAACAGATTTCCATAATTTGAAGGTATTTCAAAGGATTTTAAAGATCTTGTGGTATTTTTTTTAATTCCAAGGAATTTTCAATAACTTAAATTTTTTTTGAAGGATCCCATATATTTTAGGATATTTTAAAATTTTCCAAGAAATTTCTAATAGATTTAAATAATTTGAAGGTATTCCAAATTAAAAAAAAAAATAGGGTATTTTAGAACTTCCAATGAATTTTAAAGAGCTTTAAAAAGTTTCAAGGGGTTTCAAAGGATTTGAAATATTTTAGGGTATTTTAAAATATTCCAAGGAATTTCTAATAGACTTCAATAATTTGAAGGCATTTCAAACGATTTTAAAGATCTTATGGTACTTTTTAAAAATTCCAAGGAATTTTCAATAGCTTAAACAAATTTTAAATGATCCCAAGTATTTTAGGATAGTTTAAAAGTTTCCAAGGAATTTCTAATAGATTTCAATAATTTTAAGGTATTCTAAAAGACTTGAAAGATTTTTGGGCATTTTTAAAACTTTCAATGGACTTTAAAGAGCTTTAAAAAATTTCAAGGGAATCGAAATATTTTAGGGTATTTTAAAAGATTTCAAATTTTTGAAACAGATTTCAATAATTTGAAGGTATTTCAAACGATTTTAAAGATTTGAGAGTATTTTTAAAGATTCCAAGGAATTTTAACCAGATTACAATCATTTGATGAGATTCCAAAGGATTTAAAATATTGCTACGGTATTTTAAAAGATTACAATGAATTTCTAAGAGATTAAAAAAATTTGAATATATATATCAAAAAATTTAAAGATTTTAGAGTATTTTAAAACTTTCAAAGAATTTTAAAGTGCTTCTAAAAGTTTCAAGGGATTTCAAAGGATTTGAAATATTTTAGGGTACATCTTTCAAAAGATTCAAAGGATTTTTTAATAGATTTCAATAATATTAAGGTATTCTAAACGATTTTAAATATTATAGGTTTTTTTTTTAAATTCCAAGGAATTTCCAATAGATTTGGAAAGTTTCAAAGGATCAGAAATATTTTAGGGGGTTTAAAAAGTTTCCAAGGATTTTTTAATAGATTTCAATAATATGAAGGTATTCCAAACGATTTGGAAGATTATAGGATATTTTGAAAGTTCCAAGGAATTTCCATTAGTGTTAAAAAGTTTCAAAGGGTTAGAAATATTTTACGGTTTTTTTTAAGTTTCCAAGGAATTTCTATTGGATTTAAATCATTTTAAGGTATTCCAAACAAGTTTATAAATTTTTGAGTGGTTTTAAAACTTCCAATGAAATTTAAAGAGCTTTAAAAAGTTTCAAGGGATTTCAAATGATTTGAAATATTTCAGGGTATTTTAAAAGATTTCAAGAAATTTTTAACAGATTTCCATAATTTCAAGGTATTTTAAAGGATTTTAAAGATCTTGTGGTATTTTTTTTAATTCCAAGGAATTTTCAATAACTTAAATTTTTTTTGAAGGATCCCATATATTTTAGGATATTTTAAAATTTTCCAAGAAATTTCTAATAGATTTAAATAATTAAAAAAAAAAATTAGGATATTTTAGAACTTCCAATGAATTTTAAAGAGCTTTAAAAAGTTTCAAGGGGTTTCAAAGGATTTGAAATATTTTAGGGTATTTTAAAATATTCCAAGGAATTTCTAATAGGGTTCAATAATTTGAAGATATTTCAAATAATTTTAAAGGTCTTAAAGTATTTTTTTAAACTTCCAATGAATTTTTAAGAGCTTTAAAAAGTTTTGAGGGATTCAACAAATTAAAAATATTTCAGGGCATTTTTAAATATTTCAAGGAATTTCAAATAGAGTTCAATAATTTAAAGGTATTTCAAACGATTTTAAAGATATTATGGCTCTTTTTAAAAATTCCAAGGAATTTTCATAAACTTAAAAAAATGTTAAATGATCCCAAATATTTTAGGATATTTTAAAAGTTTTCAAGGAGTTTCTAATAGATTTAAATAATTTGAAGGTATTCTAAAAGAGTTGAAAGATTTTTTGGCATTTTTAAAACTTTCAATGAAGAGCTTTAAAATGTTTCAAGGGATTCGAAATATTTTAGGGTATTTTAAAAGATTTCAAAGTTTGTTAACAGATTTCAATAATTTGAAGGTATTTCAAACGATTTTAAAAAGCTTATGGTATTTTTTCAATCCCAAGGAATTTTCAATAGTTTTAAAAAGTTTCCCGGGAATTTCTAATAGATTTAAATAATTTGAAGGTATTCAAAAAAAAAAAAAAAAATTTAGGGTATTTCAAAAACTTCCAATGAATTTTAAAGAGCTTTAAAAAGTGTCAAGGGGGTTCAAAGGATTTTAGGATATTTTAAAAGATTCTAAGGAATTTCTAATAGACTTAAATAATTGGAAGGTATTCTAGAAGATTTGAAAGATTTGTTGGCATTTCAAAAACTTGCAATGGACTTTAAAGAGCTTTAAAAAGTTTCAAGGGATTTCAAAGGATTAGAAATATTTTACGTTATTTTAAAACGTTCAACAAATGTGCATAATTTGAAGGTATTTTAAAGGGTTTTAAAGATCTTATGGTATTTTTTAAAAATTCCAAGGAATTTTCAATAGCTTTAAAAAAATGTAAAGGATCCCAAATATTTTAGGGCATTTTAAAAGATTCCAAGGAATTTCTATTAGATTTAAATAATTTGAAGGTATTCTAAAAGATTTGAAAGATGTTTTGGCATTTTAAAAACTTTCAATGGACTTTAAAGAACTAAAAAAAGTTTCAAGGGATTTCAAAGGATTTGAAGTATTTTAGGCTATTTTAAAAGATTTCAAGAAATTTTTAACAGATTTCAATAATGTGAAGGTATTTCAAAGCATTTTGAAGATCTTATGGTATTTTTTTAAAAATCCAAGGAATTTTCAATATCAATAGTATTTTTTTAAACTTCCAATGAATTTTTAAGAGCTTTGAAAAGTTTTAAGGGATTTCAAAAAATTTGAAATATTTTAGAGTATTTTAAATGATTTCTAGAAATTTTTAACAGATTTCAATAATTTGACAGTATTTCGAACGATTTTAAAGGTCTTATGGTATTTTTTTTAATAGCTTTAACAAATTTTAAAGGATCCCAAATATTTTAGGATATTTCAATAAAAATTTCCAAGGAATTTCTAATAGAATTAAATAATTTGAAGGTATTCCAAATTTTTGAAAAGATTTTAGGGTATTTTAAAACTTCCAATGAATTTTAAAGAGCTTTAAAACGTGCCAAGGGGTTTCAAAGAATTTTAAATATTTTAGGGTTTTTTGAAAGATTCCAAGGAATTTCTAATAGATTGAAGTAATTTGAAGGTATTCTAAAAGATTTGAAAGATTTTTTGGCATTTTGAAAACTTTCAATGGACTTTAAAGAAACAAAAAAAGTGTCAAGGGATTTCAAAGGATTTGAAATATTTTAGAATATTTTAAAAGATTCCAAGTAATTTCTAATAGAGTTCAATAATTTGAAGGTATTTCAAACCTATTTAAAGATCTTATGTTATTTTTTAAAAATGTCACGGATTTTTCAATAGCTTTAAAATTTTTAAATTAAGATTGAAAAGAATTTCATTTTATAAACGAATAATTTATGCAAAATAAGCAGGAATTATTCATAATTAGAAAATAAAACTCCAAAAACAACCTCACTTTTCGGCTCATTAGAGACAAGAATAAAATTAATGGAAAAAAGACGGAGAAAAAGGGAAAAAGTCAACCAAAAACCAACCTCTCACTTTTTCCTTTCTCCGTCCTTTTTATACTACAAGGGAGACCAACATGTTTCGAGGTCAATTTAAACCTCCTCATCAGGGATTAATTATAGGGAATAACTAAAGGTATGAGTCTGTAAAGAAATTATTAAATCAGAAATTAATTCAGTTTTATATAATCAAAAACACCTTTGAGAAATTGATTGTTAAAATATAAAAGAATTTTTCTATTTTCAAGTACAAAAAAATTTTCACTTTAACCAATTAATAACTCTATCCCAAACTCTGTTATATCTTGAGAGGTCCCTCTTCAAATTGATAGCATTGTTACCTTCTCTCTTTATGAATAACATCTCCATGAATTCTCTCTTTTTTTTGATTTCTTTCATGATAAAGAATTTTAATATCATTCCAATTAAAGTCATGACCATGTGTAATTTTATGTTTTGAAAGGACTGAGTGATATCTAGGACTTCTGTGAAAATTATTTTCATGTTCATTTTTTCTAAGTCTAAGAGCCCTTTTAGTCTGCCCTACATAAACAGCATTACAATCTTTGCAATTAATTTTGTAAATAACACATTTTTTGTCTAACGTTTCATATCTATCTTTTCCTAATTTTACAATCACATTGCTTTTAAAAGGAACTCTATATATAGTATGTAAACCTAATTTTCCCAACATAGATTTCAAAATCTTTGAGATTTTACCAAAATATGGAAGAACAACAGTATTGAAAGTATTATAATCTACTCTGTTTATTTTATTTTGATCATTATTTATGTTTTTTATATATTTTATTCTGTTATGTACATGTTTTTCAATGAAATCAAAAGGGTAATGGTTAAGAAAAAGAATTTGTTTACATTGTTCAATATTTTTTTCATGGAAAATTGGATTTGATAATTTAAGGGCTCTATCAATCAAATTTTTAATAATTCCTATTTTATTTTGAATAGAGTGATTTGATAGAAAACTAAGTGTTCTACCTGAAGAAATCTTTTTTCTATGCCAATCAGTAATAATATGTCTTTCATCAGTTTTAATTAAAGTCAAATCAAGAAAATTTAATTTTCCTTCAGTTTCAATCTCAACAGTAAATTGTAATCTAGGGTGTATACTATTAAAAGCCATAAGAAGAGTTTCAACATTATTTTTATGTACACTAAGTACTGAATCATCAACATATCTTGCATAAAAATCAATATTAAAATTGATTTTTTGGAAAACTTCATTCTCTAAATCCTCCATGACAATTTCAGCTAAAATAGGAGATAAAACAGAACCTATGGGAGTTCCAAACTTTTGTTTATAAAAATTATTATTGAATTTGAAATAAACTGAATGAAACACATATTTAATCGCATCAAGAAAATGCTTCTTCGGAATTTTTGTATTAATTTCAATCAAATCCCAACGTTTCTGTATGGCATTTTCAACTCTTTCATAAGGGATATTTGGAAACATAGCTATTACATCAAAAGAGACAAATATATGGTCTAAAGGTATTATCACACTGTCAATTAGTTTTAAGAAGGCATGACTATTTTTAATTGATGTTTTTGAGATTTGTATTGATTTTTTAATAATTTGACTCAATAATTCTTCTAACTTTCTAGTTGGGGAACCTATTGTTGAAATAACCGGTCGTAAAGGGTAGTCATCTTTGTGAGCTTTAACAAGTCCATAGGCTAAAGAGAGATTAGTACTGGATGTATCGATATCACATCTTTCAATATTATTGCCTAAATATTTATTAGTTCTCATTCTGTCTAAAATTTTAAACGTCCCTTTTTGAAGCCTTATGGTAGGATTATTAGGAATCAATTGAAAACTATCTGCATCATTAAAAATATGCAACATTTTTTGAATATAAACATCTCTATGAATAGCTACTGTAATACTTCCTTTGTCTGATTTAATGATCATTAATTCTGGATGATTTTTTAAGAAAATTTTTGTTTCAATTAAACCCTCACTCAATTCCTTTTCTAACCAAGTTTTTGGATTGTCATTATTTAAGAAATCATTAGATAAACCCAAAAATTGAGATCTAAATTCATCAATTTTATTTTCAGGTATTTTCTTAATATTTGATTCAATGTCTTTTATTATTTCAAGTAGTTGAATATAGTTTTTTTCTCCAAATTTGTTGCTAAAACCATCTCCCAATCGCAAAATGTCAATAACTCTGTGTGGAATAATTACATTAGAGATATTTAGAAACCAAGGATCTGGTTGATCATGAAAAAGAACTGAGTGAATATTCAAAAGCAGTTTTTGAACATCTCCTTGTTCATTGAGAATATTTAAAAATTTTTTATCATGTTTTCTATTGTCCTTAAGGGCCATTTTGTTAAGTTTTGTTTCCCTTTCCAAACATTCTTTGATAATAAAAGAGGGAACTTGTTGATTTAATTTCTCAATAATTTGTTTTATCTTAACATTTAAAGAATGTATCTGTGAATGGCAATCCTTGATAATCAAATTTAAGAGCAATTTTCTAAATTTTTCAGTATTTATATCAAGTTTTTCTTTATTTCTTTTGTTTTTGAAATCAAAGCTAACATTTTTATTAATGTCAAAAATTTTCTTAGGAAAAACTCCATGAATTTTGCATTTGATCAAAAGTCTTGTTGTAAAATTGTTGACCTTAATTTTTTACTAATTAAGTAAAATTGTTTGATATTTTTCACTGGTCCACCTATCACCTCAATCCCATTGCCCCAATTTCTGTCAATTTCTACAAAATCCATTTTACTCACAAAAACAATCAATTTCACAAAATTCTCAAAAACTTATTAATTATTCTCTCTTATTTATATTTTTGAAAAAAGATTTCAACTTCCTGTATTTATTTCCTTTTAAGTAAATCCATTGTATCCGTATGTTATTATTCCTTTTCAACACTTTGGGAAAACACAATTAAAATTCATCAAAATGTTACAAAATTAAGTTTTCTAAAATTATCATAATTATTTTAAGAAAAACACTTTAAAAATTTTTAAATTTCACTTTTATTAAACAAGAATCTAAAGATTCAAAATGGAAATGAATCACACCAATGCGTCATGTATAAAGACACGCCATATACTGACGTTGAGTTTTGAAGGAAACTCTTAGAATTTCTCAGATTTTCAGAAAAGCTATTAGTAAAAGGGAGATAGAAAGAAAAAGAGTGAGATAGAGAGACAACAAAGAGAAAGAAATAAAAACGAGGCGACTTTTTTGACATAGTTTTACCCCTGTTATGGACCAGGGACTCGATATTTACGAGCGACTACAATTCGTAAATTATTCGTTTATAAAATGAAATTCTTTTCAATCTTAATTTAAAAATTTTTTAAATAGAGACACTAAACATATGATTCTTTCCAATCTGCAGGATTTGCTTATGAATATTTTAAGAATTCTTTTAATTGAGTATGCATATCTTACTCTCAATTTGTTGCAAGAATTCTTGTTCTTTTTTAATTTGTTATAGATAACAATAATAATTATTTGTTGTCATAAGTATGCACCGAATTTTTAGTTAAATAAAAATTTTTTAGAAATGTATTCAAATATTTTGGATTATTTTCTTTTCCTAATTGGAAAATTTAATGATCCTAATCGATTGGTATTAGAATCACCTACAAGCTTTAAAATTGTTTAAATGATCCCAAATATTTAGGGATATTTTAAAAGTTGCCAAGGAATTTCTAATAGTTTTAAATAATTTGAAGGTTTTGAAAGTTTTTCAAAAGATTTTAGGGTATTTTAAAACTTCCAATGAATTTTTAAGAGCTTTATAAAGTTTGAAGGGATTTCAAAGGATTTGAAATATTTTAGGGTATTTTAAAAGATTCCAAGAAATTTTAACAGATTTCAACAAGTTGAACGGATTTTAGAGAATTTGAAAGATTTTAGAATATTTTTAAGATTTTAGGGCATTTTAATCAATTTTACGGAATTTTCAAGGGCTTTAAAATATTTAAAGGGATTTCAAACGATTTGAAATATTTTAGGGTATTTGAAAATATTCCAAGAAATATTAACATATTTCAATAATTTGAAGGGATTTTAAAGGTTTTTATAGGTTTTAGAGTATTTTAAAGATTTTAGGGTATTTTTAAAATGTTTTGTAGAAATTGTTGATGTAAGTTGTTGGCTTTAGGGTCAGGGGAATTGAAATCAATTAAGTTGTTTCAAACGTTTCGGCACACAATGGTGGCCCTCATCAGTGAGTTTCATTAAATCTGTGAAAAGTACATAATGTCTTGTAGGTACGCAGTTTAACAATTGGAAGTGTTATTCATTGGTTAATATCTCAGTTGTGAAATTATAAAAATTATTTAATTTAAACTTTTAATTTTATTAAATTTTTCTAATAACTGTTGATAAATCTTGCAGTATTATCAAGAACATAAGTTTATTTTAACGAAGTACGTATCTTTAATTTAACAAGTTTTTAATTTAATTTTATTTCTATTCTTTGTTATTTTTCAAACAATATGGTTGTGTGAAAAATAACCTTCAACACCATTTTTTTTGTGTACGAGAGAAAAAATGTTAATTAATTAATTTTTCTGTTATTATCAATATGAAATTGTAAAAAAGACTGTAGTTGAATAATTATTTGATTATGCTTTCAAATTTAAATATTTTAGCTAAAGAATTCGTGAGAATGTGTAAAAATCTGAAATTATCAAACACATTTTTATGTTCTATAAAAATTCATTCTTTTCCACCGAAGACAACTTGATGACAAATTTTAAAATGCAGTACAATTTTAGATTTGTTTTTACGTTTTTAATTTTAAATTTAAATGTACTGAAGTTATGTCTGTGGAAATAAAAAATTTTATTCTGAATCAAATTGCATTAGAAATTATCAAAAATATTGTAGTTGGTAATAATTTATCAATTAATTTTATTACTTAAACTTAAATTAATCCTTAAACATAGTATTGTGACATGCTTTGGTAAAAAATCTATATTCACATTATCAAAAACCGCAGCCAAGAACATTATTTTTTGAAATTGTTTAAAAAATGTGTGTGTGTCCGATGTTGACAAATTATTGTTTTTAATTTGTTGGAAGTAGTATAATAATGTTATTACTAACCTTATAAGCATGTGTAGCAGATATTTGGCATAATCACGTGACCATTTTCTCTAGTATAGAAAAGGAAGATTTTAACGTCAATGTTCAAAGAAAACTGAATGAAAACTGCCGGTTTGGTCAGCGATGTAGTGTTTCATATGCAAGGGGATAGCGGGAGGAAATTTTTTTTCCCCGGAGTTTATGTTACGGATAGAAAAGCCAGTCCTTTCGGCGACAGTGGGGTAAGGAGTTTTTTAGAACAGGAAGGGACAGCAATAAAATTTGAAAGAAACCACTTGCGGTCCGATTTTCCTCAAGTGTAGTATTTCCTTATTCCTTTAGTTTAGTTAGTGGTCAGTCTTATTTCTAAATATAAAAATATGTCAACTTTCCTTTCCAAAAGTGGAATGAACAATTGATTTATATTTTATTTATTTATAATTTCAATTAATTATTGATTTGCATCTTTTTTGTTAAAGTTTCAGTAGAATTGAGAAAGTTTGTTGGCTATCATGAAGAAATAGTTTAAAAAAATAATTGTTCAATGAAAAAAGTTTTTTTTTTCATTTTATTAATTTAACAACAGTGTTAATTATTACTTGACTGCGGTTTTTGATAATGTGAATATTGATTTTTCACCAAAGTATGTCACACTACAATGTTTAATGAAAACTTGCAGTTCAAGGAATAATTAAAAAATTATTACCAACTATAATATTTTTGATAATTTCTAATGCAATTTGATTCAGAATAAAACATTTTATTTCCATAGACATAACTTCTAATAAAAACAAGAAATTCAGTACATTTAAATTCAAAATTAAAAACGTAAAAACAAAACCAAAATTTTGCTGCATTTTAACATTTTTTATCAAGTTGTCTTCGATGGGAAAAGAATTAATTTGTATAGAATATAAAAATATGTTTCATAATCTCAGATTTTTACACATTTTCACGAATTCTTTAGCTACAATGTTTAAATTTTAAAGCATAATCAAATAATTATTCAACTACAATATTTCTTTGGAAAATTTATTTTTCACTGCATTGTGATTGTTGAAGTGATTCTACTGTCACAGAAATAATTTTCAGCGGTAACAGAAAACTCAGTACATTTCAAATTTGAAAAATAAAAAAATTTTGTTTGAAAAATTTTAAAAAACAATACATTTTCAAAGGAAAATTTGTATGCAAAAAATCAAGGAAAAAATGGTTTAAATGCAATGTTTCTTGACAATTGGTATTCCTTCTACTGTGTTAAAAACATTGTCATCATTTTTCCGTCGGAAAGAAAAAGCAAATTTTTTAAAAGAATGTTTGAATAATTATTCGACTACAAGGTTTTTTACAATTTCGTTTTTATACTACAGTGAGATTTGCAAGGGAACAAATTTTCACATTCACAGACATAATTCCTCATGATAACAGAAAAATTATTTACTTGGCATTTTTTCTCTCGTACACAAAAAAATTGTGTTGAAGGTTATTTTTCATACAAAGAGATTGTTTGAAAAATAACAAAAAATATAAATAAAATAAAATATTTTTCAATTAAATATACGTCACTGGAAAAAAAATATTTTTCTAAAAGTGTTTTTTCGATTGCAATGTTTTCTGACAAATTATAAAAAAATTGTTTTAAAGATATGCGGGGGAAAAAAATTTCTACTACATTGTCATTGTTTTTTCATCAATTTTACTTCGTTAAAATATAATCATGTTTTTAATAATACTGCAAGATTTATCAATAGTTATTAATAAAATTAAATAATTTTTATACTTTCACAACTGAGATAATTAATAACACTTCCAATGGTAAAAGTGCGTATCTACAAGACATTATGTACTTTTCACAAATTTAATAAAACTCACTGATGAGGGCCACCATTATGTGCCGAAAGGTTTGAAACAACTTAAATGGTTTCAATTCACCTGACCCTAAAGCCAACAACTTAGGTATTCCATAAGATTTGAAAGATTTGAGGGTATTTTTTAAATTTCCAAGGAATTTTAAAGAGCTTTAAAAAGTTTCAAGGTATTTCAAAAAATGTTAAATATTTTAGTGTATCTTAAAAGATTCCAAGGAATTTCCAAGGATTTGAATGATTTTAAGGGATTTAGCAAAATTTTCATGTGGTTTTAAAGAACTTCTTAAAATTTCGGAGGATATGGAACGATTTTACAGGACCTACAAGTTTTTAAATCATTTTATCAGATTTCCAGAGATATCTACGATTTTAAGTTATTTTAAAAGTTCTCAAGGTATTTTAATAAATTTTCCAGGATTTCAGGAAATATCCGATTTCGTGTAATTTCGCTGCATTTTATAATATTTGAATGGATTGAAAGAATTGAGGAATTTCAGAGATTTACAAATATTTCTAAGTAATTACCAAAGATTTTAAAGAATTTTAAAGATTTTAGGCTGTTTGAAAAGATCCCAAGGAATTGTCAATTGATTTCAATCATTTAAAGGGATTTCAAAGAATTTTGAAGATTTTAGGGTACTTTTAAAAATTAAAAGGAATTCTTAAGAGCTTCAAAACATTCCAAGGGATTTCACGAAATTTTTAATATTTTAGTTTATTCAAAAAAGTCTAAGGAATTTCCAAGGACTTGAATGATTTTAAGGGATTTAACAAACTTTTCATGGGGTTTTATAGAATTTCCTAGAATTTCGGAAGATATGAAACGATTTTACAGGACGTACATGGTTTTAAATTATTTTACCAGGTTTCCGAGGATTTCTACGATTTTCTAGGTTCGCAAGGTATTCTAATAAATTTTTCAGGATTTCAGAAAATTTAATGTAATAAATGTAATTTTATTGAATTTTATAATATTTTAATGGATTTCAAAGAATTTATTCACAAGAATTGAGGGATTTCGTAGGATTTGAAAGAGTTGAAGAGATTTTAACATCATTTTTGCAATTCACTTCAATTCATTTTGAATTCGCCCTGAATTCTTATTAATTTATCCTGAATTCTTTTAAATTCTTTGGAATTCTCTGGAATTTTTTTAAATCGCTTGAATCCTTCTAAATTCACTTAATTCTGCACAATTCAATGGATTTTTTTTCAATAAAATTTTTTTTTAAATTCATCTTGCAGTCTTTTAAGCTCACCTTCAATCCTTAGGCAGTGCGTTAAATCCTTTTTAATTCCCTTGAAATTTCCAAACACATTTCGGACTTAGTGCATTCAATGCATTTTTTAATATGTTTGAATTGCTTTCAATTCAATTGAATATTTTTTTTAATTCACCTGGAATTTTTATAAATTTCATCGAATTCTTCTCGTTTCTTCTCAATTTCTCTAAACTCACTTCAGTTTAGAATCATAAATTGAACATTTATAAATTTAAACTTAAAATGGTTTTATCCAGTTCATAAGAAATTCTGAATTAAAATGTTAAATATTAGAATTCTGATCTTTAAATATTAATGGCCAGGGAAAATGAAAAATTAGAGAAAAATCAGGAAAAAGTGTGGGCATTTTGAAAATGAAGTTTTGTGGCCACCCTGTCGAAGTTAGTTTATTGATTTTTTTTTAAATTTCGAATTAAATTAGGGATGAGTGCCAGTAATAAAAAAGTTGGAATTTATCTCAATTTATTCCAATTTTTATTTTATGCTTATAGAAAGAGAATTCGAATTTTGAGTTTTGTAACCTATTTATAGACACATTTTCATTCCAAAACAAACTAAACGCGTTCGAAAATGATTCAAAGGATTTCGAAACAAAATTACTTTTTTGACCGTAATAAAGTTTGTGTCATGTTTTTGCAGCAAGTTTGGTTATTATTGCATCGAGCTAAAAATATTTATCTTTTTGCAGAGATTAAAAGCTACAGGAACGTTTTTATACGAAGAAATTGCAGATACCATAGATTATAATAAGTTTTATAAAGGTATACCAAAATATGTCTCATATTCTATTTAAAACTAAGATATCTTTTAGAAAATACCTGGATTATAATCAGTGGTGTAGTTGAGGCCTGGCACCACCAGGGTTTTTTTTTTGAAGATCTGGTATTTTTTGTGAAGGTTTGGTTTTGCCAAGCCGATTTTCTTTGTCACACGGAAAATTTTTCGAGTTATGGGCCGTCCATAAACTATGTTACCAATTTTGGGCTTTTTTTACCTCCTCCTCCCCGGAAAGTAACATAGCCGTTGGTTAAAGACGGATTTTACGTTTATAAATTCTTTTAAATAAAATTAATGTCGATAACATATTTAATTAAATATGAAAAACTTTAAATTCCTAAGGTTTCAAGCCGAAACATATTGCATTTTCAACAAAATAATTGAATTTACAACCAAAAAAGATTTTCTATCCAAAGAGATGAATTTTCAACACAAAAATACGAATTAAACAAAAAATAATTTTCAGCCAAACAGTTGCATTAACAACCAAATAGATGAACTTTCTAGTAAAAGAGACGATTTTTCCAAAAAATAGTTTACGATTTAACCAAATAGTAACATTTTCAAGACAAAAAGACGAATTTTTTCGAAAACAGTTAAATTTTTTAAAAAAAAGTGACTATTCAACCAAAAAATATCAATTTTCAATCAAGAAGGTTTTCTACCATAAAAGATGAATTTTCAATCCAACAGGGTAATTTTTTAACAACATGGGTGAATTTTTGACCTAAAATGATAACTTTAACAAAATAATTAAATTTTCCAAAAATAATTAAATTTTTAACAAAATAGTTGAATCTGTAACCAAATAATTGAATTTTCAGCATACAAGGATGCATTTTCTATCAAATAGTTAAATTTTCAAACAAAAATTATTAAAATTCAATCAAACGTTTGAATTTTTAAGACAGAAAGACAAATTTCTTAGAAGATATTTGAACTTTCATTTAAAAAAAATTATTTTTCAACCAAGAAAGATGACTGTTCTACCATGAAATATAAAGTTTTTAAGCTAGAAAGTCGAATTTTTTTTAAGAAAACAATCGGCTCTTAAATCTGAAAAAATAAATTTTTAACAAAAAAGAACATTTTCAATCACGAAAGATGAATTTTTAACAAGATAGTTAAATTCTCAACCAAAAAGTTGAACTTTCAACAGACAAGAATAATTTTCTACCTAAAAAAAACGAATCTTTAACAAAATATATGAATTTTCTACTAAATAGTTGAATTTTCAACGAATAAGATTAATTTTTTACCCAAAAAGACGACTTTTCAACAAAATACATGAATTTTCAGATAAAAACTCTGATAAAGAAAATAACTTTTAAACAGAAAAAAACAACTAATTTTTAACAAAATTGTTAAATTTTCAACCAAAAAGATGAATTTTCGATCAAGAAGATTAATTTTATACCAAAAGAAGATGAATTTTGAACAAAATACATGAATTTTCAACAAAATATAATAATTTTCAACAAAATTATTTAATTTTTAAGCCAAAAAGACGAATTATCTGCAAAAAAGTTGAATTTTCAACCAAATAGTTTAATTTTCTACCAAATTGCTGAATTTTACAGCAAAAAAGAATGAATTTTCTACCAAACATTAGAATTTTTAACATAAAAGAAAAATAATTTTTTTACAAAGTAGTTCAACTTTAAGTCAAATAATCGATTTTTCAACCAAAAAATATTTTCTATCCAAAGAGATGAATTTTTAACACAAAAATACGAATTAAAAAAAAATAATTTTCAACCAAACAGTTGCATTCAGTTCATAAGAAATTCTGAATTAAAAATGTTAAAGATTAGAATTTTGATCTTTAAATATTAACGGCCAGGGAAAATGAAAAATTAGAGGAAAATCAGGAAAAAGTCAGGGCATTTTGAAAATGAAGTTTTGCGGCCACGCTGTCGAAGTTAGTTTATTGATTTTTTTTAATTAGTTTAATTTTCTACCAAATTGCTGAATTTTACAGCAAAAAAAAAATGAATTTTCTACAAAACATTAGAATTTTTAACATAAAAGCTTATTTAAAAGCACATACATGGTTGAATTGTCAACTATAATTATGAATCCTTAATAAGAAAAATAATTTTTTTACAAAGTAGTTCAACTTTAAGTCAAATAATCGATTTTTCAACAAAAAAGATTAATTTTTAATGAAGCATCTAACAGTTGATATTTCAAACAAACAATTGCATTTTTAACCAAAAAGAATACATTTTCAACCAAGAAGATTAAATTTCTACCAAGAAAGACGAATTTTCAACCAAAAAGTTGAACTATCAACTAAAAAAGATGAATTTTTAACGAAATAGTTTAATTATTAACTGAAAAAGATAAATTTTTAACCAAAAATTAAATAGTTTAATTGACAGTTTACAACATTTATTTTTAACCAAACATGAAACTAATTTTTATAAAAGTACTTAAATTTTCAAGCGTAGAGATCAACCTTCAATTAAAAAAGTGATTTTTTAATAAAGTAGTTGAATTTTTGATAAAAAAATGACTTCTTAACAGTATAGTTGCATCGTGAACAAAATAATTAAATTTTCAAGCAAATAATAGAATTTTTTCTAAGTGCTATCTAAGTTCTTAATGTTATTTCCACTTATAACCTCCATCCACCTTTGTTACCAACCTTATTTTTTAGCCCCCCCCCCCCAAACTGGTAACATAGTTCATGGAAAGTAGAGCCAGGCCACTTTTTCTTTTAGGACTACATCACTGATTATAATTCCATAGATAACATAATTATTTCCTTTAGGATTTTGTCTGAATTTTTTCCAGACGTAAATATTTTATAATTTTGTAGAATTTTCGTTGCCCGACACTTTCTACTCGTGGTTCGTTATTACTGAACTTCACGTGTGGATGTTGATGGTGCGTTGCATGGCTGATGGAGTTGATGGCCAAGTCCTTAGAAATTCTATCGTGCAATCGATGTGGGACGACGTTAATCTAAGAACGAAAAAACTGGAAGTGAGTCCCTCATTTTAAAAGAACACGAATTTCATTTTTTCGAACTGTTTAACCCGTAGTGGTCACAGCTCCTAAAAATAACTTAGTGGTCACACTGGGTCCAATGGACCCCACGCAGAAAAACAGTTGTCATTTGAGTTCTTTTTGATGTATCGGCTCAAACCTTGAACTGGAATATATTTTGAGACTTCCTCTTTATAATCCAATAATTTTTTCTCCTTTTTAAAAATTTGTTATGTTGAATAAACGCGAGAAAATTTTTTTTCGAGAAATTCGACGTTTTTAGAAAAAATATTCATCAAAATTTCAATTTTTGAGATAGAACAAAAAGCTTTCTGCGTTTTACTTAAAAATAGTATAGTTTTAAGAAAAAAATAGTATTATAATGTTCTTTGAAAAAAGTATATCAAATAGGTTAGTTTTGAACGTGTAAAATAAAGTGAAAAAACTCTTTTTATCAGAAAAACTGTATATTTTATGTATTGTAAACCGTATATTTGATCAATTTTTCTAGAAATTTTCTAAAAAATAATAATAAAAATTTTCTGATAAATTTATTTATTTTCTAATAATAAAATTTTTCAAGTAATTTTTTAAACTATATTTGATCCATTCTAAACCGTCTCTTCGAAGATACGTAGATGTAAAGTTAGCCGGGGGTCCAATGAACCCAGTGTGACCACTACGGGTTAAGTTTCATAGTCTGTTTTTCTTATCGAAGTAACGAAGTAACTTGGGTGCCCAAAAAAAAGTGTGATTTTCAATTGTGCAAACGCTACCCCCTACATTTCTTCCTTTTGATGAAAAAATACTACCAAAAATTTTCTTTTATTTTTAAAAAATTGTTTGGCGTCTGAAAATGATTTTTCTTAGTTTACAATTTAAAAAAAAAAATTTAAGGCCACGAATTTTTTCATCCTTAAAAAGTATTTGTTATTTATTGAGGAATAAGTCCTAAATTTTATGTAACAACAAAATTTTGAAGATATTATCGGGCTTCAAATACGAAAATTTGTAATTTCATTACAATTAATGGTCTGAAATGTACACTAAACATGTTTTTCCTGGAATAATATACACAGAATTTCTTCTACAATATAAAGAGTATATTCTTCATATGGAATAAATTAAAAATATTTATACCGGATGACAGTGAAAAATCTTGAAATTTCGAAATACACTAAAAATATACATATTTTCGATAAGCGAAACTTATAAAAACGCAGAATTACACCGAAATTTACCTATTAAGGTAAATTTCGGCCTACAAATATGTGACCTAGTTCATTAGAACTAGGTCACATATTTGTTAGGTAAACGATAGGTAAAAATACATTTTAAAGTACTACATGAATCTTTAAGGTAGTTATCGTGCCAAAAATCAGTTCTCTGGAAAAAAATAGTTCTATGATTTTAAGAATTGTAACAATATTATCAGTCATTTCTTATGAAAGAAAAACTTTTTTTATATGAACAAAGTTCGAAACTTACGAAAAATCATTATTTTATCAATAGTTTTTGTAATTGAATTCGTTACTACTGTCGCTTCTTACCAATTTAAACAAAATGGATAGATTCTAATAAATTATGGCTTATTTTTACGGGAAAAATATCTGCAATTCCGCTGTTTCCAATTCATAAAATAAGTGAATAATCTTCAAATACAGTTATTTGTTTCAAAAAGTTTTTCTTTGAAAGAAATTGTTTTAACGATTTCAGCTGTAGAAAAATGTTTTCTTTCAGAAAATAAATCACCACTTATTAAAATTAAACTATTTTCAAAAATTTGTAAGAAGCGATAGTAAAATAAAATTGAATATTGCAAAAAATATTGCTGAAATAAATGTTTTTTGCAAGTTTTAACATTTTTTCGTCAAAAATAAAGTTTTTATTTGAAATATCGCCATCAGTTATATTATTTTTATTCTTAAAATAATATAGAAACTATTTTTTTTCAGTGATCTGACTTTTGGCACGATAACCGGTATAAATATTTTTAATTTATTCCTTATGGAGAATATTCTCCTTATATTGTAGAAGAAATCCTGTGCATATAACTGCTGAAAAAATGTTTAGGGGCCGTTTCATTTAATTGAAATTAAATTACAAATTTTCGTATTCTAGGCTTGATTATATCTCCAACATTTTTTTATCTTATACAATGTATAGCTTATTCATCAATAAATAGCAAATACTTTTATCGGGTGAAAGAAATTTTTTGCTTTGAATTTTTATTTTAAAAAAATTGAAAACTAAGTAAATTAATTTTTAGACTCAAAACGGCCTGTAGGAACCTCTAAACAATGTTTTAAAAATTAATAACAAAAATAATAACTAATAACATTTCAGACTGCAGACACTCGAGTGATTTCCAGCGTAGTGAAGAAGCAAGTGCAACAGCTCTCGGAGCAATTTAATGCTTGCATAATAGCTTATGATGAAGGAATTACCGGCGATGACAAAGTTTTAGCTGCAGCGATTTGGCGAAGGTTCCTTCAGTCAGAAGGCAATGACCCAGTAAAACTTGAGCAACTAGTACATTATGTTAGAAAACAGGTATGTAGTTTTAAAATTATTTTTTTTTTCACAAATCCAGGCCTCGGACTCAACACACTATTCACCCTGTTTGACACTTTTTTTGCAATGACACTATTTTGCTACTGTTACCAGCCATTACAAAAAAAAAATGACACCATAAATGTTCTTTTATTTAAAGAAAATTGTTTAGAGGTTCTGCTACGCCGTTTTAGGTAGAAAAATGAATGTTCTCACTTTTTGATTGAAAAAAATACAAATTTAAGGCTAAAAAATTATTTCACCCCTAGAAAGTATTTGTTATTTATTAACGAATAAGTTTTAAATTTTAGTAGAGAAAAACAGGATGGTCGTATGCCAGGAAAAATTTGGAAATCAGGGAATAGTCAGGAATTTTGAAAAAAAATCTTGCAAAAGTTAGGGAATTTCTATAAGAGGCATTTTAAATAACTGTCAAGGATAATATATTTGAAATTGTTTTATTCCGTTTAAAAAGATTGTATGTTAAAAAATGTACAAGATTAAGATTCTGGTCTTTGAATATTAATAGTTAGGGAAAATAAAAAATATTAGGGAAATATTAGAGAATTTTGAAAATAAATTTTCGCGGCCACCCTGATGTAATATTTTTATCAGTAATTTATTTTTCTTGTATGTAAATTTCTTTTTTTTTTGCTATATTTGGTTAAAAAGTCATCCTTTTCGGTTAAAAATTCAACTGTTTTGTCGGAAATTCATCTTTTTGGGTTAAAAATTCAACTATTTTGGTAGAAAAGCAACTTTTTGTTGAAAATTCATCTTCGTAGGTTGAAAATGCAACTATTTGGTTAAAGTTCAAATATTTTATTGAAAATTCGTCTCTTTTGCTTTAAAGTTCAAATATTTTGTTGTAAATGTATCTGTTTGCTTGAAAATTAATTTTGTTGTTGTTGAAAATTCAATAATTTGGTTGAAATTCATCTTTTTTTCTTTTGAAAATTCATCTTTCTTTTGAAAATTAATATTTTTGTTGAAAATTCATCTTTTTGCGTTTAAAAGTCAACTGTTTCGATAACACTTGTCTTTTTAGCTTGAACATTCAACTATTTGATTGAAAATGCAAAGGTTTTTAATTGAAGTTTAATCGTTCAAACTTCTAAAAAATGCAATTGTTTGGTTGAAGATGCAACTGTTTTTAGTCGAAGTTTAATTTTTTTCGTTTGGAAAATTCGACCATTTAGTTGAAAATTCATCTCTTTGATTGAAAATTAAACTATTTGTTGAAAATTCGTCATTTTGGTAGAAAATCAATACTTACTGGTTGAAAATTCAACTGTTTTGTAGAAAATTCGCATTGTTGGTTCCATTTTTGTCTTTTTTCGTTAAACCAAAAAGTAAAAAACAGCTGAATGCAACCAACAAAATCGAATTTTTAATAAAATTTTTCAATCCTCAACTAAGACATATTCATTTTCAACCAAACAGTTGCATTTTTAATCAAAAATTTGACATTCTCCAAAAAAAAAAAAAAAAACGAATTTTCAACAAAATACGTACATTTTCAACCAAATAGTTGAATTTTCAACCAAGAAGATTAATTTTTGATCAGAAAAGACGAATTTTCAATCAATTACATAACTTTTCAAGTAAATAGTTTGAACAGTGGACGTCATGTTAGTACACATTTTATTTGATTAAGTTTTAGTTGATATTTTTTTCATTTTCAAACATTTTTAACTAAATAGTAAAATTCTTAAACTAAAGAAGATCATTTTTTAACCAAAAACGGAGTAGTTAAATTTTCATTTAAGGGAATTAATTTTCAATAAAAAACGCATTTTGTACATAACAGTTGATTTTTCAACCCGAGAATATGAATTTTCAACAAAAAAGTTAATTTTCAATCAATCAGTTGAATCTTTGACAAAATAGTTAAATTTTTAGTAAAATAAATTAATTTTCAACCAAAAAAAAAAGAACTTTTAAGAAACTAGTTCGAATTTCAACCAAGCAGTTGAATTTTCCACCTAAAAAGATGAATTTTCAACAACAACAAAATGTAATAGTTCATATCACAATAAATAGGATTCAACCCAGAAAAGCGAATTTTAAACAAAATACTTGAAAACTTAACTAAAATAGATTAATTTTCAACAAATCATTGATATTTTCAACCAAAAAAATTTATTTTCTATCAAAAAAGACGAATTTTCAACAAAATACGTCAATTTTCAACCAAGTACTTGAATTTTCTACCAAATAGTTCAATTTTCTACCAAATTGTTGAATTTTCGAACCAAAAATACGAATTTTCTACAAAACAATCGAATTTTCAACAATAAAAATAATTTTCAACCGAAATCAAAAAGATGAGTTTTCAACAAAGTAGTTGAATTTAAAACAAAAAATTTGTTAGTCAAGAAAGAAAAAAAAAATGCCATCAAATTGTTGAATTTTCAAGCCAAAAAGACGAATTTTCGACACAACAGTTGAATTTCCAACCAAGTGTGACTTTTTAATAAAATTATTGACTTTTTAACCAAATATTTCAATTTTGAACCAAATAATAACATTTTTAACCAAAAAAGATGAATTCTTAACCAAAAATTGAATATAGACTTTTTAACCGAAAGGAATGAACTTTCAACCAAAAATAGTTAGATTTTCTTATTGTGTACTATTAATTCAGTTAGCATTTACGTGGAAGAACGTGGAAAAGTGGAGAATAGGGAAAAGACTGTGAAGCCTGCGATAAATAAATAGGAATTTTGATAATTTATAGGCTAAAGAATAAAATTTTAAATAAACATTGAAGTTAATTTTTAATACTTTTAAAATAATAGATTAGGTTACTGAAAATTTTGCTTACAAAATAAAGTTATTTTTCCATTGCACACTTTCTTATTTCGGTCTATACACTTTTAAATTCGGACTGCAGATAAGTTTAATACTTGAAAAATTTTATAACACTATTTTGACACTATTTTTTCAAATTTGTGACACTATTTACACTACTTTGATCTCTAAAGTGAGTCCAAGGCCTGCAAATCTAAAAAATCACATTGGATCACAATCAGCCCCATATTCCCCTGTTTCCCCTTTTTCTCCCTATTTTTCTCAAAATCTCCTATAATACCTATATTTGAAAATTTTGTCCAGTTTTTCACCTTTTTTTTAAGCTGAAAATCTCGCAATTATGGTTGTTGAAAACCAGATCGACTTTTGATTACTTCAAGTGGTTTTTATATCTTAAGTTTGAAATTTTGAAAATTAAATCTTAAGAAAAGTCATATAAAACCTTTTGCGAATTGAGAAATATTTGTGTTTTTTAAATACTTTTGTGAGGTTAAATTAAAATTCTCAAATTGTCTAATTACTAAAAGTATTATACATGTTTTATGTTAGTTCTTTTCGCTGAAAATTAGTATTTACAAAAAAAATATTTAAAATCATAAACTTTCGAAAAAGATTTAAAATATCTAAAAAATGTATGTTGTTTTAGTTTTTTCACGGGAAATTAGCATTTTCAAACAACAATTTTTACTAAAAAATTGATTAGATATCAAAGATGAAAAATTTGTCGACAATTTACGTTTTTTATTATAAATTAACATTTTTAATTAAAAATAATTAGATTTTGAAGAAAATTTAAAATTTTTGAACAACTTTAGGTTAGGTTGGTCTTTCTCTTGAAATTGGTATTTTGAAATAAAAGTAATTATAATTTAAACAAGATTTAGAATCTTTTAATAATTTTCGATGTTAGTGTTTTTCGTCGGAAATTGGTATTTTTAATTTAAAAAATAAGATTTCAAACAATTCAAAAAAGAATCATCCAACCGGACTTGGTCCTAGAGTTCTAGAAACCTAGAGAGTAATTAGGGATCGTGCATAAATTACGTAACACTTTGGGGGGAGGGGGGGGTCTAGCTGAGTGTTACACAAAGGTGAAAAACTACAGAGAAAAGTCGGAAAAAGCGTTACATAGGGGGGGGGGGGGGGCCCAAAATTGTCGGAAAATTGCGTTACGTAATTTATGCACGACCCCTTAGCACATTTAACAAAAATATCCAGATCATCCTGAAGATTAACGCAGTCCTCGATGGTATTCACAGAGAAAAAAAGTTTCGCATAATCAGCGTAGAACAAGATAAAAACACTTTACAAAAAGCTAATAACAAGTACTTCTTTTCTCCATTTTTTCGAAAACCGAGCTGTTTAATGGAAATTAACTTGATTTTTGAACCACAATTTCCAGTTTTTGGCTTTAAAATTCAACAATTTGATTACCAAAAATGGTAATCAAATTGTTTAATTTTTAAGCCAAAAAGTCTAATTTTCGTTTGACAAAAAAAATGGTAATCAAATTATTAAATTTTTAAGCCTAAAAGACGAATTTTCAACCAAACAATTGAATTTTGAACCAAAAAGGTGACTTTTTAACAAAATTGTTGAATTCTCAACAAAATAATTTAATTTTTAACCAAATAATACAACTTTTAACAAAAATAAATGAATTCTTAATCAAAAATTTTATAGTAGAATTTTCAACAGAGAATAATGAACATTCAACCAAAAATATTTGAATTTTCTTATCAGTTCGCATTACTTCAAAATTTTTTAAATATTAGGATAGAAAACTGGAAAATGTGGTTCAAAAATTAAGTTAATTTTCCATTACACAGTTAGGTTTTCGAAAAAATGGAAAAAAGAAGTACTTGTTATTAACTTTTTGTGAAAAGTAAAGTTTGGTCACCTCTTAAGGAAGTTTCAAGGAATAATGTGCACCCAATAACTTTTAAATTACCCCCCTCCAAAGTAGCAGTTTTATGTAAAATTCATGCTAAATAGGTATTTTTAAAATGTTTTCTAAATTAATTATTCACGTGGATAAGTGTCTAAGATTTGCCCTCTTCGACGAAGAAGGTATGGATCTCGGAACAGTGAGGGTGCGTGGGTTAGCGTTTGCAGATGATAAGGTTGTTATGGCACAGTCAATCAAAAACTTGCTTTGAAGGAAATCATAAATCGTATATTATTAAATAAATTGGTAACCTCCAGTGGCCTTTTAAACTGCAAAACATATGGCAATTAGGAGAATTTCGTGTAGAAAAATATTTTGTCAGTGTCAGAAGTTTCGGGAACATTTTAGACGACTATTTTTATTGCAAATGGTGAAAAAGTCACTTGTATAATTTTTTTAATAGTCTTCACGTTGCACCACTTCAAAAAATCTCAAAAAATTCATAATAAATACTTGATTTGTAAGCAAACTGTGTACATTTTTTCGCTAATGTATAATATAATTTTTGTTTTCGAGCAAATTCGACTTAAAATATTTGAATGTCTGTCAAAATTTTAATTTCGCACCAAAATTTGTTGAAAAAATGGATTAAATGTATTTTTAAGAGATCTTTTATTTGACCCCAGGTTGATTAAAATCCGTCAAAAAACATTCCGAGATATACGCAAAAAGCTGGAAAACCATAAACGTGACCTTGAAATGTCATCTTCAAGGTTAAAAGGCTGAACTCTTCAGGAAAGAGTTTTCTTTTTGTAACGAACACATAGGACCAAGTCTGGTTGGATAAGGCTCAAGGGCACTTTTCACATACTTATCCGGTTAGGCCCTTTGTCAAGATTTTAAGGGTTCACTAATTAAAAATCTTGTTTTTTGGCAGGTCTATCTACTGGATAAAATCACCTGGTCTGAATTAATGACGAAGCGTTCGATCACCTGGCAGGGTCTCGATTTGCTTCAACCGAATTAAGGATAGAAAATAGACAGTATAACTTAAACGATAAAAACCGTAGTATTGATGAGGTGTGTGCACTAATAAATTGTAAGCACTCACGTCTGTCGTGTAAATATGAACCTCTGTAAATAATAACATAACCACCAGGTATTTTTATTAATACTGTGCAAAAGTTTTCATAATAAACAAGCTTAATTTACGACAGGATCAATACAATCATATTTGCACTCATAGCAAAATTTACCAATTTTGAGGATTCAAAGATGAATTTATGCAACTGATTAGCGGGAAGAAGACGCATTAAAAAATTTTACTGCGAGTACGAACTTTCTAGAATGAAAATTTAGAAATGAATACTCAAAATGAAATAACTAATTTTCAGTTAGTTTATATTAGAAGTGATTTAAATGAATCAAGTTGTGAGAACTTACTGGTGATAATCTTCAATCATATTATCATCTTTCGACATCTGGACCAACCAATTATGTTGAGTACTTGGAGTAATATCATTTAACTTATATTCTTTTTTGAATGATTATAATTATTGAAACGAATCAGGATTTTTGAAAGGTGTTTAATTTGCACGAGCTAAATTACAAATCCACGTTTCGTATTCTTTTACTACCTGTAAAAAATTTTAATTTATTATATTTACAAAATTTGGAACTGTTTAAAATTTTGTAGTTTTCAAATTCACATTTGTGCCCTTTAACATTTTATGAGGCTTTCAATTTTTGAATCTTATACATATCTTGTTAATCTCCAAGGATTTGAATGATTTTATGGGATTTAAAAAAAAGATCACAGGGTTTTCTAGTTGCCTGGAATTTCGGAAGATATGGAATTATTTTGTAGGTCCTATAAAGTTTTAGTATATTTTAAAAGATTCCAAGAGGTTTAAAAAGATTTCTGAAGGAATACAATAATTTTGAGGGATATTAAAAACTTTCAAGGTATTTTAATAATTTTCCAGGATTTCAAGAAATATCAGAATTTTAAAGATTTTAGGATACTTTAAAAGAATCCAAGCAATTTTCAATTTGTTTAAATAATTTGAAGGTCTTTTAAATATTTTAGGGTATTTTTAACAATTCTCAGTAATTTTGAAGCACTTTAAAAAGTTTCAAAAGGTTTTAAAGGATTTTAAAGTATTGAAAATGTTTTAGGGTAATTTTAAATGATTCCAATGAATATTCTATTAATTTCAGTAATTTAATGGGATTTCGAAGGATTTGAAATATTTTAGGATATTTGAAAAGATTCCAAGACATTTTTAAGAGCTTTAAAAAGTTTCAAGGAATTAAAAAAAAATGAAATATTTTAGGGAATTTTATAAGATTACAAGAATTTTGTATTTGTCTTTTTTTTTATTTTTCCATGCAGTTGTGAAGAATTTCCTAGAATTTTGGAAGATGTGGAACGATTTTACGGGACGCTTAAGGCTTTAAGATATTTTGAAAGATTCCAAAGGGATTTTAAAAGATTTCCAAAGGGATTTTAAAAGATTTCCAAAGAAATTCAATGATTTTAAGAGGTATTAAAAGCTCTCAAGGTATTTTTAAATAAATTTTCCAGGATTTCAGGAAATATCAGCTTTCACGTAGTTTTACGGAATTTTATAATATTTTAATGGATTTCAAAGAATGTATTCACAAGAATTGAGAGGTTTCGTAGGATTTCAAATATTTCAAGGTATTATCAAAGATTTTTAAGAATTTTAAAGATTTTAGGATATTTTAAAAGATTCCAAGAAATTTTCATTTGGTTTAAATAATTTGAAGGTATTTTAAAGATTTCAGGGTATTTTTCAAAATTTAAAGTGATTTTGAAACACTTTAAAAAGTTTCAAGGGATTTCAAATAATTTCAAAGTATTTGAAATGTTTTAGGGTAATTTTAAAAATTCCAAGAAATTCTCAAAAGCATTAATAAATTTCAAGGGATTTCAAAAGACTTTAAAGTATTTAAAATATTTTAGGGTATTTTACAAGATTCCCAGAACCTTTAAGGTTTTAAGATATTTTGAAAGATTCAAATAGATTTTGTAAGATTTCCGAGGATTTTAATGATTTTAAGAGATTTTAAAAGCTCTCCTGGTATTTTAATAAATTTTTCAGGATTTCAGAAAATATCAGATTTCGTAGAATTTCACGGGATTTTATAATCTTTTGATGGATTTCGTAAAGTTTACTTAAAAGGAAGGTAACCTTTCTTGATTCGTTCTGAAGTATGTTTTAGAGCACTAAATAATAAGGTATACGGATTTTTTATACGTGCCAGAATTCATATTTAGGGGGTGAAATCACCCTTCAAAGTTTTCGAATAATTACTTTAGAAATATAATTTCCAGTGAAATTAATCATTTAAAAGGCAGTGTAAACCTTGTTTAGACTGAAATTATGTTATTAGATTGCAATAAAATATTTATTTTCTAACCATCACCCCCTCAAACGGGGGGTTAAATACCCCGTGAGGCTAATATACACAAAAATTCCTGATTTTCATCCAAGTCAAATTTTATTTTTGAATGATTAATGAAGTGGTATAATAAAATACAAGACTACTGGAACAAGGTAATTAATTTTTTTTTAAACTTGTTTCCAATCTATTTGAATTCATGGAAAATGAAGAATTAGTTAGGGGAAAAATTAGGGAATTGTTAAAATGAAGTTTTGCGGCCACCCTTATTAAATTATTGTATAAATTAAAATTTCTTTTGGTTTTTACAAAATTCTTACCAGTTAGTAGTTTATCAGACATTTTTAATAATGGGGATAATTCTCAAACCTCTTCTAAGAAAAACGATAAAATCCACCTATAAGGATTGATTTGCCATCAATTCATAAAGACAGACAGTACTTAGTTCCTTGTGTTAGATATCATGAGGTGCAAAACTGGAATAATTATTCAAATTCAGAAATCATTTTTTATTTTCTGATATTAATTTAATTTCAACCATTCAACATTTAATTGTAAATCTTTTTACATTTTTTTGTCAAATTGAAAGACTTTTTAATTAGGAAACTTTAAGATTCAAACGTTTTTGATTTTAAATGCCTCAAAATTTTAGTCTCTTAAATTATATTGTAGAATTTGAAGGGTTTTTAATTTAACACTTTCACAATTTTGGAAACTCAAAGGTTGAAAGCTTTAAAATTGAAATTGTTGAACATTTAAATGCCTCTGAAATTTGGATATTTAATTTATTATTATTCAGTTTTTTGAAAGTCTGATGAGGTAAAATCGGACTGGATGATTAAACGATTCCAAATTAATAGTGTTTTAAAATTATTTTTATTTAAAATAATTAATAGTGTTTTTAAATATTAACGTTTTTTAATTTAAAAATTTCGAAATTTCTTTTGCAATTTGAAACAATAACGAAAAAAGCGAGAGATTGATTTGGTTTTCTCTTTAATAATCTGACATTTTAGAAAAAATCGAATGGCTTTTAATTTCGAAACCGGATTTTTTCAATGCAAAAACCTCTTATTGTTTAATATTTTGATTATTTTTTGTAACTTTAATTTTATGAACTTTTAAATTTGAGCTGTTCCGAATTACTAGAGCTTTCAAAAGCGATCGACTTAAAATTTAAATTCTGTTAATATTAATACTTTTGATTTCGGAGGCTTTAAAATCTGAGCGATCTGAGTGATTTAAATAAAAATTAAAAAATTTTACAATTGGTTAACACTTTTAAATTCAGATATTTTGAAGTTTAGATATTTTCAAATATTCAGCCTGTAAAAATGGTACTTATTTAAATTTGACTTAAGTTTTTAAAAACAACAGCAATATTAAATTTAAAAATTTTTTAATTTGTATTTTACTAAAAATAAAACAGTAGATGTATTCTAAAGTAAAATAATCTATAAGAACGGCAATTTAAAAAAAATTCTGCCAAAATTCAAAGGACATTTTGATACCAAAAGGAACAATTTGTAGGGGAACCGTTTTAGAATTAGATGGCTTTCATATTTACGTGTCTTAAATTTGAGAGGTTTTTAAATTACAAAATTTACAAATGTAGAATTTGAACGATATTTAATACTTCAATTTAGAGTCTTTCCAGCTATTTTGTCTTTAAAACTCAAAAACATTAATTTTGTAAGCTTTTAATTTTAAATGATTCACAATGTAATGGCTTCCATATTTGGGTGTTTTTAAATCAAATAAAAAATACTCAAACTTTTTCTAATTTCAGTTTAAGGATTTCAAATTCGCACCAGAGTCTAGAATTATAAAGTTTGCAGGTTCACGGTTTTTAATGTGAACATTTTGAAATTTAAGGCCTTTTGCAATTTGTAAATCCAAAATTTGCATGATTTCATATTTAAGTTCGAAAATTTACAAATAAAAATTCGAACGATATTCAATTTTGTCTCTTTCAAGTTCAATTCCCTGCTATTTTTGAAATTTCTGTTTAAAAATTAAATTCCCTTAAAATGTTCCCTTTTTTTCGAAAATCGAAATCTTCGAAAATACGGGTTTAAAAATCTGAAATTATAGAGAACTGGGATTATAATTTGTTGAGTGTTTATATTTAAATTCTTTTAAATTCTAAAGTTGTCCGATTTCAAACAAAATATTTAAACTTTTTTTTTTTTAATTGGCATGTTATTAATTTCTTTTTAACTTAAATTGTATACGTTTTCAAATTACAGAATCTCTCGGGGACGAAATATGTTGTTTTTAGAGGAAATTAGGCGATACGTATTTTTCCGATTTGAAAAAAAAAATCTAAGAAGTTATGCGTATTTAATTATTGAGCTTTGTTTTTCAAAAAACTCGATTTTTTCTTTAAACCTCTATAACATTTGACCTAATTGAGATAGTTATTTTTTCTCATTTCGATTCTAATAGTATTCATCGCCTTCTTTCGAAATCCGCTGAAAAATTAAAAAGGGTTTAAAATTAACAAAATGAAAGCGATTTTTCTGAAAAAAAATTAAAACTCGATTTTCTCAAGAAACCCACCTTTAAATTTTCTGCTATTTTTTTTGAACTTGTTCTTTGATAATGAAGATGTCTTGTAAGTTTTATGCTTGCTAAATAACTTTTGTAGCCAGGAGAATTCTTTTTTCTTACAATCGAATTTTCTACTTTCTCTTGGAAACAATAACAGATACGAAAAAATGTTTAGATAAAAGTTTGCACGTCTAAAGAAGTTCTATGAAAAATGTCTCGTGTTCTTTGGCGATATCTTTTATAGTTTACGAGAAAAATTCAAAAATTACATTTTTAGGAAAATAAAAAATTCTCCCGGCCTCAAAAATGGTTTAGCCCGCATGATTCTGATAAGATGCCTTTCTTCTATTAGCAGAATCTTTTCAAAAATATTTTAAAGAATAAAAACAATTTTTTTTTTTTGAAAATCGGAAAAATACGTATCTTAAATTTGTTCTTTTTAATATTGGTTGAAACTGTTATTATATTATAAATATTTTGATATTTTGAAACCTTTAAATAATCAACCTTTAAAATTCGTACTTATTTAAATTACACTTAAGTTGTTCAAAACTTGAGCGTTCTAAAATGCACAAACTTTGAAATTTGAGCAATATTAAATTTAAAGATTTTTGAATTTGATCATGAATTTGACTTCTGTAGTCAGCGGCGTGCAGTGTTGGATTCATGAGTCGATTTCAATAGACCGATCAAGAAGATTTGTTAACTTTGTTGTGCGAAAATTTAAAGTCCAGTACTAAAAAGCTATCACATTTTCAAAAGTGGTAAAGAATTAAAGATTTTTCGCTAATATTAAAATAACGAATCATCACAAAATACTAATAACTTTTTCGAAATAGCTGCCATTCCAGAATGGGGTCCACACAGCTTCGTGCAAGGTGGCTGAATCCGTTGAATTTCTGAGACAAGAAGAAGACGCGTATAAACAAGTTCTTCATTGTGACAGGTCGTCATTTTCAGGAGTCACACACACGAAGAACGAAGTTGGGCCACCAACAGTGGTGATTTCTTTTGTTTTGTAACTGTTGATTGTTCACAAAAATAATCAATATCGCTGTATAAAATGCGGGACTCAAGAGATTTATATGGATAAAACCATACAAAGTGATAAATCTTTGGTATATGTATGACTTAAATTTTTTTCCGAATATGCAGTTTTTATTTTCAACTTATTTTCACTCGCGGTGTTATGTACCCTGCTTATAAGTGATATAATAATAATAATAATAATAATATTACTCCCTATAATCTTTATATAGAATAATCAATACAATGTACACTTGTAATTGCGCATGTACTTCTTGTAGCTTGTGTGACTAGTAGATGGTACTGGAAGCGCTAATCGATACGCCACCATATAAACCGCCCCTGCGGGTCGCGATTCTCCAGTCTCGTCTGTCTCGTCACGACGCAAGTCACGTCCAGTACCTCAACCGTGCTTATCAACCCCTTTGTCACAATTTTTGAGTAATTTTCGACATAAATAAAGACATACTATTCAATAAGTATCATGTAGGAGAATATCTCATAAAAGTCCGATCATCGAGAAACGAACTTGGAAGAAGGCACAAAAGATTTCTACGGAATTGCGGAAAGATTTTTACGGAAATCTGAGAAGACGAAAAAGGAACTACGGAATTCTACAGAATTCATTAAAGACAACGAGGAGAGTTCCATGGAACTCAGGACGAACTCCGGATCATATCTACGGAAAGACCCGTTAAAAACAATTTAAGAGAAGAAACAGAAAAGTAAGAAACAGAGATTAAAACTAGTTGGTGAACTTAGTAGCTACTATCCTACGTAAAATCCTTAGTTTCTGAAATTCATATTGGGAACGTCATATAGACGGTAAAGTCCTAGAGCAACCTAATCAGTGGTGTAAGACTCAGAAGAAGAAGCAGTGATCAACGCACTACCACAACGCGGCAGCCAACGCCCAGAAACTATTGATTTATTCAGGAGCAAGGAGTCTACGGTCTCCATCTTGAAAGGAAGAGCCAACGGCCCAATGCCCAGCAAGTATTGATCGGCAACGAGTCAACAACTGAGCGAAAAAAAGGTGCAAAAAAAAGAAGATTTTGTAAGTAAAGAAGATTAGTTATAAGAAGTGTTATAAGATCATTTGTAAGGGTTAATTGCTTTGACAGGCAAATTTATAACATTTTAATGTTATAAATTTTATATGCAAACTATTGTAACCCATTAGGCTCGCGACGGTACACACGCTTATGGTGCTCCCTGGCCTCTGTGTTCCTTAAAAAACAAAAAAATTACTTTGAGTTTGTTTGTACGTGGGATATAGCCCTGTGAGACAATCTCATGGTTTAAACGAGTAAAGTTTGTCACGCAAAATTCGCAGGAAAATCAAAATTAGGTCAAAGAAGAGTTAGGCAAAAATTAGACAAAGAAAAAGTTAGGCAAAGGAAAATCAGGAAAATTATAATTAGGCGAAAGAAAATTTAGGCAATATGGAATTCGAATATTATAGATATTAAACTTGAAATCAAAACTGGCATTCGAAAATTATAGAGAGGACACGACATTCTTTACTAGTGACACAGACTCTGACTCGACAGACATAATTGGAAAAATCAATAACCCCTTCTATACGCATTGAAGCGTATTCGCTGACTTTAGACTTTTGCATCGTATTTGTACGTATAGAAAGATTCAAAATTGATATACCGTCTTCACGAATATATACGCATTGACACATAGGTCCAATGCGTCATTGTCGCAAAGCGGGATTTGCAGGGTGTCTTAGTCTTTTCATTTCAATTCGTATCAATACTTTCTTTTTCGCTGGGAAAACCAAAAAAGATTCATTTGTAAAATTAAAGAACTTCGAGGACGAAATGATGTCTAAAGAGGGGGTTGTTATGTACCCTGCTTATAAGTGATATAATAATAATAATAATACTCCCTACATAATCTTTATATAGAATAATCAATACAATGTACACTTGTAATTGCGCATGTACTTCTTGTAGCTTGTATGACTAGTAGAAGGTACTGGAAGCGCTAATCGATATGCTACTTCGGGTCGGTTCTCCAGTCTCGTCACAACGCAATAAGTCCAGTACCTCAACCGCGCTTGTCAACACTTTTGTCACAACTTTTGAGTAATCTTCGACATAAATAAAGACATACTGGTCAATAAGTATCAAGTACTTATTTGGCGATCCTACCACGCGTAACAGCGGATAGAATGTGTAATAATCTTTAACTTCTTCATATATCATGACTACATATTTCGGTACGCGTATAGATACCGCCAAAAATATAACCTCAAAATTGTTAAAATGATATCAGTGTAGATTTTTCTCTTTTTATAACAAAGTAGCTTTTAAATACACAATTTCGTATACAAGTTTCCCTTTCAGGGTAGGCGTGACACTACCCGATTCGAGTAATTTTGTAAAAGGGGGGAGGGGCCCCCCAATAATATAAAAGAACTTTTCAAATTGAATATAATGAGGCAATAAATTCTACTTTATTCATATTTTTCAATTATAGCGTGCACATTCATAAAAAAATTGAATATGCATATTTTGGGCTATTGGGCCGTACAAAAATTGCGTAAAATATTTTGTGTGCGGGGGGGGGGGGTCATGCTGTCTAACATGGGGCGGCGTGGGAAAATTTTACACACATAGAGAGCTATGACTAATTAAATTGATCAATTGTTAACCAATTTTATACTACCCTGGTGAAAGTTTCGGATAGAAAAAATACTATCCTTTTGAACCCATTTCATTCTGGAATTTGTATCCGAACCAAACATTTTCATTGAGATCTAATCCGAAGTCGGACCAAAAATTCCTATCCGAATGAATCCGAGGTCGAACTGAGGATTCCTATCCGATTTAATCCCACGTTGAAAAAAATATGTCAAACCGACTAAATCCGACCTAATCTAAGTTCAAACCAAGGTTTCTATCCGACTGAGTGCGATCCAATCGGATTTTGAAACAAGGATTCCTATCCGATTTAATCCGATGTCGAAATAAGAATGGCAATCTGATTGAATTCCTACTAATCCAAGGTCAAACCAAGATTTCTTTACGACTGAATCCAACTCAACCCGATTTTGAAACAAGTATTCCTATCCGAATTAATCGGAAGTCGAAACAAGAATGCCAATCTGACTGAGTCCGAAGTGAAACCAAAGACTTCTATTCGACTGAATCCGAACCAAACCAAGATTTTTATCCGACTGAATTTCAATCTGATATAAGCCGTGGTCAAAGCAAGCTTCCAATCCGAATGAATCCGGTTATTAAACTTTTTCAGTACAGTTATAAAACCTGTTCTTTAACATTATTAATACAGCTTTATAATATAATTCATACTGTTTGTTTATCAGTGCTAATAACAGAGCTGAAACTTATATGTATGACTATAATCCTTCTGTATGCATTGAGAGGTCTAAAAGGTAAATTTGGCTTAAAATGTTACCATAAATATCAGTGAATATATTTGTGTACTGCCCAATGTTTTGGAAATTCAGTAAATTAATCTGTAAATTAGGGCTAAAATAGCCCTAACCGGAATTGATTTTAAAATACGTAGCATTGGGACGTCTTTTTTCCCTGCAATTCTCATATTAAAGAGAAAATAAAACAGTAAACGTACATAAGACTGGCATACTTCTTCATGATGTAAATATATGTGGGCGTGCGCATGAAAAGAGCCCTTAAGGCCGTTATGGAGTTACGTATAGGGGAATATAGCCGGGTAAATTCCCGGCATTTTAGGTCCAAAACGAGTCACAAGGGACATTTTTGACGTTGGAACTACAAAAAATCGTTTCTCGACAAAAACGCGTCTAAACTTGGCGAGAGCCATAAGCACGCGTGTTACAATATTTCTTCGAACATGAAAATTGATCTTTTTTAGATGAAAATTCAACTATTTATTTTAAAAATCCTGTATTTTGTTGAAATTTCGTTCTTTTTTGTACAAAATTAATCTTTTTAGTTGGAAATTCATTTTTTTTGGTAGAAAATTCAACTTTTTTGTAGAGAATTCGTTTTTTTTTTGCTTGAAAACTAACTTTTTTGTTAAAACTTTATATTTTGGGGCTGAAAATTGAACTGTTTTACAAAAAATTCTTTTTTAGCTTGAAACTTAACTTTTTTGTTGAAAATTCATCTTTTGGGGTTGATAATTCAACTGTTCGGTAAAAAAGTCGTCTTTTCGACTTGAAAATTCAAAATTTGGTAATTTTGTTTCTGTCTTGACTGAAAAATCTTTCCTGGCTGAAAATTTATCTTCATCTTTCGTGTAAATATTAATCTCTGTAAATAATAACACAACCACCAGGTACTATTAATACTGTGAAAATTTTTTAATAATAAACAAGCTTAATTTAAGACAGGATCAATAAAATCCTTTTTACAGTCGATAATAACTTCATGTTTGCACTCGCAGCAAACTTTTCTATTAAATCAGCCTTAAAGACGAAGCAGATCTTCTTTGAAGCTGGACGCCACTCGTGACTTTTATTTTTTAATTTTTCTATAATTGAGTATATTCAGCCAACAATTTTACCTACTAATTTTTTGGGAAGGATTTTCTTGATCGAAATTCCTATGTGTGTGCTGTTTATGATTTGGTAGAAGGGATTGTTCAGATTCTCGAAGTATTTGCACTCCTTATCGTTCTTCACTTCGCTTTTGACGATTGAGCAGAAGGTTTTCTTCAAACACTTGGCGTTGCAACCTGCTTTCAATCCAGGTTCGGAGCGTTTAACAAAGTTTCTGTTGATTTAAAAATAATAGAGTTAAAAAGATAATTAGCATACTATAATAGACAGGATGTCTAACTTTCCTAGAAAACCTGGAATTTTCAGGGAATTTTCGGAGAGAGTGCTTAATTTTTTTTTTAAATTGCAAGTAACTTTGTATTACTGTATTTCATTATTTCGTTTGAAATTAATTTTTCTAACTGAAAATTTAACTGTGACAGTTGAATATTCCATCATTTTAGTTAAAAATTCGTCTCTTCTGTTGAAAATTATTTTTTGAACTAAAAATTTAACTATTTAATTTTTGGTTAAAAAATCATCTTTTTTAATTGAAAATTCATCTTTTTTGTTAGAAATTATTCTTCTCGGTTAAAGCTTCATATTTTTGGTTGAAATTCAATTATTCTATTTCAAGATTTATCATTTTAGTTGAAAATTCATCTTTTTGGTTTAAAATTCATCTATTTCAGTTGAAGATTTATCATTTTAGTTGAAAATTCATCAGTTTGTTTGAAAATAAAAATATTTTTTTCGAAAATTAGCTTTTTTTTGTTGATAATTTTTTTTTAAATGGAAAATGTAACTATTCCAATTGAATATTCCATCATTTTATTTGAAAAGTCATAACTGGGTGAACATTCATTTTTTAACTGAAAATTCATCTATTCAATTTTTGGTTGACAATTTATGCTTTTTAGTTGAAAATTCATGTATTTTGTGGAAAATTCGTCTTTTTTAATATAAATCTTGGTTGGAAATTCATCTTTTTGGTTGAAAATTCAACTATTGCAATTAAAGATTCATAATTTTAGTTGAAAATTCATCACTTTCTTTGAAAATGTTACTATTTTTTTAGACTAGTTTTTTAAAACTAAAAATTAACTGCTATTCCAATTAAATATTCCATCATTTTAGTTGAAAATTCATCTCTTTGGTTGAACATTAATTTTTTTAACTAAAAATTTAACTATTCAATTTTTTGTTGAAAACTCATCTTGTTTAATTGAAAATTCTTCTTTTTTGATAGAAATTAATCTGCTTGCTTGAAACTTCATCTTTTTGGTTGGAATTAAATTAATTACAGTCATGTCCCTATTCTGTGCCGCCCTCGGGTCTGGTCGGCACAGAATCGGACACTTTTTTATGTCAATACTTTTAGTTCAAAATTCATCAGTTTGTTTGAAACTTTAATTATTTTGTTGAAACTTCGTTATTTTTTTTGTTAATAATTTTGTTTGAACTGAAAATTATTCCAATTGAATATTCCATCGTTTAAGTTTTAAACTCCTCTGTATGGTTGAACATTAATTTTATTAATTAAAAATTTAACTATTAAATTTTTAATTGGCAATTAACCTTTTTTAGTTAAAAACTCATGTATTTTGTTGAAAAATCGTCTTTTTGAATAGAAATTAGTCTTCTTGGTAGAAAATTCATTTTTTTAGTTGATAATTCATGAATTTAATGAAAAATCTAGATTTTTAGTAGAGAATTAATCTTCTTGTTTGAAAATTATTCCTCTCATTTGAAAATTTATCTTTTTGGTTGAAAATTCAAGTATTCCAGTTAAATATTCATTATTTCAGTTGAGAATTTATATTTTTGATTGAAAATGAAACTGCTTGGTTGAAAGTTATACTCTTTTGTGAAAAATTCATCTTTTTGGTTTGAAATTTATCTACTCCAGTAGAAGATTTATCATTTTTAGTTGAAAATCCATCACTTTGGTTGAAATTTTTTTTTGTGGAAAAATAATTTTTTTACCTGAAAATTTAACTATTTCATATTTGGTTGAAAACTTATCTTTTTTAGTTGAAAACTCAAATATTTCGTTGAAAATTGATCTTTTTCATTTGAAAATTTAACTATTTGGTTGAGAAATCATGTATTTTGTTGAAAAATAATCTTTTTTGTTAAAAAATTAATCGTTTTAGTTGAAGATTCAACTATTTGGTTAAAAATTCATCTATCTTGTAGAAAATGCAATAATTTTACTTTAAAAGTTAGGATTCTGAAGCGGATTAAATGGAATTTAATATAGTATCCGCATTAATTTACCTAAATATGCACTAAATTTTAAGTATAAGAAGATAAAATAAAAATTCGTATGAATTTAAATTTTTTTATGAATTCAGAATTCAAACTCATGGACTTTAGAGACAAATTTAAGAAATTATTAATTATGTTTTTAGTATTATTTAATTAATCGAAGGTGCTTTTATATTTCAGAATACCTTGTAATATAATTATACAAAGCTTTATAAATTAATCATATCCGAGTCGATTGTTTTTAAAAATGCGAAATATTTGAATGATTTCATACTATGAAAAAGTATACCTGTAAAGACCTTGAAATACCTGAAAAAAACCTAGAATTGTCAGGGATTTTTTCCCAGGATTTGAGTAGACACCCTGATAGAGATAATAGTAATTTTCAAATTTTTCATTTTAAGTTAGTTTATATCGGAAGCGATTTAAATTAATGAAATTGTGAGAACTTACTTGTGATATTGTTTAATTATGGTATCGTTTTTCGACATCTGGACCAATAAATTATTCAGAGAACTTGGGGTAGTATCAGTTAAATTGTACTCTTCTTTGAAAGAGTATAATTTGAACCATTCAGGATTTCTGTCAGGCGTTTCATTTGCATGAGTTAAATTATAAATCCACATTTCGTAGTCTTCTACTATCTGAAAAAAAAACATTTTTTTTATTAGTTTTGCAAAATTCGGAACTGCTTTAAATTTTGTATTTTTCAAAATACGCCACACCAAATGTAGAGAAAATGGCTTTTAGTCAAAATGTCTAATTATACATTTTTTTAAAATCAATAATTCAAAAGAAAATTATCAGAAAAATGGATAGTTTTTAGTCAAAATATTGCCAAACTTCCAATTTTTACATGTATTTTAATAGAAAAGTGTGTCTATTATTGAAATTGAAAAAAACCTTCTCAAAAACTTGTTGTTAAAATAAAAAAATAAAAAATAGTTTTGTACCCATAAATTTGAGAGATTTGCGACTTTGTGTATACAGGATGTTTCGTGGTTGTTTTAACTTTCTTTACCAGGAAAAGTGTTTGAATATATTTTAAGGGTTTTTTTAATATTCTTTAAAGTCGTGCCAGAAAAAGTGTTTGAATTTATTTTAAACCTTGTTTTGACACCCCTCAAGGATTCAAGTAAAGAAATCGAGATTTTCTAATAATCAAAACCACGGTACATTTTTTTATTAAACTATTGGGGTCGGAAATCACTTTCAAATAAATATAGGAAACATCGCCTAGCAGGAAGAATCGTTGAATTGACTTCAAGGTTTGTTTTAACATCCCTTAAACATTAAAGCAACAAAATCAACATTTCTGAAAAACCAAAACCACGGAAGATTTTTTAATTAAGCTATTGGGGTAAGAAATCACTTCTCAGTTCCCAGTAAATGTGGCAAAGATCTACCAGCAGGTTAAGTGTTGCAATTAATTTTAAGGTTTGTTTTATCACCCTCAAAGATTCAAAGAAGTAAATGAACATTTTATAACAATCGAAACGACGGAGATTTTTTTATGAAGCTATTAGGGGACGAAGCACTTCAAAATAAGTGCAAGAAACGATTGATCACTTTGGTTGAAAATTTAACTATTTTGTTGGAAATGTCTTTTTTTCTTGGTTGAAAATTTATTGTTTTAATTGAAAATTTTAATCTTGCACTTTTGGTTTGAAATTTATCTCTTTGAGTTGAAAACTCAACTACACTACCTGAAAAACTCTGGAAATGTCAGGGAATTTTTTTTTAAAGGCAGGGGATCATTTTGAGAGCTGCTTATTTTTTTTAAATGCAATATAAAATTGAATAACAATGATTCTTCATTTGCAAAAGTATATTTGTATTACTGTATTGAACTATTATGTGAAAATTCTTTTTTTTTGCTTAAAATTAATTTTTTAACTGAAAATTTTACTAGTCTATTTTTGTTTGAAAATTGATCGCTGTTAGTTGAAAATTCAAGTCTCTGGTTGAACATTTATGTATTTTGTTGAAAAATCGTTCTTTTTGCTAAAAAATTAATCTTATTGGTTGAAAATTCATCTTTTTGCATGAAAATTCAACAATTTGTTTGCAATTGTTCTCTCTTGACTGAAAAATCTTTCTTAGTTAAAAATTCAAATTATGTTGAAAAGTCGTCTTTTTGATTGTAATATCAACTACTACAGTTTTGGTTCAGAATTCATCTTCTTTGGAATGAACATTTAATTACTTGGTTGAAAGTTAAACTCTGGTGTTAAAAAATAATTTTTTTAGTTGAAGATTAATCATTTTAGTTGAAAACTCATCTGTTTGGTTAAAAAATAATTTTTTTCCTGAAAATGTAACTATTCATATTTTGGTTAGCAATTTATCTTTTTTAATTGAAAATTCAAGTATTTTGTTGAAAATTCGTTTTTTTTTGCGGAAATCAATCTTCTTGGTTGAAAATAAGATTTTTTGTGGAAAATTCAACTATTCCAGTCTAAGATACATAATTTTAGTTGACAATTCATCAGTTTGGTTTAAAATAAATTTTTTGAACTGAAAATTTAACGATTCCATTTTTGATTGAAAATTGATATTTTTTAGTTAAAAATTCAACTATTTGCTTGAAAATGTGTCTTCATTAGTTGAAAAATCAACTATTTTGTTGAAAATTCACGTATTTTGTTGAAAAATCGTATTTTTTGGTGTAAAATTAATCTTTTTGGTGGAAAATTAATCTTTTTGTTTGAAAATTCATCGTTTTGGTTGAAAATTTAAGTCGATTCAAGTATTCCAGTTAAATATTCATAATTTTAGTTGAAAATTTATCTTTTTGGATGAAAATAAAACTACTTGGCCGTAAGTGAAACTTTTTTGTTAAAAATTCATCTATTCCAGTTGAAGATTCATCATTTTTGTTGAAAATTCAACTTTTTCATTTTTTTTTATGTTAAGGTTCTTGACCAGGTAATGTTATTAATAATTTTGATGTTAATTTTTTTGTCTACTGGTCTCAAATCAATATTTTTTTAATATTGATTTTTAAAAATTGTGAAAAAAATTCTCTCTTGAATTTTAAAAAATCAATATTAAAAAAATATTGATTTTAGACCAGTAGACAAAACAATTAACATCAAAATTATTACTTCATTTTTGGTTGAAAGCTGATCACTTTTAGTTCAAAATTCAACTGTTTCGTTGAAAATTCATGTATTTTGTTGAAAAATCGTATTTTTTAGTAGAAAATAAATCTTTTTTTTGTATGAAAATTAATCTTCTTGCTTGAAAATCCATCTTTTTGGTCGAAAATTTCAGTATTCCAGTTAAATATTCATCATTTTAGTTGAAAGTGAATCTTTTTGGTTAAAAATAAAAGAACTTGGTCGAAAGTTAAACTTTTTTGATAAAAATTCATCTATTCCAGTTGGAGATTCATCATTTTAGTTGAAAATTCATCGCTTTGGATGAAATTTTTTTTTCTTGTGGTGGAAAATTATTTTTTTTACTGAAAATTTAAGTATTCCATTTTTGGTTGAAAACTTATATTTTTTATCTGAAAATTCATCTATTTAGCTGAGAATTCATGTATTTTTTTGAAAACTCGTCTTTTATGGTAGAAAATTAATTTTCTTTTATTGAAAATTCAACTATTTGGTTAAAAACCGATCTATTTTGTTAAAATTGCAATATTATTGCTTGAGAAATTTTGAATTTGAAGCGGTTTAAATTGAATTTAATATAGTAACTACATTCGCTTTTCCTAAATATGTACTGCATTTTAAGTATAAGAAGATAGAATAAAAATTTGTTTAAATTATAATTCAAATTCGTGGTCTTTAGAGACAAATTCAAGAAATTATTAATTATGTTTTTGGAATTACTTTATTATTCAATTTATCGGCGGTGCTATTATATTTAAAAATATCCTGTACATAATATAGCTTGTCAAAGTTTTCTAAATTAAACATTAATTGAATCCCTAGAAACTGAAAAAAATATTATTTATAATAATGTGGAAAAAACTTGAGATGGCGGTTAAAAACCTGGCATTATCAGGGATTTTTTTCCAGGATTTGAGTATACACCCTGTATACCTAAAAGAATCATTTAGAACGGTTAGGGAAAATGAAAAATTGTTCAGTGAATAGTGGGGGAAATTCAAGGACTTTCAAAATTGTGATTTTTTAGTAACCCTGCTGCCCTGAATTTTGAAATTCTCGGCGTTTCGAAACCTCTCAATTATTTTAATTTGAATGTGCATTTAAATAATCCTTTCTTATTTTAAAGGCTTTATAATGTTGATTTTTAAAAATTTGTATAAATTAAAATATTAAAGCTCAGAAAATTTTAAATAAAAAAGAACTTACATAATTATTCGCATTAACATCATAGACCTTATAATTAGGATTGACATTAGCGTAAGTCGTGATGCTTCCTCCATTCCAAGCAACATTAACGATCTCGGAACTATTGTTAGGACTATAAAAAACTCTAAATTCATCATTATGAGTATGTCCATTGAATTGAGCAGAAATCACGTGCGAAAATCTATTGACGATTTTTCTATATTCTCTGCTCCAGGAAACAAAGCATGAATGATCTCCAGGAGGAATGTGAGCTAGAATGTGAACGAATTCGCCATCTTTTTCTGCCTGTAGAAGAGTTTCCATCAACCATGATAACTGGCCGTCCTGATCTTTTGGTTGGTACAAGATCCACCTAAGAATGTTTTAAATTCTTTATATTATTTGTTGCTTCATATTATTATTATTATAATTTCTATTATACCATTAAGCCATTTCCCTTTCGGGGTAGGCGTGATTCGCTCGGTTAGAAAATAGTAGTGTTGGAAAGGAGGTATAGATTTTTTAGATTGATCTAGAATTTTCGTGTTATTTATTTAAATAACACGTTCGTTCCGCAACACAGCTCCGACCCAGGTTGCTGATCAATCTCTCAAGCGATCACCCCAAGTGAAGAGCCTCACAAGGTTGTTATGTGAAGCTCCCCACTCGGCCCAATTAGTATCCAAGGTCTTTTGTTTCAGGCGTCATTCACTCTACTCACATTCTCTTCTTAAACTATTTGTCGCCACACTTTTCTGTCCTGGCATACTTCTCTAGCTTCCTTCACGTCCATGCATTAATTTTTATTAAATTCAAATTCCTTTTGGTATTTGCAGAATTCTTACCAGTTGTAAGTGTAGCAGACATTGTTATTAAGGGCGATAATTCTGAAGCCTTTTTTGGGAGAAACTGTGTAGAATCCACCTGTGAGAATCGTGGAACGTGTCGATTCTGGCAACCATCCATTTCCAATCCACGTATTTGCCAAAAGTTCGTAAAGCCAGACTATACTCAGTTCCTTGTCTTCAATATCATGAGGTGCGAAACTGGAAAAATTATTCGAAATTTAGAAATTCTTCTTTATTTTCTAATATAAATTTTATTATAACTCACTCAACATTCAGTTTGAATTATTTTAAATCTTTTTTTGCAAATGGAATGGCTTTTAAATTATCAGGGTGTTCACCAGGAAAAACCAGGAAATGGCCGGAAATGTGATTCAGTGCCCGGGATTTTTCACGCGAATGTACTAATATGCAAATTAAAAATGGTTTTATATATTTTATTACTCTAATTCTGAGTTGAAATAGGGAATTTTCCAAGAGAATCACAATTCTGACTTGTAACAATGAATTTTCTAAAAGAATTATAATTCTGAGTTGGTACGGGGAATTTCAGTAAAGAATCATAATTTTGATTTTCTGACAAGGAATTTTATAAAAGATTTATTGTTCTATGTCGAGACAGGGAATAAATAAAAAAAATATTAAAAAATTACGTAAAGAGTTACAAATATCCTGACTTGGAACAAGAAATTTTCGAAAAGAATTATAATTCTAAGTTGCAACATAGAATTTCAGTAGAAAAATACCATTTTGAGTTTAGGGAAGAGAATTTCCCTGAAGAATTATAATTTTTACTTTGGGGCAGGGAACTTTCCAAAAAAACTGGGAATTTTTCTAAAGAATTATAATTTTAATTTTATTTTCACTTTAGAACAGAAATTTGCGTCCCGAATTATAATATTTACATTAGGACAGGAAATTTCCGTAAAGAATTATAATTTGACTTAACAGGGAATTTTTAAAATAGAGCCAGATTTTGGGAAAAAATTTTTCATTCTTATTTTAGAAGAAGGAAATATTTTTAAAAATCCCTGTTCCAAGTCAGAATTCGTCTCAAGTAGAAACTTCCCTCTTCCAAATTTTTTTAAGGCGGAGGTACTATATTTCTCAATTGCAATAGAAAATTTTGTAAACAAATATAATTCTAACTTGGAACAGAGCATTTTTTTAATGAAACGGGAAATTTGGGAAATAATTTTAATTCCGATTTTGAATAAGGGCATTAAAAAATCCGTGTTCAAATTCAGAATTATAATTCTTTTATCAAATTCTCTGTTTCCAATCAGAAATTTTTAAAATCTTTTTGAATGTTTAGAAATCTTTTGATATCTTTAAAAATCGTTTAAAATCATTCAAACTTCTTGAACTCTTTCCAATTGTTATTATAAAATGAAGGGTTTCTAATTTAACGCTTTTAAATTTACATTCAAATTCCTTTAAACTTTAAAAGAAATTCAAGTACTTTTCTGTAAGTCGAAAGGTCGAGAAATTAAAAATTTGAACTTTCGTCCTAGATGCTGAATTTATTTTCTTTTCAAATATTTTGTAATTCTTAGTTTTAGTAGAAAAATCTATCCAATAATTATTGAAATTTACTTTACAATGTGGAACATTTTTAAATTGATTACTCTTTACTTTGTTGAAAGTCTAATCTTGTGAAATCACTCATTTTGGAAAGTATCTTTTTTATTTTCTATTGAAAATGTTAAAAATCTCAAATTTAAGTTTTCAATTTTTATAAATTAGATAATTCCGAATTAATAGCCTTTTTAAATTCAACAATTTGTTTTTGAACTTTTTGAGATTTTACAAAAGCGTTCCAAATTTAATAAGGTCATTATCGAATATTAAAAATTTGACAGATTCAAATAAAGATACGACAATGACAACTGGATGAGAACTAAAAATGAAATTTTACACGATGAACAAAAAAAGTTGTCTACGATAGGTTTTTAAATAAAATTTTTTGATAAAATTATAGAAGCAATGTGATTCCCAAGAATTCTACATTGAATATGTGAAAACATTAACAGGGTGTCTCCTCTACCTGAAAAACTTGGAATTGTCAGGAATTTTCATATACCCGGAAAAACCTGGAAATGTCAGGGATTTTTTTTTTAAATCAGGGAATTTTTTCGAGAACATGTTTTTTTTTAATTGCACTATAAAATTGAATAACAATGATTCCTCATTTGCAAAAGTAGCTTTATATTATTGTATTTCACTATTTTGTGAAAATTCGTTTGTTTTTGGTTTGAAATTAAGTTTTTTAACTGAAAATTTAACTATTCTAATTTTAGTTCAAAATTAATCGTTTTTATTTGAAAATTTAAGTATCTGGTTAAAAATTAATGTATTTTGTCGACAATTCATTCTTTTTGGTAGAAAATTAATCTTCTTGGTTGAAAAATCCAACAGTTTCTTTGCAATTTTTTCTCTCCTGATTGCAAAATCTTTCTTATTTGAACATTCAAGTCATGTTGAAAAGTCGTCTTTTTTGGTCCAATTCAACTGTTTTTGATTAAAAAAATTTTTTTTTTGCTTGGAATATAAACTGCTACATCTTTTGTTCAGCATTCATATTTGTTTTTAAATAAAAATTTAATTACTTGGTTGAAAGTTAAACTCTTTTGTTACAAATTAATTTTTTTTATTCAAGATTCATCATTTTAATTAAAAATTCACCTCTTTGGTTGAAAAATAAGCTATTTTGTTAAAAATTCGTTTTCTCTTTGGCGGAAAATTAATTTTTTTACTGAAAATTTAACTATTAATGTTAAAATTTTAACTAATTTGTTTGTTTTTTTTTTGGTTGGAAACTATTTTTTTTAAACTGAAAATGTAATTAGTTCAGTTGAATATTCCATCATTTTAGTTAAAAATTCACCTTCTTCTTGGTTGAAGATTTAATTATTCTAATTGAAGATTTATGATTTCAGTTAAAAATTCATGTTTTTGGTTTAAAATTCAAGTATTCAATGTGAAGATTTATCATTTTAGTTGAAAATTCATCAGTTTGATTGAAAATTGTTTTTTTTTTTTGTTGAAAATTATTATTTTTCAAACGGAGAATATAACTATCCCCATTGAATATTCCATCATCTGTGATGAAGAATTCATCTCTTTGGTTCAACACTACTTTTTTTAACTGAAAATTCAACTATTCAATTTTCGGTTGACAATTCATCTTTTTTAATTGGATATCCATTTTCTTTGGTAGAAATTAAACTTCCTTGTTGAAAATTCAATTAGTCTAGTTGAAGATTTATCATTTTAGTTAGAAATTCATATTTTTGCTTCAAATTTAACTATTTAGTTAAAAATTGAACTATTTTTATGAAAATTCAACTTTTTGGTAGAAAATTAACTTTTTTGAAAGTTAATGTATTTTGTTACAAATTCATTATTTTTTTGGTATAAATTAATCTTCTTGGTTGAAAATTTAACTATTCCAGTTAACGATTGATAATTTTAGTTGAAAATTATTCTTTTTTTTTTTAAATTCAATTATTCCAGTTGATGATTCATTATTCTAGTTAAGAATTCATCAGTTTGGTTGAAAATTAATGTTTCAAACTGAAAATTTAACTATTCCATGTATTTTGTTAAAAAATCGTTTTTTCTTGTTGTTGAAAATTGGTCTTTTTTAGTTGAAAATTCATGTATTTTGTTGAAAAATTGTGTTTTTTTAGAAAATTAATCTTCTTGTTTAAAAATTCGTCTTTTTGTTCAAAAATGCAAGTATCATCATTTTAGTTGAGATTTCATCTTCTTGGTTGAAAATTAAACTACTTGGTTGAAAGTTAAACTCTTTTGTTAAAAATTCATCTATTCCAGTTGAAGATTCATCATTATAGTCGATTTTTTTTTGCTTTGTTTTATTTGGATTTAATGGATTTTTTTTTAAACTGAAACTATTCCATTGTTTGTTGAAAATGCAATATTTTTACTTGATAAGTTAGGCAATTGAAACTCTTTGCGTTGAACTTATAATAGTACTCGCATTAATTTTACCTAAATATACACTAAATTTTAAGTATAAGACAAAATTTGTTTTAATCATTATTCAAATTAATTTGCTTTAGAAAAAAATTTTAAGGAATAAATGTTTTCAGTATTATTTAATTATTGAATTAATCGGTGGTGCTCATAAAATTCAGAATATCTTATAATATAATTTGTTAAAGCTTTCTAAATTAAACATATTAATTGAATCCTTAGAAACTGCAGAAAAAAACATTTTTATGATAAATTCGCGAAACTGTATACATATTCCGAGTTTATTGCTTTAAAAAACGCAAAATATTTGAATGGCTCCGTACTATGAAAAATTATACCCGGAAAAAACTTGAGATACCTGGGAAAAACTTGAAATTGTCAGGGAATTTTTTTCCAGGATTTGAGTAGACACTCTGATTAAAAAAAACATTTTTTCTATGTGGCAGGAGGGAAAAACACAATTGTCCTTATTCAGTTTGTCATCTCATACATTTAAAAACTACTTTTTTTTTAAAGTACGAAAATTTAGTAAGGACTTTTTTAGGCCTGTTGAATATGTCCAATATATGCATTTTTTGATATGCTAAAATTTTGAAAGATGTTTTCACTGGAATTTAAGAATTTATGAAAATATCAGAATGACAACTGGATAAGGACCAGACCTAAAATTATTTCTATAATACTTACATGATAGAAAATGTACTCAAAATTATAGAAGTATTTGACTATTATTTACCATTTTTCAGGTAGGAGAAAACATTTCTTTTTAATTTTCTATGCTTGAGAGCGTAAAAACCAAATTGTTCTATCCAGTTATCATTCTCATACTTTTCAAATTCATATTTTCGAGTGAGTGAAAGAAGAAATAACTTTTAGATATTCCTAATGTGTATCGATATATAGTGCCTTAAATTACTTGAAATCGTTGAAAAAGGAATTTTCAAAAAATGGATTCTTTTTGAATAATTTGACATTTTAAACGCATAAGAATATAAAAGAACTTTGAACTGAAAACGTTGAATAATTTTGAATTGTGACATGCAAAATGGTTTTCAATTTAAATCATTCAAAAATAAGTGTTAATTATTAATTTAAAACATTTTAAACATTTTAAATTGTAAGCGTTCAAAATGTAATAACTTCAGAATCAATATTTATAAATTGAAATTGAATAATTCAAAATTGAAAGACTTATTATTTGAACGATTGTAAATATTTCAGAGCATTTACAATTAAATATTTTAAAATGGAATGTTTGCAAATTATACCACGCCATATTGAACAATATTTTAAACGAAACTTTGAAATTTATCTGATTTAAATTTTAAACTGTTTAAATTTGTAGAATTTCCAATTCAGCCATAGTCTTTGTTAAATAATCTTAAATTTAAAACGTTCAATTTATAATTATTTCAGATTGGAACTTAAAATGGATTTAAAATTTAAAACGTTTCAAGATTGGAGTTGTTCCTAAGTAAATCCGTTGGTTTGGACATTCTTGTCTCAATATCTTGAATGCTAAGCTGTTTAGTTTCGAAGGATAGAATTTGGAAATTAGACTGTCCAGGAAAATCTTTCACAAACCCGGAAAAACCCATAAGATATTTTTTTTTATTAAACCTTACACATTGAGTGGGTGTGGCTCGTGATTTCCTATAATTGGATAGACTTTCTTATTCGGGAAAGTATTTCGAATCAAACCATAGCTTTTCACTAAAATTTCTGTGTTGCTTTCTCGCGTTGTTTCCCAAACTCCATGGTCTATTATGTCACCAGTAAAGTAAATGTGTTCGGCATCCTGGAAACAGATAACTAAATTAAATATTTATAATTTATATAATTTTATTAGATTCAATGAAAATACTAATTTAAATTTTACAAAAGGTAATCAAGACCTGAAAGAATTATTTTTATTTTATTCTTGAGAAATTGAGTTCTATCTTAGGTAATTCTGTAATATTTACCCCATGAGCTTTCTTGACTTGATTAAGAGCATCAACAAAAGAATGCCAGGGGGCATCACAATGATTATAATCTCCCCAATATCCAGCCAGTCTGCCATTTTTATTTGTAGAATTTTGACCAGCTCTACAACAAGTTGGTTCACTACAATCTGCATTTCCATTTACCTCATAACTGGGATCATAATGAATATCAGTTATTTGTACGATTTTTTTTGTTTGGTCACTTTCTGACACTGAATTTTTTCGTGGTGCACTATTATCTACTGTAATATTCCAATGGAATTCATCACTCACTGTACTGCAGTGTTCACTTTGCAAAATCACTCCACAAACGTCTCGAGCGTGAACCTTATCTTTTGAGTCGACGATTTTCAAGATTATTGGCTGAAAAAGATATAACAATTCAAGGGGTTAATTACTCGGATTTTTGGTACACACAAGATTGCAAGATTGCAAGATTTATTATTAATTAAAGATTTATCATTTTAGTTGAAAATGCATCCTTTTGGTTTAAAATTCAACTATTCCAGGTGAAGATTCATAATTTTAATTGGAAAATCATCACTTTGTTTGAAAATGTACCTATTTTTGAAAAGAATTTGATTATCATTTGAAAATCATCATTTTAGTTGAAAATTCACCACTTTGTTTGAAAATGTACTTATTATTTTAAAATCATTTGATTTTCATTTGAAAATCATCATTTTAGTGGACAATTCATCTTTTTGATTGAACATAAATTTCTTTAACTAAAAGTTTAACTATTCAATTTTTGGTCGACAATTTATTTTTTTTTTAATTGAAAATTCGTCTTTTTTAGTAGAAATTAATCTTCGTCGTTGAAAATTCATCTTTTTCATTAAAAATTCAACTATTCCAGGTGAAGATTCATCAATTTAGTTGAAAAATCACCACTTTGTTTGAAAATGTACCCATTTTTGGAAATAATTTGATTTTCGTTTGAAAATCATTTGAAAATCATCATTTTAGTTGAAAATTCACCACTTTATTTGAAAATGTACTTATTTTTTGAAAATCATTTGATTTTCATTTTAAAATCATCATTTAAGTGGAAAATTCATCTTTTTGATTCAACATTAATTTCTTTAACTAGAAGTATAACTTTAAAATTCGTCTTTTTTAGTAGAAATTAATCTTCTTGGTTGAAAATGAATCTTTTTCATTGAAAATTCAACTATTCCAGTTGAAGATTCATAATGATTTTAGTTGAAAATTTGTCTTTTTTGGTAGAAATTAATCTTCTTCGGTGAAAATTAATCTTTTTGGTTTAAAGTTCAACTATTCCAGGTGAAGATTCATCATTTTAGTTGGGAATTCATCACTTTGTTTGAAAAAGTAACTATTTTTTTTTAAATTATTAATTTTTTTTGTAGAAAATTATTATTATTTTTAACTGAAAATGTAACAGTTTCAATTGAATATTCCATCAACTGAGATGAAAACTCGTTTGGTTAAAAATTAAACTATTTTTACGAAAATTTAAATATTTTGATAAAAATTTAAATTTTTCGTAAAAAAATTAACTTTTTTGATAAAAAAAACATATCTTCGGGTTGAAAATTCAACCGTTTTGTAGAGAATCCGTCCGTTTAGATGTAAAATTCAACAATTTTATTGAGAGTTTATGTATTTTGTTGAAAATTCGTCTTTTTTGGTCGAAATTAATCTTTTTGGTTGAGAATTCACCTTTTCGCTTTAAAATTCAACTATTGCAGTTGAAGATTCATCATTCTATTTCAAAATTCATCAGTTTGGTTGGAAATTAATTTTTCAAACTGAAAATATAAATATTTCATTTTTGGTTGAACATTTGTCTTTTGTAATTAAAAATGCATGTATTTTGTTGAAGAATTGTTTTTTTTTTGTAGAAAATTAATCTTCTTTAAAAATTCATCTTTTTGGTTAAAAATTAAAGTATTTCAGCTATATATTCATCATTTTAGTTAAAAATGCATCTCTTTGGTTGAACATTTTTTTTGTTGATTTGGATTTCGTGGATTTTTTGAACTGGAAATTTAAATATTTCATTTTTTGTTAAAAATTGATCTATTTTTCAAAATTCATGTATCTTGTTGCAAGATTGCAAGATTCCATGGATTATAGGAAATTCATTATAGAAAATCATTATACAGAAAACAATGATAGGATAATCAGCATTGGGATATATAATTCAAAAATATTGAAAGAAAAAATTTTGCGAATTCCCTTGATGTCTTTAAAATCTGTTTAAATTTAATTTAAATTCATACGAAAACCTTTTGGAATCTCTTGAAATCCATTGAAACCTTTGGAAATATTTTTAAATCCATGAAAATCTTTGAAATCTATTACAATCTGTTGAAATCCATTGAAATTTGTAAAATCGCCCTAAATCTTTAAAATAATTGGAGGTCCTATAAATTTTAATCTTTCCTTGAAATGTTAAAATCCGTAGAAATCCCTTGAAATGAAATTTAATTTATTTCATAAAGTATAAATCATTGGAAACCCTGGAAATCTTAGCAATCCCTTGGAAACCTTTCAGATTTAATAACTTTCTTTAAATTTTGTGAAATTCATTGAAATGCCTTAAGATCCCGTGAAATCTGTGGAATCGCTAAGATCCCTTGAAATTCAATTAAATTTGATTTATTTTCCAAAGCTCTCAATAAATCCCTTAAAATCTTTAGAAATCCTACAGTATTCTTTAAAATCTTCAAAAAAAATGCTATCTCTTAAAATCCTTTACAACCCCTTAAAAGCCCTTGAAATCTTTGGAAAATGTAAAAATCCATTCAAGAAGGGATAAATCATTTGAAAGCCCTTGATTATAATTTAAATTAAACTTATTTATTAAAGTTCTTTAAAAGCCGTTTAAATCCCAAGTTACCTTTGAAATACTTGGAGATTTAATAAAATCCTCGATCTTGTGAAATTCCTTAAAATATCTTCAAATCTCTTGAAATCTTTGAAACTGCTAGGAATCCCTTGAAATTTAATTAAATTTTATTTATTTTCCAAAGTTCACTAGTGAAGTTCTAGTTAGAAATCCCTTGAAATCTTTGGAAATACTACAAAATTCTGTGAAATTCCTTGACATCTTTGGAAAACGTAAAAATCCTCTAAAATCCCTTGAAATTTATGGAAAATTTTCAAAATCCGTGGAAATATTTTTAATCTCTTGAAAAGCGGTGAATTGTTTTTAAATTAGTTCAAATAATTAGAACTCCGTTTGAAAGCCTTAAAACCCCTGGTAGTTCCTCGAAATTGGTTTAAATTCTTTTGAATGCCTTAAAACCTCCTGATATGTTTGGAAATCTTTCGAATTCCGCGAAATTAAAAAATTAAATTAATTATTAAATTAAATTAAAATTAAATTTTATGAAATCTGACAGAATAGCTTAAAATCCATGAAAATTATCTGAAATTCAAATTAAATTAAACCTATTCAGAAAAAAAATCCCTATAAATCTTTGAAATTCTTTAATGTTATGAAATTACTTTAAATACTTTATAATCCCTTAAAATCTGCAGAATCGCTAAGATAACTTGAAATTGAATGAAATTTCATTTATTTTTCAAAGTTCTCTATACATCCCATAAAATCTTTAGAAATCTTACAGAATTATTTTAAATCCCTTGAAATTTTTTATATCTCTTGAAATTCTTTAAAATCCTTTAAAGCCCTTCAGATCTTTGGAAAATGTAAAAATGCATTCAAGAAAGGATAAATCATTTGAGAGCCCTTGAATATAATTTTAAGTAAATTTATTCATTTAAGTTCTCTTGAAAAATCCGTTTAAATCCCTAGAAATATTTAAAATCCCTTGAAATACTTGGATATTTAATAAAATCCTTGATCTTGTGAAATCTCTCGAAATATCTTAAAATCCCTTGAAATTATTAATTATTTTCCAAAGTTCACTAGAAATCTTTAAAAATCTTATAAAATTCTTTGACATTTGTTTAATCTGTTGACATCCTTTTGAATTCCTTAAAATACCCGGAAATGTTTTGAAATCTTGAAAATCTTCTAAACACCCTCGAAATGTTTTTAACTTTCTAGAAATCCGTGGACATTTTTTTAAATCTCGTGAAAACTGAATATATTTTTTTAAATGAGTTAAAATATTTTAGAAGCCCTCAAAATCTTTTTAAAGGCCTTAAAATCCGTGGAACTCGCTCGAAATTCTTTAAAATTCTTGGGAATGGCTTAAAACCACCTGATATGTTTGTAAATATTAAAAATGCTGTGAAAGTTTTATAAAATCTGACGAAATCGCTTAAAATCCGTAGAAAGTCTCTGGAATTCCTTGAAACTTGTACTTCTCCCACATTTTTGTATAGTCCTTTTAGAATTAAAGGTAAATCTATCGACAACTGTAATTTGGTGATTGTGAATTCTCTTTTGTTAAAGCTCCTTCGAAACGCGCACTTTTAAATATTATGTTCAACTCTATTATATTATTATATATACAAATTTTATTTTATGTTTATCATTACTTTAATATTTGTTCCTTAATTGGCATGAATCTTAATTCATAATATGCACTGATATTGAAACAGGCGTATTTTAATTGTTTTGCTTTTATAATTAAAAACAGTGTGCGTCGTATCAAAAAATAGTTCAAAGAAAATTGGTAGATTTAATTTAGGAGAATAATCAGGTCCCGGAAGCTGGAATTACAACATTGTCATATCGATATGGGCACTATGCCATAATTTAGTGCCTATTTAGCGCTAATTTATGCTGCAGAAAAAAAATTTTGTGCCCGGTAATTTTGGTCAAAAACATGTAGTAGTGCCAGCTTCAGCTGAAGCCACAACTCCGGTATCCGAAACTCGGAAACTATTAATGATATCAAATTCTCCTTTGCGCAGGAATTTAGTGCTAATTAAGTGCTCTGGATTTGTGCTATGCACAAAATCCGGGCACTTTTTTTTTTACCAAAAACGTGTAGTAATGCTAGCTTCAGGTGACTCTGGTATGTGAAACTTGGAAACTATTAGTGGTATCAAATTGTTCTTTATGCAGGAATTTAGTGCTTATTTAGTGCTAATTTATGCCGCAAAAATTAAATTTTGTGCCCGGTAATTTTGGTCAAAAACATGTATTAGTGCCAGCTTCAGGTTAGTCGGCCGTTGCTAAGCCCCACGACATTATTTTCATCCACTTATTTGTTTATAAGAAATTCAACAAATGTTTATACTTCTACAGTTCTACAAAAAACATTTCTAAAATGTTGTGTCAACGATTAAAAACCTTTTTAAAGAAATCAGATGTCAACGATGTATGCAGAATTTTATTAATTTTTATTTATAAAAAAATGTAAAAGTGATGAAAATAATTGTGTCCTACTGTGTCATATGTCCTGAATTGCAGTAAAATCCCATCCCGACACGAAAATTTCAGTGATCAATTGACATGGACTCCACCAGTTTTCATGAGTATTGCCCTTTATCATACATTTTCACATTTTGGATTAAGCACTATTACTTTCGAAGGAATAATCTGATTGGATTGCGCTTTAGCGTACTTCTTTACGGCCTAAATGGAAAAGGAAAGGACGAGTTCATTAAGAAGCCAAAACTATACGAGATATTAAAAAACTGTTCGGAAGCAAAATTGTTCATTTTAAAAAGGTCTACAAATTTTCTTCAGTCCATTTTTGTTTTGTTTTAATTGTGAAAAATGGAATTACAAATTTTAATTTTCTGAATAACGACAGAAGCTATAATCAAAATGTTTCATGCTAAACTGTTCGCCTAAATAACATCTACAAATTTGCTTGAAATCATTTTTTGATAAGACACGTAGTTTGCGTTTTATTCGCGAAAAATTAGATTAGAAATCACAACGTTAAATTTATGGAAAAGCGACATAAGCTAGGTACAATGAAATGCTTAACAGCAAACATTTTTACTTAAAACAGAAGTCCCGGACACAATCGCCAAATCACACATCTTAATGGTTTGATCTGTAAATTTAAAAGATTAATGCACAGACTAGGACTTAATTAGCACTAAATTCCTGCGGAAAGGAGAATTTTAAAGCACTAATAGTTTCAGTGTTTTCTATACCAGAGTCACCAGAAGCCAGCATTAATACACGTTTTTGGTAAAAAAAACATCCCGGATTTTATGCATAGCACAAATCCAAAGCACTTAATTAGCACTAAATTCCTGCGCAAAGGAGAATTTGATATC
>CAKNYM010052569.1:691653-752023 GCA_932195095.1 Andricus curvator
TTTAAAATCTTCCATATTCTTTTTCGAAATTTTAAGAAATAATAAAAAAGGTTTTTAAATCTTTGTCAATTTTTTTTTTAAATTTATTTTTCTTAAATTAAGAATCAGTTTAAATTTTTCCAGGAATTAAAAAAAAGTTTTTTCATTGTCTTGAAACATTTTAAAATTCTTAAAAAGCTTATTTTTTAGAAATCTTCAAAAATCTACACATTACATTTTTTATATCAAAGTGCTGGACATTTTAATATAAAATTCAATTAATTTCTTGCCACCCTGATTTCAAACTATAGAATTATTTAAAAGATTTGTTATGAGCGATATATTATTTAAATGATTATAAAATGTTTCTGAAACCTTATGTTTACTTTTGGTCTCATTAATTCTCCCTTATCTTATCTCTATCGAAGGTAGATAAAAAAGAATTGTTGAAACAAATTTATTGCAGATTACTAAAATCACGGAGGAATATTTTGGAACTTATGGTTTGTTTGCTATTTTAACAATATTGACTAACGTCGCGCAATTAAAATTAGAAGGTCGGGTTTAAGAGAAAAATGAAACTCTATTTGATATTTCTCGTTTAGGATTTATAAATTTTATATGATGATGATTATCAATTTCTTGAAGATTATTTATTATATATTAATTTTTTTTAGTATTAACAAGTCTCGCTCGTGGCACCTTGAATCAAGAATACATCTAGAAAATTTAACAGAAGAGTAGGTACTGTCGGGTACTATATTATTTTGTTTGAGCAGTGAAGCCAATCTTTCTTAACTTCTTGAGTGGAATTATTATTACAAAATGGAAATTGTAATTATTGACTTATTTTTATTGAAGTATCTTCATTAATTATGCGGGAAGCTATTGATTAACCCTTACCCAATTGAAGAGTAAATTTCAAATGTGAGTTGCCGCGAATCATACTGCATAAGACATACTAAAATCATATTTTTCAAAATTGAACTTCTCGAAAATTAATCCCGCTAGAGGGTTTGAAATTTTCACAGAAAATGTATTTCATATTCCTTTATAATATAATTTTGAATTCAATTTTCAAAATTCAACTACCTAGCCACACACGACCCTCCTTAATTATTGATTAATCGATGATTTAAATCAGTTGATAAGATAACTGCGAATTGAAGACGTTCATTTGTATCTTATTGATTCATTCGCTCATTGAGGCTTTCGAATGCCTTTAATCAGAATTAGATTTATCAGAAAATATTACTGATTTTAAACTTTCAAAATTCGATACTTCTTAAATTCAATATCTTAAATTGCTGTTTTCCATCTAACAGTTTTTATTTTAAAGTCGTAAAATTCTACAATTATATTTAAATAAAATGTTAACATGTTTCATGAAAGCAAAAGACAATTTAACTTTTTTAAATTGAATTCAAACCCTGAAAGTTAACTTTTTTGTTATTTGAATCCATATTTAAATTATCTGCATTTCGAATTGTTAATTCTTCTCTAAAAAATAGGTGTATCACGAAATTCTCGAAAGCATTGTTGTCGCTTTTCCTGATTGTTGATTGGGTAATTTGAAAAACTTAAACAGATATTTAAGAATTGAGTTTCAGTTGAAAGATCGTGTGTAAAATTTTATTATTACATTTTCAGTTTAAATAATTATTTTTCAATCAAGAAAAAGGGAATTTCCAACAAAATAGTTACATTTTCAAACAAACTGATAAATCTTGGATAAAAAAAAAATTAATTCTCAACATAAAGTGTAATAGTTGATATTTCCACCAACAAATAATATTTTAATTTTCAATTAAAAAACTGTTAAACCAAAAAATATGAATTTTCAGAAAAAAATTAAATTTTTAACCAAGAAAGATTGTTCAATCAACAAAGAAAAAAAATCTCATCCAAAATTTTGAGTTTTTAAGTCATAAAACGAATTTTTGAAAAAAAGTTAAACTTACAACACAAAAATATGCATTTTCTACCAAAATAATTGTATTTTTGAATAAAAAAGACGATTTTTCAACAAAATAAGTGAAATTTCAACTGAAAAAGATCAATTTTATATTAAAAATGGAATAGCTACATTTTCAGTAAAAAAATTAATTTTTAACAAAAGAAATCAACTTTTAACTGAAATGATGCATTTATAATGAAAAAAAAGAATAATCTAACCAAATAGTTACATTTTCAACCAAAAAGCTTAATTTGTACCAAAAAAGATTAATTTTTAACAAAATACATGAAGTTTCAACCAAAAAGTTACATTCTTAGTAGAAAAAATTATTTAAAAAAAAGATTCTACCAAAGAAATGAAATTTCATCCAAAAAGATTAATTTACTACCAAAAAAGAATAATTTTTAACAAAATACATGAAGTTTCAACCAAAAAGGTTAATTTTCTACCAAAAAAAAGTAAATAAAGTAGAGGAATTTTCAACTAAAAAAGATACATTTACAACAAAGAATAAAATAGTTTATTCTTCAGTTAGGGAAAGAAGTTTTTAAGCAAATAAAATAAATTTTCAATCAAACAAATGAATTTTTTTTATCAAAAAGATTAAATGTCTATAGAAAAAATGTCGACAAAACATTTAGTTAAATTTTTTAATTAAAATATTAATTTTCAATGAAAAAAAAAATTAATTTTCAAACAAAGAAATGAATTTTCAACCAAAAAGATTAATTTTCTACCAAAAAAGAATAATTTTAAACAAAATACATTAATTTTTTAACCAAATATTTTATTTTTTAATGGAATTTTCAACCCAATAGTTGAATTTTCAACAAAAAAAGTGAATTAGTCACCAAGAAGATTAATATTCTACCATAAAATACAAAGTTTTAACAAAATACAGAAATTTTCAAACAAATAGCTGAATTTTCAACTGAAAAAGATTGATGTTCGACCAAACATTGAATAGTTAAATTTTCAGTTAGAAAAATTAATTTTCAATAAAAAAAACTAATTTACAAGCCAAAGAAATGAATTTTGGACCTAAAAGATTAATTTTTTTACCAAAGAAAGATTAATTTTCAACAAAATACATGAAATTTTAACCAAAAAGGTGAATTAGTCACCAGGAAGATTAATTTTCTACCGAAAAAGACAAAGTTTCAACAAAATACAGAATTTTTCAATCAAATAGTTGGATTCTTAATTAAAGAAGATAAAATGTTCAACCAAACATAGAATAGTTAAATTTTCAGTTAAAACCATAATTAAAATAAAAATCTTAACAGAAAATGTAATTTTTGAACAAAAAAAAAAGAAGTTTTTTCAACTAAAATGATGAATAATCAACCAAAAAAATGAATTTTTATGAAAGTAGTTCCACTTTCAACTAAGTAGTGGAATTTTGAACCAAAAAAGGTTTTTCAGTCGCTATTCACGAAAATAAAAAATAAAATAAAATTTTATGTAAAATCCATAACAAAATGTTGGAAAATAAAAACCGAGTTTTTTTAATGAAAGGGCAATTTTAATTTTCAATTAAAAAAATCTTTGATAATTCTCGAAATATAAAATTGCTCAAAATATTTGAACAAGTATTATTAAATATTGATTTTCATGACATCTTATTAATTCTCACTTCATATCTCTATCACCTGATGAGGCAAAATAAAAAAAAGCTGTCCAAACAAATTTATTCAAGGTTTCCAAAAACAGAATAAATGTTGATATTTCATTGAGCAAGTGTGCGAATATTTAGGAATTTGTGGTTTGTTTGCTATTTTTACAATTGTCTAACGTCACCTACTTTAAATTTTATGGTCTGGGTATGGTGAAAACAATTTTTTTGAGATTATTATACATAGATTTTGAAAATTCGAGACTTGTTAAATTCAGAATCTTAAATTGCTATTTTTCACCTAATAGTTTTTATTTTTGAGCCTTCAAATTCTGTTCTTTCTTATATTTAAATAAAAATGTTACGTTTTTATAATATGTAAATATATTTTTCTATTCTTAGGTTCAACTAAAAATCTGAAAAAAATATTTTTTAATTTTATTTCAATCTATATTTAAATTATCTGCATTTCAAAATTTTCAGGCATTTAAATTACATCTTCAATTTCACCTCAAAAAAGAATAATTTAGCTCATAACTCAGACATAATGCTCAACTTGATCTAAAAATTTTCCGTTGCTGTGAAATCACTGTTATTTTACTTTTTATTTTTTTCCCAGGCTATCATACGAATATTATCTCATGGAAATTTCGGCGAGTGTATTCTCTTTGAAATTGTATTCACGTGCACACTATCGTATTTAAATTTGTGCACCATTGCAGGATGAGATAATATGTATACAGTATTTTTTTATTTAGTTTTGAGTACAACATTAAAATGCAGAGTGGTCACTGACCGGGAAACTGGGTATTAACCTGGAATTTCGAGCACCGGGAAAATGCCTGGAAATCGCCGGGCATTTTTTTTTAATCGGGAATTTTTTATATTTGTTTTTAATTTTGCAATGAACGAATAATATTTTTTCTATTCTTTTACCGAAAAATCTACTTTTTTCTACTTATCTTCTTTTTATTGTTTATTCGAGAATCAGAGAGATGAAAATGTGATTGTTTCATATATGATAACATCAAAATTCATTGATCTTCAATTATATGTACGCATTTAAGAAATAGAATTCGCTATAAGAATTCTATATAAAATGAGCCAGGATGACATTTTAAATCCTTGGAAAAAAATGTTGGAAAAATTCAAAGTAGGGAAATAATAGTAAAAAATATTTCTTTCATTAGAAAAAATATTTAAATTTTTCCAACATTTTTGTTTCAACTTTAAACATGTTGAATCATGCAAACAAATTTTTTACAATAATGATGAAAAGTTGGTGCGATTCTATACAAATTTACATTTAAAACGATCCCAAGAACATTAAAATTTTTTATTATATTAGATTTCATTTAAATTTTAAGAAAACATTGAAATTTGCACTATTTTTGCAATATATTCTTTAAAAATTGACAAAATGACTTCATCCTGGCTCGTCTTATCGAGAATACCGATAGCTTTCAATCTATTTAATAGAAAAAAATGTAACTATGATATAATTAACATTAAAAGAACTGAAGCAATCATCGACAAAAAATTTATCACTATAGTCTGTGATTGAGGATAAGTTTGGCACGTGTACATAAATAATTGTCAAATTACGAAGACATCTTCAAATTGACTGTTCACTAGACACCCTGGGACTTACAAAAACCGCTTTCCGAAAAAAACCTACTTAAGTTGCAAAGAAAATTTTTAAATTGGCATTAAGATCCATAATTTTGATTTTTTGTTCTGTAATTAAAATGGGAGGACTGAAAAATCCCGAAAAATAAAATTCCCGACACTTTAAAATTCCCGAATAATAAAATTTTCGGATTGGAAAATTCCCGACAGAAAATTGCCGAATTATAAAATATCCAAACTAGAAAATTCCCAAATTTTAACAATTAAATTTTTTTATAAATATTTATTTATTAAAAGTAAATTGGTAAATTATTTTTAATGCTTAAAGTTTCTAAAATTATTGTTTGAATTTAAAATAACATTAATTGAAAATAATATATTTCGGGATGCAATTTTTCTTCAATTACTTTTATTATAAATTCAAACAATAATTTTAGAAACTTTCAACATTAAAAATAATTTTTGTTATAAAATTATTTTATTATTTTATTTGTAATAAATGAATAATATTTATAAAGAAAATTTTTTAATTTTTTAAATTCGGGAATTTTCTAGTTCGGTAATTTTATTTTTTGGGATTTTTCAGTCGTCCCGCTGAAATAACTTATGTTATTAATTGTAAAGTTTACAGGTTACAAATTATTTGAAAATATATAATGGAATTTAGGTCCATTAAATTCTAAAACGTCTAGGGCAGGACTGATCCAACAAACCCTGTTTTCGTATGATTGAGGAAAATATCTATTTGTTATTTAAGAAATTAAAAAAAATAAATTGCAGAAAAAATCAAAATTATCGACCTTAATGCCAATTAACTAATCTTTTTTACAATTATAATACTTGGTTCAATTAAAAACGATATCTTTGAAAAAACTAGCAAAGATGTCATCATATTATATTTTATTAACAAATATTTTAATATAAATTAATTTATTTTTAAATAAACTCAATTTAAAACTAATTTACTAGATTTTCGAGTAATTACTTTCATTAAATAATACAAATTTTATAATAAAAAATCGAATAAGCTGAAGGTCTTTCAAAATATTCTGATTTCTAATCTGTAGATGTGAAAAAGAAGAGTTACGGAATTAAGTCTGAAAATGGCGTTGACATATATTATGTCAAATACCTTTGATTATGTTGAATCATCATCTTCCAAATAATGAAATGTAATCGATGGCAAATAAGCGAAATGTATTCATTATCTATTTTTTCCCCTCGTGATTAAATACTATAAATATCGCTTTTTTGTGCGTGTTACAATTCTATTTTTTACCGTCATAACTTTATTGTTTTTTTTTCTTAAATTATTTAAAAAATGTATATATTTTATATTTTCCTTTAAAAATTACACGAATAACTTTATAGTTACTCCATGCTGGATATCCATTTGAAATAAATTAATTGACATTTTTTAAAACTGTTTCACAGTAATGACAAATTCAATCTAAATTCGAAAATAACAAGAAATTAACAATTGGTTACAACTTTTAGGTAACCCGGTATTAAAATCGAAAATAATAAAAAAAGAAAACCAATTTCATAACAAAAGTGGTGAAAGAATATTGATAAATGATATTGATCTTAAACAATGATATAAAGATAAACAATCTACCATTAAAGCAGTCGACAGTGAGGAATCCAAGGACGAAGAATGCAATGCTGGAGAGGCAAATCTTGAAAAGCCTCATATTTGATTTCACTACTAATAGAATAGCAAAATTACTCTGAACCTGATAAGAGTGATTCTTACCTACTTAAAGTAAAAACCCCACTCCCACAACATTTTTCCGCCTCTCCACGCCAGTATTCGACAAACAGATATGACCTTTTAATTGCAGCTCAATACCATTTCGCGCACAAGTATTCACAATCTCACAAAATTTGCCTGCACAAAATTTCTTTAATTCTATTCTTATAGAATCATAAAAAAATCTTAATCTTAATTAAACAAAAATGTAAAACAGCATACAAATTTCTATTCTTCGTTCCTTCCAGTTGATAAAAAAATGATTTAAGGCAGCATCATAACTTTTTTTTTTAATTTTTGATTGCATGAAGTCTCAACTTTTAGATAATTGCTCTTGGAAAAATTTAGAACTCAAGATTGCAGGCCATTTTTAATTTTTGAACCTTTTTCTGGGTACGAAATTCGCACGTCTTTTGGAGAATAGAAAAACTACTCTATATTCAAATTCATTTCCTGTATTTCGTACTCATTGTTAATAAGAATATTTATTTTTCACGAGTCTGCGAATCCCTTATAAAAATTGAGTCCTTTTTTTACAATCGAATCATTTTCAATCTCACTCGAAAGCTTCCGACATTTCGACGTCGTCAATGAAAAGATCATCGAGCATTTCCTCCAAAGTGACTTGCGGGATCGAAGGATCGATTTCGTCGTCTGCGTCGACTGGTATTTGTTTCTTCGTGTCCCGGAAGATGTTTATGGTCTGTCTCATTTCAGGATCTTCTTCTAATTCGTCCAGAAATTCGTTATATTCACTAGGAAAAAAATGTTCGCATTAATAATAAATATTAAAAACGACGAAGAGATGTCATGATATCAATCATGTAATTAATCTGGGAATTCCCAGAGGTCGATTTGCATTTTTGAGTCATTTTATCGAGGACAAGGCCAAGGAACTTACTTGTTTTCCGTGCTCATGCTAACCACGTCCTCGGCGAGATGTTTCAATTTCCACAATCGAGCCCGACGCCGTGCGCTTTTATCGTTTCCGTAGAATTTCTTTACCAAAATCACATCCGGAATGCTGTCTGGGCTCAAGTTTTCAAAGTTTGAGTCATTTATGTTGCTGTCGGCCATTGCGTATCTGGAATAAACGTATGATTTCATTTCAATATTGGACTTCTGCTTAATTATAATGTCCAAATTTTGGATAAATTTATTTTTTTCGAATAAAATTTGAATTCGTGAGTTTTCTTACCCAAGGGCAGAATCTCCTGGTTTCAAAATGTGTCCTAAGTGAGTGCGAGCGTGAATCAAGTTCTCGTTTATTCCCAATTCTGCTGCTCTTACGAGCCAGACGTCGGAAATTACGTGCTAAAAATCAATAAGTAAAACTTAAGAAATTAAATGCAGAATAAATCAAAATTTAAATTCTTGTTTTACGTCCAGCATGCAAATTTAAATAAAAAAATCTTGTCAATTAAAAAAAAACAAAGAATCTAACGATCACGTGTGGACAACACTCTAAAACGTCTATATCCTATCTATTCCTTATTTTTTTTCTCATCTTTTTATTTTTTCAAATCTCAATTTTTAATTTCAATTCAGACATTTAAGAGTGTGCTATCCAAATTTGATCGTTAGATTCTTCGATTTTTTTTTTATTTCCAAGAATTTTGTAGTTATGTTCAATAAGTGTTATATAAGAATTAATATGACGTTTCGAATTCTAATAGAACTGATGTTAATAAGTGTTTTCTTCTTTGCTGTATTTTTTTCAGGGTCTTTGAATTCAAATTGAATTGCAAACAAGTTATAAAACTGGTTTAAAAAGCGATTCCAAAGTTCTATTCTGTGTATTCCAATTTAAAAGATGAAAAATTTAGAAATATTTTCGAAATCTAGCGCGATCATTTGATCAAGGTTCTGGAAAAGAAAATTGTATAGTTTTCAAAATTAAGAGTTCCAGAATTTAAGGATTTGCTGATAATTTATTTTTCAAAATTAAATTTAAAAGCTTATTCCATTTTGTTAGCACAATTATCTTCGATTTTGGATGCTTTTGGTTTTGATACTATCAAATTTTATCACTTTCAATTTAAGTCTTTCAGTATTGAATGTTTTTAAATTCTAAGCCTTTTAAACTTTAATTAATTCTATCAAATCATGAAATATTTCACACTCAAGAACTGACAGAAGACTTCATTAACAGATTTTGAAATTTGGACTATTTTAATTTAGCAATAACTTTTTATTCAATACTTTCGAAAATTTTAATTTTAAATGTGGATAACAGTCAAATAATGTTTTTAAATTGATTTTTAATGTTTTTAATGTTCAAAGTTTTACAACATCGGTTCTTTTAGAAATTTAAGCTCAAACAATTATAGATTTTAACTTTTTCGAAATTTTTATGTTTTTTAATTATCAACTTTAAATTCAGAGATAGAAATTTGAGCATTTTCAAAATTAAATTTTGAAACTTTTGAACAGTTTCAGTTTTTAAGATCTTCAAATTTGTTTGTTTTTTTTGTTTACTTTTAAAATATTTGTTAATTGAGTGATTTCTAGATCTACTTGTTTCAAATTTTAATGTTTAAAAATTCAAATCCCATTTTTTTAGAGGTTCAACAGTTAAGCGTTTCACAATTTGTGTATTTTGCATTTCAGACTCCTTGAAAATTCGAACGCTTGCAAATTGCGTGGATGAGGTTGTCTATCCTACATGGAAAACCTGGAATTATCAGGGAATTTTTATAAACCTGGAAAACCCTGGAAATATCGGAATATTTTCGAGCGCGTGCTTAATTTTTTTGCAGTATTAAACTGAATAACAATGATTCTTTAAAATTAGTTTTTTTTTTGGTTTGGAATTAATTTTTTTTATTTGAAAATTTAGCTATTCTATTTTTGGTTAAAAATTTATCGTTTTTAGTTGAAAATTCAAGTATCTCATTGAAAATTCTTACTTTGTGGTAGAAAATTAATCTTCTTTGTTGAAAATCGATCTTTTTGCTTAAAAATTCAACAGTTTGTTTGTAATTCTCTCTCTCTCTTGACTGAAAAACCTTTCTTAGTTGGAAATTAAACTCATCTTGAAAAGTCGTCTTTTTTTGGTTGAATTAAACTGTTTTTTATTAAAAATTAAAATCTTTTTTGGTTGAAATATCAACTACTACACTTCTTGTTCAAAATTAATCTTTTTTGGAATGGAAATTTAATCATTTTATTATTTTTTAACTGAAAATTTAACTATTTTATTTTTGGTTGACAATTTATATTTGTTAGTTGAAAATTCATGTAATTTGTTGTAAATTCATCTTTTTTGGGAAAAATTCATTAGTTTGGTTGAACATTAATTTTTTTAACTGCAAATTTACCTATTCAATTTTCTGTTGAAACTGATCTTTTTTAGTTCAAAATTCAAATATTTGGTCCAAAATTTTTCTTTTTTGGTTGAAAGTTCAACTATTTTGTTTAAAATTCATGTCTTTTGTTGAAAAATCGCCTTTCTTGATAGAAAATTGATCTCTTTGTTGGTAAATTCATCTTGTTGGTTGAAAATGCATCTTTTTGGTTAAAAATAAAACTACTTGGTTGAAAATGAGAATATTTTGTTAATAATTCGTCTTTTTGGTTTAAAATTCAACTATTCCAACAAGATTCACCATTTTAGTTGAAAATTCATCACTTTGGTTGAAAACCTGTTTTTTAAAACAGAAAATTGATTTTTTTAACTGCAAATTTAACTATTCCATTTTTTGTTGAAAAATGATCTTTTTTTATTTCAAATTTCCACTATTAGGTTAAAAGTTGATTTTTTTAGTTGAAAATTCATGTATTTTGTTGAAAATGCGTTTTTTTTGGGGAGAAATTCATATATTTTTTTTTAATTTAACTATTCCAGTTGAAGATTCTTCACTTTAGTTAAAAATTCATTCGTTTGGTTGAACATTATTTTCGTAACTGGAAATTTAACTATTCAATTTTTGGTTGAAACTGATCTTTTTTTAGTTCAAATTTCAACTATTTCATTGAAAATTCATGTCTTTTGTTGAAAAATCGTCTTTCTTGGTAGAAAATTGATCTCCTCGTTTGAAAAATCATATTTTTGGTTGAAAATTCAAGTATTCCAGTTAAATATTCCATGATTTTAGTTGAACATGCATCTTTTTGGTTAAAAATAAAACTACTTGGTTGAAAGTTAAGACATTTTGTTAAAAATTCGTGTTTCTGGTTTAAAATTCATCTATTTCAGTTGAAGATTCATCATTTTAGTCGAAAATTCATCACTTTGGTTGAAAACTTGTTTGTTTTTAACAGAAAATTAATTTTTTTTAACTGAAAATTTAACTATTCCATTTTTGGTTAAAAACTGATATTTTTTAGATTAAAATTCAACAATTTGGTTAAAAATTGATCTTTTTTAGTTGGAAATTCAAGTATTTGGTTGAGAATTCATGTCTTCTGTTGAAAATACGTCTTTTCTTAGTATATAATATATTTAAGAATATCTTGTAATTTACAAAATGTGAAAATTTGTGTCCTAGGAAATGCGAAATATTTGGATGGCTCCATACTATGAAAAATCCTGAACAAATTTGAAATACCTAAAAAAAACTGTAATTGTCAGGGAATTTTTTCGAGGATTTGAGTAGACACCCTGGTGGATTCTAAATCAAAAAGTCGAGTTTCTATTTAATATGGATCTTTTTCTTTACAATTTAAATATAATTTTTTTTAAACTGTAAGATTTTCCCACGGAAATTTAATACAAATTCCATTGAAATTCTTGGAAAACTTTCTGCTTCCATTCAAAATACAAATGTTTTAATGCAAACACATTTTGTTTTTTGTTTGTTTTAGTAAATTTTTTAAAAAATATCTCTCCAATAAATTCATCAGTCGTATGATAACGGCCAACTTAAAAAAAACGATAGTTATGACCTAATAAAGACTGAAAAAACCTTCGCGACAAATACCGGTTCTTTTTTTTTAAAGTTTAGCAATAGTGTAAACTAGATCCCTCCTATTTATTTATAATTACTTTTATGACCCCATCAATCTTGCTAATCAGACGCATATTCAATTCCAATAAAAAATGCAACAAAAAACTAACAAAATCAATGACTCTAACATAATTTTAAAACGTAATATTCGAGATAATAGTTTAAGATTAGGAGCATAAAATAGGTTTGTTTATACATATATTGAAACTTCAGAATAAAATCTGACCCGTATAATTCCATAAACACTGATCGATATGCATATTTTCTCTTCGCTTGATGACTGACAATTATTTCTTTTTTTGAAAACAAAAAATATGCACTTGACGCACGCTAGCATTTTTTATTGGCGCAATTGAATATGAGACTTCCCTTATGCCGAGTTTGATAAACCTTAAAATATTGATTTAATCGACACGTAAAGAAAAATTTATTGCGTTTTGAAGAAAAATTTTAATGAACTTATCCGGTTTGGTTACTTTCAAACTTATAAACAAAGGTCATTAACATGATTAAAGAAAATGAGGTAACGTCTACGATTCTTATCAATGATTATCACCTTTTCACACCAAAATGATTGCAGAAATAAGAGATACCCTAGTGATATACATGAGTGACCTAATTTTATAACAATTTACTGTATACATTTTTAAAATTACCTTATGCGAAATGGCCCCTTGTCCCGGAAATACCTTCTTCTCCTTTTCTTTTACAGGTTCTATATCCATCACGATATATTCTGTTAATTGTTTCGGGTTACAAATACTTTTAAACGGATATCGCCAATAGACAGTTGCACTTACTTCTGCAACTGGAAAACAAGAATGATTAATTTATTAAAATTTAAGAAATTAAATTCCGAATAAATCCTATTATTCCTCTTCAACGTCCAATTATAAAATTATTATAAAATTACGGATAGATTGATGGATAAGAAACAATTCGAAATTCAAGGCTAGTTTTTTTTTAGATCGAGTTTCGAAAATAATTGCTTTTATTATCTAATCGTAAAAAATTCATCGGATAGAAAATCACACGATAGAGAAAAGATTATCTGGGCTTTCGAATTGATTATCGATAAGTCCTTAATCAAATGATAAACGATATTGAGACTGCGCTTTCTTAATATTTTCTCTTCAATCAAAAAGAAAATAAAGATTTGTAAGATTAAAATTTTCTTTCAAATCTTGGATCACGTTTAAATTTATTTTTTTAAATTTCGAATACGAGAATATAAAAATGGAAATGGATTCGATCTTAAGTATCTCAATTTAAGTCTTAGAATTTTAAATCACGATTTCAGTTCTAAATAATTTTTTTAACGATAAAGATCTTTTGAAAGACTAAAATTTCATATCCAAAATCAAATGATGCAAAATCAGTTAAAAAAGTCTAGGAAAAAAAAAAGAAATCTTCAATAAACTTAGAACAGTATTTTTCATTTCTTAAGAATAATCTAAAAAATAAGCAGGAACTCATTTATTTTCTCACAGATAAAGACTGGGTTATTTTTCTTACCTTGTCCTGATGCAGCGTCAATTAAATGCAAAGAATTCGTAGTTTTGTGAACCAAACATATGGGGCTTATTCCACCAAGTTGATGAGTAAGCTTCTTTGGAAGACAAATAACACTGTCTTTCGAAAGCGGAACGATTTCAACGCTGGAAATTGAAAAATAAATTTGAAACTAGTCGTTTTCTTTTTTTATATTTTGTGAGATTAAATATTTACCTGTAGGTGAATTTGTAATTGTAGACATTACTGTGGATATCGTGAGATATTAATTTCTTTGAATGCTGGTATCGACAAGGCAAAACTGCTACGAGAAAATCTATCAGTTTTCGAGCAGCTGCTTCGGTTGCAAAATAGAAATCAATTCCCTCTAAAAAAGAAGGTTAAATTGTAATAGCTAGACCTTTTTTAGATTTTCAATAAATGTTAAAAAATATAATAAGAAAAATAATCACCACTAATGGGTTTTATTCCTAAAGTTTGCTCATGAGCTTTGTGTTTCAAAATGAGTTGTTCTAGGTAGAAAAATGTCTTCTTGTTTATCGCCTTTTGCCTCACTTGTACCTAAAATAATTTTAAATTTCACAATTTTTATCAAACTAAATTACTGTTAAAGTTTTTTATTTAGTTTTGAATAGAATGAATTAAAATGATTAAATTTCAATATTTTTCCACTTACTGATGCTCTCCAGAAATCCTTCGCTTCAGTTCTGTGGCAATCATCACACATTTGATGAATTACAATAAACTCAACAACAAAAACTTGCTGCAAAACGGCGCCTCCAATAACTTCAGCGTGGACGGTTAATTTTACCTATTCAGTAACCATAATAATAATTAGAATAAAAAATTTAATTAAACAAAATTGCCATGAAAATATAATCAAAGATACAAAAGACATTATTACCTTGAGTCTTTTGGAATGAGGTTCAGTCCAAACAAATCCAGCATCTATTAATTTAACTCTGCTGAGGCCCCTTAATTTTTTTAAACAAAGGGACAAAAGTTCTCTTGATTCTAAGGCTGCGTGAATCCATTCGGATGGAGGTTGCAAATATCTATAATTGAAATTTTATTTATTTTCTCTAAGTTTAGGAAATTAAATTCATAATAAATCAAAATTTGAATTACTCTCTAACGTCGAACATTCAAATTTGGGATAACAACCTTCAGTGCCTCCGTTCAAATTAGAAAAAAATGAATATAAAAAAGAGGAAAGAAAAATAAGGCAATCTCCAAATCCTTCATTTTGTGAATATTTTTGATTGGGTTATTCCGGAATAGATCGTCTGAACTTGGCGTGGTTGTCCCGGCCGCTGGGCCGGGAAAACCGGGAAATGATAGTGAATTTATTTTTTGACCGGGAATTGTATAAATATTGAGAGAAAAAAATTTGTCCAAGTTTCATTTCAACCGTTTTTTAAAGAATTAGTTAAACTGTTATGCTTTTCAATTATGATATCATTGAGTTTAGAATGCGTAATTCGAAAACCTTACACTTTAAAAATGTTACATTTCAGGTTTTAATTTTTGAGCGTACATTTTAATTTAAAGAATTTTACAATGCAGTTTTAAAGACTTAAAAAATTGAAAATTAAAAGCGATTGAAATAGAAGATTTTGGATAAAAAAAATTTTTAGTTGATCAGCTGTGAATATAAATTAATTAGTGATCTTCAAAATTGAACGGTAGTTCAAGGATTAAAAATGGAATAATAATTGATTTTACAAGACGATTCAGAATCAGTACAAAATTTAAGAATTTCCAGATTTTAACGTTGAAAATTACACTGTTTCAATTGGAACCCCCAATTAATAATAAATAAAATTAGGAATAAATGTGAACCCCCAATTAAAACTTTATAAACTGTTTTCAATTTTTAAATAAATTCAAAATAATGTATTCATAATTAAAGCAGGGTGTCTAGCGTTTCTGCAAACAAAAATTCCAGGACTTTTCCAGGTTTTCCAGGACAAAAAAATACATTTTTCCAGGTTCTTTTTTACAGTAAAAAAAAATACTTTCCACGAAACACAGTAGAAATTGTAGGTCTAGTGGAAATGAAAAAGTGCCATATGCAAAATTTCTCATACGCCCCTAAAATCTGATTTTATAGAAAAAAAAAAAAACGTTTTTTTTTGGCATTGTTCATTTTATCAAGGTGAAATATCACGACGATACGATAGAAAACATTCAAAGTTTTCCTTATCTTCAGCTTTAAAAACAATTTAATTAAACTTTCAAAATTCAATATTTGTTTGCTGTTTATAATATCAAAGCGAGTTCAGCACCGTGTGTAATGAGATTTTTTTTCTAGAATTGGTTGAAATTTGACTGAGTTATCGAATTTTAAGCTAATTTAGGTTTATTTTCAATAAAATAATAAATTGTCAACAAATAAGTTGATTTTTTAACTAAATTGTTGAGTTTTCTACCTACAAAGATGAATTTTCAACTAAATAATCCAATTTTAAACAGAAAAGATTAAACTTCAACTAAAAACAGTTGCATTTCCAACGAAATAATTGAATTTTTTAGAAGACAGTTCAATTCTTGACAAAGAAGGTGAATTTTAAATCCAAAAGGACGAATTTTCTGTCCAAATAGACGAATGTTCAACAAAACAGTTGAATTTTCATGATTTTTTAACAAAATACTTGAAATTACAAAAATGAATTTCCAACCAGATAGTCTTATTTTGAAACAAAAAATATTAAACTTTAACCAAAAATAGTTGAATTTTCAACACGAAAATTGGAATTTTCGACAAAAAGACGAATTCTCAACGAAAAATTAAATAGCAGGTATTTCAACAACAACAAAAATCGAATTTTCAACAAAATAGTTAAATTTTCAACCAAAGAGTTGAATTAAAAAAAAAAAAGAAATTCAACAAAATAGTTGAATTTGTAACCTTTTCTAAACCTCATTATCTTTGTCTTTTCTACATTTAAAGTCAACATTTTCCCATCTAAGCATTTCACCAATCCTGTAATTAAGCCCGCCATCCATTCTTCATCAGCAACACTATATCGTCCGCGTATGCCAGTGTATATATCTTTTATTTTCCCATCCTAACTCCTCCCCATCCTTTCCTCTTAATTTCTTCTTCTAAGTCTGAGATTAAACCCTCTTGTATTCCCTTTTTCACCATAACTTTTTCTATCTCGGCTCGGTCCAATGAGTCAAAATTCGTCTTTAAGTCCACGAACAGTGCTATCATTGCCTCTTTCTCCCGTTCAATCCTTTTATTTACCAGATAATTCAAAACATATATGTTGTCCATCAACCCTATTTCTTTCCTCAACTTCTTCCTTCAACCTCTCCGATAAAACAGCTATATATATTTTAATACAATGTCAGCATTAGAGTCACTCCCCTATAATCTTTAACTTCCTCCCCCTTGCCTTTCTTTACTATGGGCACCACCACTACTTCTTTCCATAACTCTGGCCACCTCTTTCCTCTCTATACTCTATTGCACATTATCCATGCCCATTCCTTTAGTTCTATCCCCCATATTTCCAGACTTCTTTTGGAATCTCATCTATACCAGGTGCCTTTCCATCTCATTATTCTTAACACCTTGACTATTTCTTCCTTGTTATGTCATTTTCCTCATCTCTTTCATTACAATATTTTAAACCTTTCCTAACTTTCCTCTCTGCCCCTCCTTGCAAATACATAACATATTTTTTTCATTCTACCATCTCAATATGCCGGTTTACTCTTTTCCTTCTTCTGCAGTTCTCTATTTACTACCTTCCGAACCTCTTCGTCTGTCCTAGCCTTCTCCGCCTCTTCTTAGTATCTTTTGTTTTCCTCTTTTTTTATCACACAACTCATTATACACCTTCTTTTTTCTCCTATATTCTTCTCCACTGCTTTTCCCTTTTCTACACTTTTTTAATTTCTTTCTCAGTTCCTTCTTCTATTTACATTCTTCATTCTATCCACTTCTATCCCCTCATTTACTAACTTCTTTTTTGCTTGTGCACTCTAATACTCTTTTTATTTCTATCATTATTTCAAACTGTTCTTTTCCTTCCATTGACCAATCCCCTCTTCCTGCTCTTTTTACCTTTACTTCCTTTTTATCCTTACTATTATTACACACTTCTCCCTCTAATGTCACTATTATGAAAAATAATCCCCTACCTCTAGTTTCTTGACCTTCTCTCTTACCTCCTCGTCCACTATCACATAATCAATTACCGTTCCCTTTACTCCTTGTGATCGTGTATATTTCTCTTCTTTTAAAGAGATTGTTAATTTTTTTTTAATTTTAGATTAAAAAGAAAATTAATGTACTCAAGGCTCTATCCGCCTTAAGAAACGCATTCTCATTACAGTACAAGCGCTTTGCGCTCAAGTTTGTGTAGATATTTATATAATTCTCTAATAAATGGTATGATCAGAAAAATTTTAATTTTTAATTTGTCAATAGCATTTTCAAGATTTAAAAGAAAAATGGTAAGTTCTATCAAAAAATGGTTGAACAAGATGTTGTAGGCCACGGTGGGCCTTACAATTATTTTGAGGCTAAGAAGAAAAAAATCACTGTAGGGATTGTTGAATAAAATAAATTTTTTTTATTTGCAGAATATTACGTATATTATCGCAAAAATAATTCTAAAGCAGCTATTTTGCGGCTTAAACTGAAACTGCTTAAAACCCTCTAAAAAACGGTGAAGATCCTTAAAATCGCGTGAAATCATCAGAATCCTATGAAAGTCCTTTAATATCCTTTAAAATCTCTAAAAATTTGTTAAAATCCTTGAAATCTATTACAATCCATTTAAATCTTTTAAAAGTTATACAAATTCTTCGAAATATCTTTGAACCATTTATAATATTTGGAAATCCTCTAACATACTTTAAAATCTCTTAAAATCCCTGAAAACCCTTTAAAACTGTGAAAATCCTTGAAGTCGCTTGAAAACTTCAAAATTTCATCAAAGTCCCTTATAATCCTTCAAAATCTCTAAAAATCGGTTAAAAGCCTTAAAATTCCGTGAAAGATTTCGAAATCTTACGAGATCCCTTGTAATCTTTGTAAAACCTTTGAAATTCATTGAAATTTTTAAAATCCATGGGAATCTTTTCGAATCTCTTGAAATCCCTTAAAATTTATGGAAATCCCTTAAAATCCTTAATAATAAAACCCTTTGAAATTACATTAAATCTTTCGAAATCTTACGAAATTCTCTAAGATCCGTGCCCTGAAATCTTTTGAAGTCTTATTAAATATCTTTAAATCCCTTAAAATATTCGAAATCTGGTTAATCTCCCTTGATATCCTTCAAAACTTGTGAAAATATTTCGGTACCACATGTAATCTTTGAAAATCCTTTCAAATTCCGTGACTTTTAAAAAAATATTTCGAAATCTCCTTAAAGTCCTTGAAATCCGTGGAAATCTTCCTTAATTCCTTATAATCACTCAAAATCCTTCGGGATCTCTATAAATTCTTTTAAACCTACTCAAATTTCTGAAAATCTGATTAAACTCTTTAAAGTCCCTTAAAATCTGGCAAATCCCTTGAAAAATTAAGATTCTCTCTGAAACTGTACTACATAGTTAATTTCTTGAAGCTCTTGAAATAATTAAAAATCCTATCCTAAATAATCCCTTGAAATCTTTTGGAATTCCTTGAGATTTCATGAAATCCCTAAAGAAACTTTTGAAATCTTTTTAAATACCGTAAAAATGGTCTAATTCATTAAAGTAATTTGTAGTAGGGTGGACCGAAAAAACTCAAAGTGGTTAGCTTCATTGGTAATAGCACTGCAAAATTTCTTTGTGGTATTGCAAACCAATTCAACAAACAAAAATTTAAAAAAAAATTTCACAATTGGGAAAGTCGATTGAAAATATTCAATTTTTTAATTTTTTGTGTATGGAAAAAAAATTCATTTTTTTGGGTAAATTTTATGGAAGTAAATGAAGGATTGCAGTGCAGAACTAGATAATCAACAAAATCGGAATTTTTCAGGAGAGCGAAATAACATTTCGTAACAAAATTTTTTCGTTTGTTATTTTTTGATGCTCTTTTTAATAAATTAAGGGAACACGCACATATTTTTAAGTTTTAAACAAAAGTTCTTTTTTCTATTTTTTCCGGATCCTGAAACATGAGCCATTTTTACACAAGATCCGTAAAAATCCATTTTTTTGCAACTTTAGGTACAAATTAACAAAAGTGCATGTTGTCATTTTTTGAAATATTGTATTTCGAAGAAAGTTTTGTTTCTTACTTTTTTTTCGACTAAGGTTATTCCTTGCAGACAGTATACCCACACACAAATTTGATTTTTTTTTTCAATTTTTTACGGATCCTGTGTAAACGGACTTTTACGGATCTTGTGTAAAAATGACTCATGTTTCAGGATCCATAAAAAATAGAAAAAAATTAACTTGAAACTTAATAATATGTACTTGTTTCCTTAGTTAATTAGAAAGAGCATCAAAAAATAAAAAGAAAGAAAAACATTTTTTAGCATCTTTGGGTACAAATGAACAAAATTGCAGTTACCGTTATTTTTTAAAATATTATATTTCGACGAAATTTTTTTTTCTTACTTGTGTTCCGTCCAAAGTTATTTAATTCCCTAAACTTTACCCAAAAAGAATGAAAAAACAATTTTTTTCCATACACAAAAAATTTAAAAATTTGAAAATTTTCGATCGACTTGCCCAATGGTGAGACATTTTTTTAAATCAAACAAAAATTTGTTCGTAATGCCACAAAGAAACTTTTCAGTGATATTGCCAATGAATCTAATAATTTGGAATTTTCTTGGTCCACCGGGCTTTGTAGTCCTTTGAAATACATTATAATCCCTTGAAATCTGTTGAAATACTTTCATATTACTGGCAATCTTTTAAGTCTTTTGAAATCCCTTGAAATATCGTTTACGGTGAAAATAATGGATATATTTTTTATACCTTAAGTAAAAGATATAAAATCTTACATGAGAATGGGGGGGGGGGGGAGATTTAATAAAAATCTTAAGAATCCTTAAAATAAGGGGGAGGAGGTCTTAAATCTCGAAAATCATCCTTACGTAATTAACGGACGTTTCCAAAGAAAATAAGAAAATTACCTTTCGCAATTTCTGCAAAAATGCAGGTTTGCTTGTTTTGGAATTCCCTCTGTAATATCAACTTGCGTTCGTAAACATGCTACACACATGTTTGCTGGATTTGGCTCAATTTGTGTTCCACATTCACAACACAATCTGCGAACAAATATTTTTTTTTAGAAAAAAAGCGATAAAATTGCAAAAATTACGTACTTTTGGGATACAAAAATGAGAAAAGAGATAAATATATATTTGAAATTTTTTCTGTAAAATATTAGGGTGACCAGATGGCTTTATCGGAAAATTAGGACATTATCCCATTTCTCACCCCCTTCAACCTGTAATTTCTCCCATCGCTAATATAAATTAACTTAAGATGTGTTATTTAAAAAAAGTTGCTACAAAATACCACTTTCGAAATTCCCGAACTTTCCCTGACGTTTCCCTGACTGTTAAAAATTTTTCTTACAGATTAAATTTTCAACCGAAGAATTTAATGTTCAACTAAAAAAACACAATTTTCAATCAAGAAGATTAATTTCCTGCCAAAAAAGATGAATTTTTGAAAAAATACACGAATTTTTAACAAAATAGTTAAATTTTTAACCGAAGAAATTCATTCTGAAATAAAATGAGGAATCTTGAACCAAAAAAATTAATTTTCAACCAAGAACATTCATTTACTACCAAATAAGACGAAATTACAACAAAATACATGAATTTTCAACTAAAAAATATAGATTTTTAACCCCAAATGGAATAATTATAGTCACAGTTTAAAAAAATAATTTTTAACCAAATATAACGAATTTTCAACAAAATAGTTAAAATTTCAACCAAAGAAATGAACTATCAACTAAAAAGATGAATTTTTCACACAAAAAAATAATATTCTACTAAAAAAGGCGAAATTTCAATCAAATAGTTAAATTTTTAATCAAAGAAATGCATTTTCAACTATAATGATGAATCTTTAACCAAAACATTATTTTTTAGTAAAGTGGTTTAACCTTCAACCAATTAAAAAAATACATGATTTTTTTAACTTAAAAGGTCAATTTTCAACCAAAAATGGAATAGTTATATTTTCAGGTAAAAAAAAACTAACCATAAAAAACAAATTTTCAGCAAAATAGTTAGATTTTCAACCAAAGAAATGAACTTTTCACCAAGAAATATTGTACCACAAAATACGAATTTCTAACAAAAAAGATGAATTTTCAACCATACAGATTAAGTTTCTACCAAAAAAGACGAAATTTCAACAAAATACATGAATTTTGAACTAAAGAAGATAAATTTTTAACCAAAAATGGAATAGTTATATTTTCAGTTGAAAAATTAATTTTAACAACAAAAAAACGAATTTTCAACCAAATACATGAATTTTCAACTAAAAAGATGAATTTTTCACCCAGAAGATTAATATTCTACCACAAAAGACAAATTTGCAACAAAATAGTTGAATTTTCAACCAAAGAAATGATTTTTCAACTACACATAATGATACATTTTCAATAAAAAAAATGAATTTTGAACAAAATAGTTAAACTTTCGACCAAAAAGATCAAATTTCAACCATACAGATTAATTATCAACCAAAAAGACAAAATTTCAACAAAATACATGAGTTTTCAACCAAAATTAAATAGTTAAATGTTTAGTTCCAACATTCATTTTCAACCAATTAAAACCGAATTTTCAACAAAATATTTAAATTTTCAACAACAAAAAAAAAAAGGTTTTTGAATTAAAATGATGAATCGTCAACGAAAAAAATGAGTTTTTAACAGAGTAGGTCTACTGTCAACTAAGTTAAATAGTAAAATTTAACTTAGTTGACAGTAAAAGTACTCTGTTAAAATCTAATTTTTTTCGTTGACGATTCATCATTTTAATTCAAAACACTTTTTTTTTTGTTGAAAATTTAAATATTTTGTTGAAAATTTGTTTTTAGTAGTTGTACTTTCAACTAAGTAGTTGATATTTCAACCACAAAAGATTTTAATTGGAAACCAAAATCAGTTGAATTCAACCAAAGAAGACAAATTTTCAACAAAATAGTTGAAAATCCTCGATCAAGAAAGATTAGTTTTCAACCAAGCAGTTGCATTTTTAGCCAAAAAAAGATTACATTTCTAAAGCAGATACATTTTTAAGCCAAAAAGACGAATTTTTAACTAAGAAAGATTTTTCATTCCATAAAGCAAAAAAATGTCTTCCAAAATGTGAAATTTCATGCTAAAAAGAGGAATTTTGTACAAAACAGGTGAGTTTTCAACCCGAAAATAGTTAATATTTGACGAAATATTTGAATTTAAACACAAAAAGACGAATTTTCAACAAAACAGTTGAATTTTCAACCAAAAGATTGACTTTTTGATTTTTAACAAAATTGTTGAATTTTGAACAAAAGAATAAAATTTGTTCATTCCCTAAGTCTATAAATTATATAAATAACTTTTTCGTGGTCAACATTTTTATTTAATAATTGAGTACAATCTGTGTCTGTGACATAGCACAAAAATCAGGATATGTCCTGATAAATCAGGACGTCTGGTCACCCTATACAGTATCTTTAATTTAACCCATGTAATTCGTTTTTTTTCTCGTTTAGATTTTTTAGGAATTATTAAAATTTGCTTTAAATAAAGAGCCAAATAAATAATTAATCCGTTGTTATTCTTTTGGAAAGATCTAAAAACTACAAGCAGATTTTACTTTGATTATTAAAAAGTTTGTAAAAAACATCGTAAAAAATAAAACATCCATTTTTATAAAAGTAGCAACTAAATGAAAGAGCGAATTGAATAGTAAATAAACTTGACACGCTGAAAAATGAGCAAAAAAGTAAAATAATAAATAAATAAATGTTGACATGATATAATCGAGGTTATGTTTCTCTTTGAAGACAATTTACTCACATCACCGCCTTTTCGGGCACAGTTTCTTCAAGCTTTTCCATAAACTCCATTTTAACACTAAAACTTTATAATAAAAATCAGTTTACAAATTAATTAAATACTTTTTAATTCTTATTTCAACACTTTTCGATGGTTTTAAAGCACAGACACGTGGGATAACAAAAATGAGTAAATGACGACAGAAATTCTAAATTGCTAATCTGCCGGATTCTGACATTTAAAAATTACGACGTGACGTTAGACGAAATGGACAAGAAAAGACAAATGTGACAGAAAACATAACCTAAAATAATTCAGTCCGTTTCGTGATGTGAATAACACGTGTTTACTTTCCGCATGTGTTTATTAAAAATATAATTCGAAGTTCTTTACAATTTTTAAAGTTTAGTTCTTTAAATGAAATAGGTAAAATTCTTAGTTAATCAAGAATTAATATATTAAACGTTTATAAGGAATTAAAGTAGTTGAGAAGGTCGAGAATTTTTAATTACAAACTTTGTGCATGGTTATGTATTTTCAGGATGGCGAAAACGGAAGAGATTTTGGGATTTGCGAATCCAGAAAATTTTGAAGATGAGGAAAATGACCCGGTTAATTACAAGAAAAAGGGTGCAAAGAAATCAGGTGGTTTTCAAGCCATGGGACTTAGTCATTCCGTTTTGAATGGAATTTTAAGGAGAGGTTATAAAATTCCAACTCCGATTCAAAGAAAGGTACGAATATTTGTCATCTTATCGTTACTTTTTAATTTGAAGAGTCAGTAACACATTTTTAATTTTTTTATTCTCCTTTGGGGTTTATAAGAAACTTTAAAATAATATTTTAGATTCAAAAATTGATTTCGAAAAGTAACCTTAAAATCTCTGAATTTTTTATACATTTTCTTCTATATTTTGAATTCTACTTATATTTCCTTTTATTTTTATTTTTTTGTTTTGCAATTCAATTCTAAATTTTTCATTTGATTCTATTAAGTTTTAATTTTTTAATTTTAAGTATTGACAGGGTTGCTACAGGTCAGGGAATTAAAAAAAATCAGGGAATTAAAACTGCCGGGATTGTCAGGGAATTTAAAACTGGTCAGGGAATTTTCGCTAAACTGAAGTCGAATTTAATTTTATTATGTTTTATTTTAAAAAATTGTCTTTTTTCGGTGGAAATTCATCTATTTTGGTAGAAATTTTATATCTTTGGGTAAAAAATCACAACTGTTTAGTTGAAAATTAATCTTTTTTGGTTAAAATCAACTGTTTTTGGTTTAAAATTACATTTTTTCATTGAAATATCAACTATTACAGTTTTTGTTAAGGATTTCTCTTTTTTGGTTAAAAATTAAATTAGTCGAGATTGGAACCACTTGGTTAAAAATTCATTTTTTTTATTTTATTTTTTTTAATAGTTCAATTTTTACTAAAAATTTAACTATTCCATGTTTGGTTGAAAATTTATTTTCTTTAGCTGAAAATTCAACTATTTATTTGAAAATTCGTCTTTTTTAGTAAAATATTAATTTTTTAAATTGAAAATTCATCTTTTTGGTTAAAAATTAATTTCGTTAGTTCAAAATTTAACTATTAGATTGAAAATTCCTTTAAAAATTCAAATATTTTGTTTGAAAATTCAGTTATTTTGCTAAAAATTAATCTTTTTTGGTATAAAATTAATCTTCTAGGTTGAAAATTTATCTTTTTGGTTAAAAATTAATTTATTTGGTTGAAGAGTAGTTTTTTTATTGAAAATTATTATTTTTTCAGTTGAAAAGTAAACTATTATATTTTAAGTTGAAAATTAATCTTTTTTGTAGAAAAGTACTATCATTAGTTGAGACTTCATCTTTTTGGTTAAACATTCATTTTTTTGGTTGAAAATTCGTGTTTTTTTTTGTTGAAAATTCGTTTTTCTAAAATTTTAACTATTCTATTTTTGGTTGACAATTTTTTTTGTCAGTTGAATACTCAACTGCCTGGTTAAAACTTGATTTTTTTGATTGATGATTAATATTCTTAGTAAAAAATTAATTTCTTTAGTTGAAAATTGAACTATTCTGTTGAACGTTCTTTTTTTTGTAGTTAAAGATTTTTTTAAATCGAAAATGAAACTGTTTCATTTTTACTTGAAAATTCATCTTTTTTAGTTGGACTTTCATTTATTTTGTCGAAAACTCGTATTTTTTGGGTTAAAAATTCTATTATTTTGGTAGAAATTTTATATTTTTGGGTAAAAAATCACAACTGTTTAGTTGAAAACTAATATTTTTTGGTTAAAATCAACTGTTTTTGGTTTAAAATAAATTTTTTTTATTAAAATATCAACTATTACAGTTTTTGTTAAGAATTTCTCTTTTTTGGTTCAAAATTAAATTAGTCGAGATTGGAACCACTTTGTTAAAAATTCATTTTTTTTATTGATGCTTCATCATTTTAGTTGAAATCCCTTCTTTTTTGTTAAAAATTGAACTATTTTGTTAAAAAAAATATTGCACTGAAAATTTAACTATGCCATATTTGGTTGAAAATTTATCTTCTTCAGTTGAAAATTCAACTATTTAGTTGAAAATTCGTCTTTTGTAGCAAAACGTTAATTTTTTTATTGAAAATTCATCTTTTTGGTTAAAAATTAATTTCGATAGTTCAAAATTTAACTATTAGATTGAAAATGTCTTTAAAAATTCAAATATTTGTTTCAAAATTCATGTATTTTGTTAAAAATTAATCTTCTTTGGTAAAAAATTAATCTTCTAGGTTGAAAATTTATCTTTTTGGTTAAAAATTCATTTATTTGGTTGAAGAGTAGTTTTTTTATTGAATTTTTTTTCAGCTGAAAATTCAACTATTATATTTTAAGTTGAAAATTTATCTTTTTGGTACAAAAGTAGTATCATTAGTTGAAACTTCATCTTTTTGGTTGAAAATTCGTGTTTTTTTTTGTTGTTGAAAATTCGTTTTTCTAAAATTTTCACTATTCTATTTTTGGTTGAAAATTTATCTTTTTCAGTTGAATACTCAACTACCTGGTTAAAAATTGAATTTTTTAGTTGATGATTAATGTTTTTAGTAAAAAATTCATTTCTTTAATTGAAAAAATTGAACTATTTTGTTGAACATTCTTTTTTTTAGTTAAAGGTTTTTTTAAAATGGAAAATGAAACTATTTAATTTTTGCATGGAAATTCATCTTCTTAGTTGAACATTCATTTATTTTGTCGAAAACTCGTCGTTTTTGGGTTAAAAATTCTATTATTTTGGTAAAAAATTTATATTTTTGGGTTCAAAACTCAAATGTTTTGCAGGAAATTCGTTTTTTTTTTGCTTGAAAATTCAACATTTTGGATGAGATTTTTTTCTTTATTGACTGAAAAATCTTTCTTGGTTGAAAATTCAACTATTTTGTCGAAAATTCCTCGTTTTGGATTGAAAATTAGTCTTTTTTGTTGAGGATTCAATTAATTTGTTGAAAATTCGTATTTTTTTGTTTAATTTAACTGTTTTTTATCGAAGATTTATCACTGGTTAAAAATGGAACTATTTTGATGAAAATTCATTTACTCTTGTTTGAAAATTAATTTTTTTAACTAAAATCTTTAGTCTTTCTTTTGTGGATCAAACTTAACTTTTTGAGTTGAAGACTATTTGATTGAAAATTCATGTATTTTACATATGTCTTAAAAATTCCTTCTAAATCTGTATTCTATAAATTGTTTCATTTTTAAAGTTGTATAATTGCCTGAAACACAAAAATGATTAATCAGTTACTCTTAATAATGTTTTCAAAATACTGAATTAAAAAAAATTCTTCAGACAATTCCATTGGCCTTGGAAGGTCGAGATGTCGTGGCGATGGCGCGAACCGGAAGTGGAAAAACAGCCTGCTTCCTGATTCCACTTTTCGAAAAGTTAAAAGCTCGCCAAGCAAAAACTGGTGCGAGAGCTTTAATTCTCTCTCCAACTCGTGAGTTGGCTTTACAAACTCTGAAATTTATCAAGGAGATCGGAAAATTCACTGGCTTGAAAGCTGCAGTAGTTTTGGGTGGAGACAGCATGGACAATCAATTTTCAGCAATTCATGGAAGTCCTGATATTATTGTAGCAACTCCTGGTAGATTTTTGCATCTTTGTGTCGAAATGGATTTGAATCTGAACAGTATTTGTTACGTCGTTTTCGATGAAGCTGATCGGTAAGAAATTGAAACAAAACAAAAAATGTATTTAAAAGCACATGTTAAAAACTAAACTTCTTACAATTTTAAATCATTAATTTCCAGGCTGTTTGAAATGGGTTTTGGCGAGCAGATCCACGAAATAGCGAACAGACTTCCCCAAAATCGACAAACACTTCTCTTTTCTGCCACTTTACCAAAAGTTTTGGTTGAATTCGCTAAAGCTGGACTCGGCGATCCAATTCTTTTGCGTTTGGACGTCGAAAGTAAACTTCCAGATGAATTAACTCTTTCTTTCATTACATGCAGACCTGAAGAAAAACTTGCAGTACTTCTCTGTTTGTTGAAAAATATTATTAAACCAGAGTCACAAACGGTTATTTTTGCTGCTACTATGCATCATGTGGATTATATTCATCAGGTTAGTTTTCGAGTTTATTATGTTTCTAATTTAAAACTTATGTATATGTTTACTCTCTGATAGAGTTTAGAATAATATAAATCTAAACTTTAGATTTATATTTTTTCAGTGTGGCCGTATGTCAGAGAAAACATGGAAATCAGGGAATTTTATTGCCCAGGGAAAGTCAGGGTTTTCGAAAAATTTTGCCAATGTCAGGGAATTTATATAAGAGGTACTTTCAATAACTTCCAAGGATAATAAGTTTAAAGTTTTTAAAATTTTGATTTGAAATTGTTTTATGCCGTTTATAATCTTCGATTATAATTTTGAAAATGAAGTTTTGCGTCCACCCTGATATAATATTCTTGTTAGTAATTTTTTTGCCTTGTTCAATTTCTCAATTTCAATTTTTTATTTGCTTCCTCCTGACGATTATATTTTTAGTTAAAGATTTTATTATTTGGTTGAAAATTCAAATTTTGGTGTTAAAAATTCAGGTGAAGTCTTTCTTAGTTGAAAATTAACTTTTTTATTGAAAATTCATCTTTTGGGTTTGAAACTCAACTATTTTCTAAAACATTCGACTTTTAAGCTTGGAAATTCAACTATTTGGTTGAAAATGCAACTGTTTTTGGTTGAAGTTTAATATTTTTTGTTTGAAATTCCGACTATTTGGTTGAAAAATTGATCTTTGTAGGTAGAAATTTCAAGTGTTTGGATAAAAATTCAACTATTTTATTGAAAATTAAGGTATTTTGTCAAAAAGTCATCAGTTTGGTAGAAATTAAACTGTTTTGTTGAACATTCATCTCTTTGGAGAGAAAATTCGTCCTTTTGGATTAAACAGAATATTTTTTTGTTGAAAATTCAACTGTCTTTTAGAAAATTACATATTTGATTAAGAACGCAACTGCTTTTGGTTGAAGTTTAATCTTTTTTGTTTGAAAATTCGACCATTTGGTTGAAAATTCATCTTTTGTAGGTTGAAAATACAACAATTTGGTTACAAATTCAACTATTTTGTTGAAAATTTAATCATTTTATTAAAAATTTATCTTTTTTGTTCGAAAATTGAACTATTTTGTTCAAAATTCGTGCTTTTTGCTTTAAAAAATTCATCTTTTATGGTAGAAAAGTCATATTTTTTGGTTGAAATATTTAAATAAATTGGAAATTTATTAATTATAACTTGAAATTGTTTTATTCCATTTATAAAAGATTCTATGTTAAAAATAATCCAAGAATGAAATTCTGATCTTTGAATATTAATGTTCAGGAAAAAAATGAAGAATTGGTCAGGGAAAAAGTTAGGGAATTTGGAAAATGAAGTTTCGCGTCCACCCTGACATAATATTCTTGATAATAATTTTTTTGCCTTGTATTTCAATTTCATTTTTTTTTCATTTGCTTCCTCCTGTCTATTATATTTTTAGTTAAAAATTTATTATTTGGTTGAAAATTCAACAATTTTGTTAAAAAGACATCCTTTTTGGTGGAAAATTCAACTATTTGTTTGAAAATTTGTGTTTTTTTGGTTTAAAAATGCTCCTATTTTGGTAGAAATTTCATCTTTTTTGGTTAAAAATGAAACAATTTCGTTGAAAATTAATCTTCTTTGGTTGAGGATTCAACTATTTTGTTCAAAATTAGTTTTTTTTTTAAATTGCATTCCACTGTTTTTGATTTCAAATTAAATTCTTTTGGTTGAAATATCTAATCTTGCATTATTCGTTGTGAATGCATCTTTTTTTTATTGAAACTACTTTGTTAACATTTTTTAAAGGTTTGTCTCTGGTAGAAAATGGAACTATTTTGTTGAAAATTGATTTGTTTTTTACTATCTTTGTGTCTGAAAATCTTTGTAGTTTGAAAATTAAACTGTTTGTTTAAAAGTTCAACTATTTTGTTGAAAATTCGTCTCTTTTGCTTTAAAGTTTAATTATTTGGTTAAAAATTAATTTGTTGTTGTTGAAAATTCAACCACTTGTTCAAAAGTTCAACTATTTTGTTGAAAATTCATCTTCTTTTGCTTTAAAGTTTAATTATTTGGTTAAAAATTAATTTGTTGTTGAAAAGTCAACTATTTAGTTGAAATGTGTTCTCCCTTGATTGAAAATTAACTTTTTTATTGAAAATTCATCTTTTTAGGTTTTAAAGTCAACTATTTTCTAAAACATTCGAATTTTAAGCTTGAAAATTCAACTATTTGGTTGAAAATGCAACTGTTTTTGGTTGAAGTTTAATATTTTTTGTTTGAAAATTCGACTACTTGGTTAAAAATTGATCTTTATAGGTTAAAAATTCACCTATTTTGTTGAAAATATAATTATTTTGTTGAAAATTAAAGTATTTTTTCAAAGAGTCATCTTTTTGTTCGAAAATTCGTCTATTTGAAGAAAAATTTTCTTCTTTTGGATTAAAATTCACCTTTTTTGTTGAAAATTCGACTGACGTCTAAAAAATCAATTATTGGGTTGAAAAAGCAAATGTTTTTTGTTGAAGTTTATTCTTTTTTGTTTGAAAATTCAATCATTTGGTTGAAAATTGATCCTTTGTAGGTTAAAGAATACAACAATTTGGTTAAAAATTCAAATATTTTGTTTTATGGTAGAAAAGTCATATTTTTTGGCTGAAATCAATAAATAATTTGGAAATTTTTAAATTGTAACTTGATATTGTTTTATTGCGTTTATAAAAGATTCTATGTTACAAATGTTACAGTAATAAAATTCTGGGTTTTGAATATTTTAGACTTTAAATTTATTTTCATTTTCCGTTTACAGCTTTTGGATAAGGCTAATATTACAAACACATTTATTTATTCAAATCTGGATCCTACTGCTCGTAAAATTAACGCAGCAAAGTTCCAAAATGGATCAATTAAAGTCCTTGTTGTGACGGACGTAGCAGCGAGAGGATTAGATATTCCACATCTGGATTGTGTTATAAATTACAACTTCCCTGAAAAGAGCAAAGTCTTCGTTCACAGAGTTGGTAAATATAATTTTTTTTAATTTCATATATATATAGTGATTCTTCAATAAATATAACCCTTTTTACAGATTCCTCATAAAAATACAGTAAAAAAGTGTTCTTTCGAAAATGCTCAATTTCAGCTGGTAAAATTTGAATTTTTTGTGACTATGAAATGACGGTGAATTAATTTTTTTATTTCTTAGTAGAAAAGCCTACTCAATCTCTTTAAATTTCTCATAAAATCACACGAAATTATGCTACGATTCCTATCTCAAATTTTACAATTTTAAGTAACTTACATGTTTTTTTAAACCTTTGATGATGATTTTCAAATTGTAAATTTGAAACATTTTAAAATTAAATAATTTTAAATTTTAAATGCGTGATTGTTAACTTGTTCAATTTTTATGGCCTTAAATTTAAAATTATTCCGTTTGAAATTCCAAGCCTGTCAGCTAATCATTTTTTCTACTTTTACTTCAATTTAAAAAAGGTAACGTGTTATTAGCATTTTTCACGTTTTTCTTTTCCCACCTCTTTTTGCTATAAATAAATAAAACATTAAAAAATATTCATAATTGAAGTTCTGGAAATAGAAAAATTAAAAAGAAAAAACATTGTACAATTTTAAATTGAAGTATAATATAGTATAGTAGTATAGTATAAATATAATAAATTGAAATTGATTAAGGGGGACATTTTATATTGAAACTTTGGGAACATTAATGATTAAATAACTTCAAATTAGATAATAAATTTTAAGTTTAAAATATATAAAATTGAATAATTTAGACACATTTGAAAAGGCTTCAAATTGACCAGTCTCAAATACGAATATTTTAAATTATTTGGTTTTAAATTTAAATCGTTAGATAATGAATTGAGTCATTTTCGATTGAAACTTTTAAAATGGAGTTCTATAATTTCAAAATTAAACCCTAATAGTTCAACGATTTTAGATTGAAAACGTTAAATTGGAATAATATTTCAAACTTAATAAGATCAAAATTGAATTATTTTGAATTTTATAAGTAGTTCCAAATGATATTCTTTTAAATGAATCATTCTTATAATTCAAGTTTTTCAAATTCATCAATTAATTGTTTAACATTTAACAGTTGTGAATATAAATTTTCCAAAATCGGAAAATTGTTTATTGAAGGATTTTAAGTTGGATGATTAAAATTTTAATTTGTTAGTACATAATTTCTATTTGAGGAAAACATAATAATGAACATTTTGGTGGGTTTTGTTCCCATTATGTTATTTTCTTTTAACTTAGAAGGATTCTTATTTTAAATACTTTATTTTGATATTGTTTAAGTTCTTATATTCATAATTTGTTAGTTTTCAAGGCTTGAATTTAAAGTTATCAATTTTGAAGTTACCTAATTTGATCGATTTCACTTTCAAACTGCACCATTTTTAATTATTCATAATTAGAGATTATCTAATATTTAAGCCTGAATTTGTATAATTTATTTATTAACTTTTGAAGAACACTGCTGTGCAATTTTACAATTTATAATTTTTTATTTGCATATTTTAACTGATTTTTCAAACCTTTAAATTAGATTTATCGTACTAAGAAAGATTCTATCTCGAAAATATGCAGTAATTATAATACTGAACTTCTGAATTTCTAATTTAAATAATTTCAGCTTTCCATGCTTTATGATTAGAATTTTTCCACTTGAAATGCTTTGATTTTCAGGATGTCCAGTGACCTTGAAAACCTGGAATTCTCCTTGATTTTTTTTAAACCTTGAAAACCTGGAAATCTCCTTGAATTTTTCACGAGAACCTTGAATTTGAATTTTGTTTTGCTTTTAACACAGTAATTTCAATTTTGAAAGATTTCATAACAAAATTCATAAAGATTTCAAAAGAATACAAGAATTTTTAAGACTTCCAATTTTTTTAGAAGATTTCATAAGGTATCACAAAGATTTTAAATATTCCAGTGATTTCAAATGAATTTAAAATACTTCAGAAAGATTTCTCAAATATTTCAAATATTACAATTATTTCAAACGAATACAAAAGATCAGAAAGATTTCACAAATATTTCAAAGACTTCATAAGGATTTGAAAAGAATACAAGAATTCAAAAATTTCAAAAAGGTACACCAGATTTCAAAAAATTCAAAACATTTCAAAGATTGTACACGATTTAAACATTTCTGAGAAGATTTCAAAAGATTTAACAAAGATTTAAAATATTCGAGTGATTTCAAACGATTACAAAAGATTTCCGAAAGATTTCATAATAATTTCAAAGAATTAACATAAGGATTTCAAAAGATTTCAAGAATTTCAAAGATTTCAAAAAGGGTACAGTACGCCAGATTTCAAAGAATTGAAAACATTTCAAAAATTTTTAATGATTTCAAAAGGTTTTAACAAATTTGAGAAAATTTTAAAATATTTTAATGATTCCAAACAAACAGAAAAGATTTCACGAACAAAGATTAAAGAAAAATTTGACAAATATTTCAAAGTTTTCAAAAGATTTCAAAAAAATTACACAAAGATATCGAAGATTTCAAGGATTTAAAAGATTTTACAAAAATGTTAGAAGATTCCAAAAGATTTCTCAAATATTTCAAAAAATTTTAACAAATTTACAGTGATTTAAAAAGATTTCAAGGATTTCGAAGACTTTACCAAGATTCTAAAATATTCCCAAAATGAAATGACTCATTGTTTACATGTATAACAAGCGTTTATTTCATTATTTGATGTAAAAAAAGGAGACCTGTAGAAACTTGATTTCTTAACCTGGAAAGCCTGAAAAAGACGTTGAATTTTGTTCGAAAGAATCGCTGGACACCCTGATTTGCAAAAGTTTTGAATTGGTACTTTAAATTGATTAAAAAGGTTTATTTTTGATAGCTTGAATGTGAATATAAACATCAATTCGAAGAAAATGGCCAGGAACCTTTTCCGAGGTTTAATTCATGGTCACCTGATGTTTTTTTAAGTTTCTAATAAAATTAATCTTCAGGACGTTGTGCTCGAGCGGGACGAACTGGAACTGCTTACAACATAATTTGTCCGGATGAGTATGCTTATCTCCTAGATTTACATCTCTTTCTGGGCCGTTCCTTCCATATAATTCCTCCTTCAGGAAGTGGAGATATTCCAGAGGGAGCTATAGGAAAAATGCCTCCGTCGATGGTTGAAGAAGAACTTGCGGAACTTATTAGTTGGCACGAAAACACAGCAGACCTAGTAAGAAATTAAATATATATTCAAGGGAACCTGAATTAATAAATTTAATTTAAAAATTATAGTTGCTAAATTATTGTTCTTTAATTCTCTTATAGCAAAGTACAGAGCAAGTCTGCAACAATGCATACCAACAATATCTCAGATCAAGGCCAGCAGCTTCGACAGAAAGTTGTAAAAGAGTGAAGAATTTGAATATAGGCGATGCAGGAATAATTCCCGAATTCTGTGACATTAAATCGAAAGAAATTCAGAATTCTAACTCAGATATTTTGGCCAGAATGAAGAATTACAGACCACCTGGTGTAAGTTTCAGACTGTTTTTTATCCGTAATTGTAAAATTGAATTTTTTGGTGGCGACTGGAAACTTTAGTTCCAGGGCGACTGTAGGTCAAGGAAAACCTGAAAATCAGAAAAAATTCAGGAATTTCGAAAAAAATCTTGCAAAAGTCAAGGAATTTTTATTTCTTTTTTTTTGTAGTTGCTTCCTTCTAACGATTATATTTTTAGTTTATAATTTTATTATCTGGTTAAAAAATCAACAATTTGGTTGAATATTCAACTTTTAAATTGAAAATTCGTCTTTTTGGGTTAAGAAATCTACCATTTTGTTAGAAAAATAAGTTTTTGTTGAAAATTCATATTATGGTGTTTAAAATTCAACAATTTTTTGGAAATTGATCTTTTTCTTTAAAAATTCATTTGTTTTAGTAGAAATTTAATCTTTTTTAATAAAAATGCAACTAACTGTTCGAAAATTAAATTTCGGTTGAAAATTCATATTTTCATGTTGAAAGTTCAAGTGCTTTATAGAAAATCCGTTTTTTTTTTCTTGAAAATTCAAAATTTTGGTTGACTTTTTGTTTCTTTCTTATATGTAAAAAATATTTTTTGTTTGAAAAATCAACTTTTTTGTTTGAAAAATCAACTATTTTGTTGAAAATTCGTCTTTTTTGGTTGAATTCAACTCTCTTTAATTTAAAATAAACATATTTTTTAGTTAAAATATCTACTATCACATTATTCGCTGACAATTCATCTTTTTTGGTTGAAAAATTAACTGCTTGGTTGAAGGTTAAACCTCTTTGCTAAAAAATGTTTTGGTTAAAGATTCATCAATTTAGTTGAAAATTCATTTCTTTGGTTGAAAGTTGAACTATTTGATTGAAAATTGATCTTTTTTAATTGCAAATTTAACTTTTGGTGTTTTTCTTTATTTATTTTTCTGGTTGAAGGTACATTTTCTTTTGTTCAAAATTCAACTATTTTGTTTTGAAAATTCCTTTTTTTTGGTTGAAAATTAATTGTTTTAACTGAAAATGTAACTGTTTCATTTTTGGTTGAAAATTGAATATTTTTAGTTAAAAATTCGTCTTTTTTGGTCTTCTTAGTTTAAAATGTCCTCCTTTTTGGTTAAAAATGCAACTGTTTGGTCGAAAATTAATTTTCTTGTTGAAAATTCGTATTTTCGGGTTGCAAATTCAACTGTTTTACAGAAAATTGGCCTCTTAGCTGAAAGTTCAAGAATTTTGATGAACTTTTTTTCTTTCTTTACTGCAACATCTTTATTTGTTGAATAGTGGTCTTTTTTGTTGAAAAATTCATCATTTTTGTTGAAAATTCATCTCTTTCTTGAAAATTAGGCTATTTTGTTGGAAAATTTGTTTTTTCTTTGGCTGAAAATTAATTTTTTTATGACAATTTAACTATTCCAGTTGAAACTTTAACTATTTTCTTGGAAATTTGATTTTTTTTGGTTGAAAATTAATTTTGTTAAACTGAAAATGTAATTATTCCAGTTGAAATATTCCATCATTTATCTTAATGGTTGAAAATTTAATTATTCCAGTTGAAGATTCATCATTTCATGTTATTTAAAAATGTATCTCTTTGGTTGAATGTTTAACTATTTTTTCGCAAATTTATTTATTTCAATTGAAAAATCAACTATTTAGGTAAAAGCTGAACTACTTTGTTAAAAGTTTATATTTTTTTGGTTGAAAATTCGTCTCTTAGGTGGAAAATTTGATAATTTTGTTGAAAATTCGTTGTTTTGGTTGAAATTTATTTTTTTTTTACTAAAAATGTCACTTTTTTATTTATGGTTAAGAATTTATCAATTTTAGTTGAAAATACAACTATTTGTTTGAAAATTAATATCTTTTGGTAAAAATTGCATTTTTTTGTTTTAATATGAACTATATTACATTTTTTGACGCGAATTCATCTCTGTAGATGGAAAATTCAACAGTTTGTTTAAAAATTCAACTATTTTGCTGAAAATTCAACTTCTTGGTTGAAAAGTCATCTGTTTTAGACGAAAATTCAACTGCTTTGTTGAAAATTCATCTGTTTGGATTGAAAATTCATCTTTTAATGTAGAAAAGTCATTTTTTTGTTGTAAGTAAAAAAATAAATTTGAAATTTTTCAATTTTTACCTGAAATATTGTTTTATTTGGATTATTGAAGATTCTATGTTAAAATAGTTACAAGATTAAAATTCTGGTCTTGGAATAGTAATAGTCAGGGAGAATAAAAAATTGTATTGGGAAAAATCAGGGACAAGTCAGGGAATTTTGAAAATGATGTTTTTGGCCATCCTAAGTCCATTAACTAATTAAATTTTTGAGTCTAGTCTTGAAAATAGAGAAAGTTTTCTTTTTTATTGCAGACGGTATTTGAAATATGCAGTAGGAACACTGCAGTGGATTACAAGGTAATGAAAAACAAGCGAGCTTTTCACAAAGACAGTATCCGTGACTTTCACAGAAAGAAGGAAGAAAGGGAGGAAAATGCAATGAAGTGTAAGTACGAGAAATTTTATCGATCATAAAACGTGATTTACAGACGTTGAGTAATCAAAAACGTAGTATAGCAATAATTTGTCAATCAAATTACAACCACTTGGAAGCAGAGGCTCTTAAATCATAATTTAAAATCGTGCAAATTGAAATTTATCTCCCGAAGCCTTCTTCAATCTGCCCTGCTTAAAATATTGTATAACTTTACATTCCAAACTAGAGTTTAATTTGAAATGTTTCAATGTTGAAAATGTTTTAGTAGATAATTATAGCTATTTATAATATAGTATTTTCACCAAATTGAATAAAAAGTTTAATTTGGATAGAATAATTAAATAGATTAGTTTGAGAGCAAAGAAAAGTATTTTATGAATAAAAAGGAGAAATTCTTTAATAACGAGGGTTGCTATAGGTCGGGGAATTCTAAAAAGTCAAGGAATGTCACTGGAAACTTGAAAGAGTCAAGGAAATTTCAATAACTGAAGTTGAAGTTTGGGGGTGATCCACAAATACGTAATATGAGGCGGTTTTATGAAATTTTGAACCCCTCCTCCCACCATGTAAGATACCGTAAGATTTGCTCGACCCCCCCCCCACTCCCCTCCCGCACACAAAATCTTTCTGAGAATTTATAAACTCAGGGAATGAACATACGTATAAATTTTGTTAATTAAATAAACGTGGAACCTTAATGAAATTAGATTCAGAAAAAAATGTGTTAATAACAAGTAATTTTTACAAAGGTATAATTTTATAATTCTTTTGGTTAAGAATACATCTTGTGGTTAAAAATTTTATTATTTGGTTGAAATTCTTTTTTTTATTGACTGAAAAATCTTTTTTGGTTGAAAATTAACTCTCTTTTCGAAACTTCATCTTTTTGGTTTCAAAATTAATCTATTTTCCAATTATTTATTATTTATGATAAATTGTTTATTTTTTAGATAAAAATGCAACTATTTAGTTAAAAATTAATTTTTTTGGTTGAAGATTCATTATTTTATTCATCATATTCATATCTTTGGTTGAAAATTTAACTATTCACGGTGAGCCTCAATCAACTTCAACTTAAACTTCGTACTCAATGCCAGTTCTTTGCAGGATTTAATTCCTTGATGTTGCCCGAATTTTTGTAGTGAAAAATGAAAAAAATTGATCAAGCCCTTTTTCTGAAAATTCAAATTTTGATTTTTTAAGATTTTTTTTGTAATACAAAATTTTAATTATGTGTAAGTTGTGATACATAAAATATGTAGTAAAAAAGTTCATATAAACTTTTGTGTCAAACGAAAACTGGGTCTTCTATAGAGGTTTTTGTAGTACAAATAGAAGCTTTTTTCCCCTAAGTTTATTGAAAATTCTTACTCAATAAAAACTTTCTGTAGGATTCAGTTATCTGATATTTTTATTTTTCGAGATGTTTTATTTTGTGATGCAAATTTTAATTTTTTGCACGCTTTTGTGCATAAAATATTTAGTAAAAAAGTTCTTATAAACTTTTGTGTCAAATAAAAACTGGGTCTTCTATAAAGGATTTTTTAGCGCAAATAGGGCAGCAAATACCTCTATAGAAGAACCAGTTTTTGTTTGACACAAAAGTTTATAGGAACTTTTTTACTTCATATTTTATGTATAAAAGCGTATATAAAATAAAAAATTTTTGTCACAAAAAAAACCTCTCGAAAAATACAAATTCGAGTTTTCAAAAAGGGCTCGATCAATTTTTTAAATTTATCACTTAAAATATTCAGACAACATCAAAGAATTAAATCCTGCAAAGAATTTTCGTTGAGTAAGAAGTTTAGGTTGAAATTGGTAGAGGCGCACCGTGTATTCTGTTGATAATTCGTTTTTTTCTTATTTTAAAGTTAATTTTTTAAACTGATAATGCAACTATTCGATTTCTGCTTGAAGATTGATCGTTTTAGTTGAAAATTCATTTATGTTATTTAAGACTAGTCTTTTTTGTCTTGAAAGTTCATTTACTTAGGTAGGAAAATCAACTTTTTTGCAGAAAATTTTTTTTTTCGGCTTTTAACAATTTTGTTGGAAATTAACTTTATTCATAAAAATACCTATTTTTGGTTTGAAAATCCAACATTTTGATTAAATTTGGTTCTTTATTGGCTGAAAAATATTTCTTGGTTGAAAATTCAACAGTTTTGTTGAAAATTCCTCTTTGTGGTTTGCAAATTAATCTGATTTGGTTGAGGACTTCAACTAGTTTGTTGAAAATTGGTATTTTTCGGTTGAATTAAACTTTTTTAAATTGAAAATTAAAATATTCTTTTTGGTGGAAATATGAACTATTAAACTTTTCATTGAGAATTCGTTTTTTTTTTAAATTCATCTTTTTGGTTGAAAATTTGACTATTTTGTTTTGAAAATTAATTTAATTGAAAATTTAATTATTCCATTTTTGGTCCAAAATTTATCTTTTAAAGTTGAAAACTCAACTATTTGGTTGAAATTTCGTCTTTTTTATACAAAATTAATCTTTTCTATTGAAAAATCATTGCTTTGGTTGAAAATTTATCTATTTTGTTGATAATTCGTTTTTTTCTCATTTGAAAGTTAATTTTTTTAACTGATAATGTAACTATTCTATTTCTGCTTGAAAATTGATCTTTTTAGTTGAAAATTCATTTATTTTGTTTAAAACTAGTCTTTTTTTGTATTGAAAGTTCATTTATTTAGATAGGAGATTCAAATTTTTTGTACAAAAAAATAGTTTTTTCGGCTTTTAACAATTTTTTTTGAAATTAATTTTAGTGTTAAAAATTCCTATTTTTGGCTTGAAAATCCAATATTTCGATGAAATTTTGTTCTTTGTTGACAGAAAAATGTTTCTTGGTTGAAAATTCAACACTTTTGTAGAAAATTCCTATTTTTGGTTTGCAAATTAATCTGTTTTGGTTGAGGATTCAACTAATATGTTGAAGATTCATATTTTTCAGTTCAATTAAACTTTTTTAAATTGAAAATTAGAATATTTTTTTGGTGTAAACATCAACTATTACACTTTTCATTGAGAATTCATTTTTTTGTTGAAAAATCATCTTTTTTGTTGCAAATTTAACTATTTTGTTTTGAAAATTAATTCTTTTAACTGAAAATATAATTATTCCATTTTTGGTTCAAAATTTATCTTTTTAAGTTGAAACCCGAACTATTTGGTTGAAAGTTCGTCTTTTTCATATAAATTTAATCTTTTTGGTTGAAAAGTAATCTCTTTGGTTGAAAATTTAACTATTTTGTTGAAAAATCATTTTTTTTAATAATTTTTTTAGCTCAAAAATTATCTTTTTTTTAAACTTCACATATTTTGTTGCAAATTCGTGTTTCTTGGTAGACAATGAATCTTCTTTGTTAAAAATTCATCTTTTTGTTTAAAAAATCTACTATTTGTTTCAAAATCCATCTATTTTGTTCAAATACAATACCTTTAAGCTGTAATATATGCTGATTAACTATTTTTTTTAACCAAAATATTTCAGAATTAAGATCAACTATTTATTAAGTGTACTATTAATTAAGATAATATACTTAAGATCTTCCAATTCGGGGGAAATTTTAGGGGAAGAAATTTTTTTCTTAATGACTGAAAAATCTTTCTTGGTTGAAAATTAAACTCTTTTGTTGAAAATTCGTCTTTTTGGTTTCAATATTCAACTATTTTCTTATGTCTATTTTTCTACTTGCTATTTTTTTGTGTCTACAATTTATTTTTTTTTTTACTGAAAAATTAACTATTCTATTTTGAGTTGAAAATGTATCTTTTTTTAGATAAAAATTCAACTATTTGGTTAAAAATTCATATTTTTTGTTGTTGAATATTCATCATTTTAGTTAAATATTTATTTATTTGCTTGAATATTTAACTATTTTGTTGGAAATGAAAATTAATTTTTTTGTTTAAAACTAGTATTTTTAGAGTTGAAAATTCAATTATTTATATAGAAAATTCAACTCTTCTAGAAAATTCGTTTTTTTTCGGCTTCAAAATTTAACCGTTTTTTTGTGTGGAAATTAACTTTTTTGTTAAATATTGATATTTTTTGCTTGAAAATTAAACATTTTAGATGAGTCATTTAGATTTAGAATATTTCTTGGTTGAAAATTTAACTCTTTTGTTGAAAATTCCTCTTTTTGGTTTGTAAACTTATTTGTTTTAGTTGAGGATTCAACTCGTTTGTTGAAAATTCGTTTGTGTTGGTTTAATTCACCTTTTTAAATTGAAAATTCAAATATTTTTTGGTGGAAATATCAATTATTACACTTTTTGTTGATTATTCATTTTTTTATTGAGAGTTCATATTTTTGGTTGAAAATTTAATTATTATAAATCATCCAATTTTTCCCACTTCCCAAATCGTCTTACGTAATTTGTGGATAACCCCTTATAAAATTATGTATGACTGTTGTCACTAAAAGTCTTTAAAATCAATTTAGAAACAAACATTTTTTCATTAAAATTATTGATCTCCTAGGTGTAAGGTTGTTTTTATACGTGAAAGAAAAATTTATAACGGTCAGGGAAAATAAAGAGCTGGTATAATTGATCTAAAATTCAGGAAACTTTCCTAGCAGTTCGAGAATAAATTATATAACTTACAACAAATAAAAATTCCTTGAAAATAATTCTCTATTTTGTAGGTGTTGAAAATCCTGCTTCAAGAGTAACACTTGCATCGAGCAGCGCTGATGAAATAAAAGCCGCTTTCAATGAAGTGATAATTCCAAAGAAAAGAAAAATGGACGATCTTTACAAACCCTCGAAAAAGAAGAAACAGAAAACAACCCGCGATGATGAATTTTATATTCCCTACACTGCACCAGATAAACACACAGAAGACGGGTAAATTTATTCTTTATCTATCTCTATCTTTTCCTTTTTTTCTTTGTATACCTCTTTTTATATTTTTCATGTGCACTTTTTTGTATCTCATTCTTATTTTATCTTCAATTTTCAGATTGGCAGTCAATGCATTTGCGAAGGACGCAGAAAAGTTACAGGTGGATTTGATGGCCGACAGTGAAGAGACGAGGCGTCTACAAACGCAAGTGAAAAAGTGGGATCGTAAAAAGAAGAAGATGGTCACCATAAATAATGTAGGTTTCATCTGTTTTTTCAAAGTGCCTTTCAACTTAACTAGAAAACAAAAAATTAACAAAAAATTGTCTCAGGCAATTTTTAAATTAAAATATAAAATTAATATTAACACAAAATTTTTGTAATTCACATTATCTATTATCTAAAATAATAGAAAAGCAATAAGGACAATATTTTTGATAATTGATGAAAATTGATGTCCTAACTTCAGAATTAATATATATAATTGTTTTACAATATATAGACAATGAGCCCGTTGCATTTTTGATAAAAAATATCATTTTTAGACGAAAAACACCAACATAAGGACAAAAAACTGTCCAGAATTGTAAATTTCCATTGAAATATATATTTTTTTAAACTAAATATACCAATTTCCGACAATTGTTAAACGATTATAAATATTATTCAAATTATGATTTTTTTTCTAAAAATACGATTTCCTGTGAAAAACTTTAATATAACTGGAAACTTTAAAAAAATTGCAAATCTTGTTCAAACTTTAATGATTTTTGTTTTGAAATACCAGTTTTTCTTGTAAAATGCTAACGAAACCTAAAATTGTTAAAAAATTATGAACCTTTAAAATCCAATCTTTTTTATTATAAAAAAAAAGTATTCTGTGGGAAACGTTAAAATAAGCTGAAACTGTTCAAAAATTGAAAATGTTGATTAAGGTAGAATGATTTTTGTTTTATAACATCAATGTTTGGCGTAAAATGCAAAGATAACCTAGGCTTGTTAAAAATTGTGGAATTTTTTGTGGATAACGCTGTAATATTACCTAAAATTCTTGAAATTTGTGAATCTTTATTGAAATGTTTTGAAAATTAAAAATACCAATTTCAGACGAAAAACACTAACATAATCCAAAATTGTTGAAAGAGTCTAAATATTGTTCATATTATAATGTTTTTTGTTTCAAAATAGAAATTTTTGGTGTAAAACGCTAACATGACCTAAAATTGTCAAAATTTGAGGTTCTTCTTTAAAATAAAATTTTTTAAATTAAAAACACCAATTTTCGGCGAAAAACGCAAAAATAATACAAAATTGTTAAAAGACTCTAAGTATTGTTCAAATTATGTACAATACTTAGATGCCTATAACGTGACCTGAAGTTGTTCAAACTTTATCAAGTTCTAAAATCTAATGATTTTTGTTTTAAAAAAACCATTTCTGGTGTAAAACTCTAACATAACGTAAAGTTGTTGAAAATGTAAAATTTGGATGATGATTTTGGTTTGAAAATGCTCATTTCCAGTGAAGAGGCGAATTTTTTATCAAAAAAGACGAATTTTCATCTTAAATCATGAATTTTCAACCAAAAAATGACGTTTTAACCAAGTACTTGAATTTTCAACCAAAAAAGATTAGTTCTAAACAAAAAATGTAATAGTTGATATTTAAATCCAAGCAAATTTTAATTTTAAATCAAAAATAGTTTAAATCATCTAAAAAAGTCAAATTTTGAACAAAATATTCGAATCCTCAACCAAAAAAGAATAATTTTCTACCAGTTGTATTTTTAACCAAAAAAGATTAAATATTTTCAAAGAGAGACGAATTTTCTACCAAGAAGATTAATTTTCTACGGAAAAGACGAATTTTCAACCAAACTGATGAATCTTCAACCAAAAAAATTACTTTTTAACCAAGTAGTTGAATTTTCAACCAAAAAATATTAATTCTCAACGAAAAATGTAATAGTTGGTATTTCAATCCAAAAAGATTTTAATTTTAAATCAAAAACAGTTGAATTTATATAAAAAAAATAAGTTCTCAACAAAAGAGCTGAATTCTTAACAACAACAAAATGAATTTTCAACCAAGAAGATTAATTTTCTGCCAAAAAAGACGCATTTTCAACAAAATAGTTGCATTTTCAACCAAAGAGATCAATTTTCAACTAATCAGGTGAACCCAAAAATTGATTCTCTTTGAAAAATATAACAGTTGATATTAAAACTGAAAAAGATTTTAATTTTAAATCAAAAAGAGTTTAATTAATCCAAAAAGACGAAACGAATGTTCAACAAAATATTTGAATCCTCAACCAAAATTTTTTTGTTTTTTAAATCAAACAGTTGCAATTTTAATAAGAAAGATATAATATTTACCAAAAGAGATAAAATTCCAAACCAAAAAGACGACTTTTTAACAAAATTGTTGAATTTCCAACCAAAAAAGATTTGTCAGTCTAGAAAAAAAAAAATGTAGGCAAATTGTAATTTGAATGGAAAAATAATTTTTAATAAAAAATAAATAATTCGAATAATATTTATTTTTTAATTTTATTTGTTTATTTGCTTCAAGGTTATATAAATATAATTTACGTAGGGCTCTCGAGAAAATTCAAAAAGATTTTTGAAGATGTCAGATATGTCGATGATGTATCTATAACATTTCTAAGAAATTGCTTTTTATTTTACAAAATTTTACATTTTATGAAAAATTTGAGTCAGTTAAAAGATTTTATTTCGAAATCTTTAAAAATATATATTATTTTTTTAAATTGTTAAAATCTTTTTAAATCTAAAAATATTTCTGTATCTTTTCAAAACTTCTAAATGTCTCTTAAACTTATTTGAATTTGTTCTAAAATGTTGTAATCTTATACAATGAAAAAAATTGTGCTTTAAAATCTACTTCAAAATAAACAATCAATTTAAATCTTTCTTGGAACTTTAAGAAAAAAATTTATTATCTTAAAACCTTTCAAAATCCTTAAAAAGCTTCAAAAATTAATTTCAAATCTTCAAAAATCTACATTTTGTTAAAAATTTCTTGAAAATCTTTTTAAATTTTAAATTATTTTTTAATGTTTTCAAAACTTCTAAAACTGAAATATCTTTTGAAATAATTCCGTTTTCCTAAAATCTTTTTAAAATCCTGCAAAAATTAAAAAAGTTGTCTTAAAATGTATGCAATCAATCAGGTATTCAACAACAATGAGTGCGAGATTTTCGAGAATTTCATTCCATCTATTTTTTTACATAGGATTGTTATTGTTTTTTTTTTGACAAAATCAGGTACTATTTTCTTAAATATCATGTTTTAAATTTCGAATATTTTTTCTAGACCTCTAAAATTGGGAAGATTCGATCAGAATCGGGTGCGTGGATTCCTGCCTCTTACAAAACTAATCGGTATTCTCAATGGCAAGAGAAGAACAAAATTGAATCGTTGAATGATCGCTATGAGGATGAAGAGGAAACGCCCAAGGCTCAAAGACGTAAGTTTTATTTTAATTTTTATGATTTTATGGTTCCTGGGGCATAAGAGCGTAAGTGTGTAATTTCGGAAATGCGTTTTATTTTCTCAAACTAATTGTTTTGACCTAACTCATGTCTCAATTTTCAATTAACTCAATTTTCCTTTTAAAGGGTAAAATGCTCTCAAAATTCTTTATGAAATCAGCCCAGGATGAAGCTAATTTGTCTATTTTTAAAGTAGATATTGCAAAAATAGTGTAAATTTCAATGTTTTCTTACATTGTCAATAACTTCCGTAATAATCAAAATTTTTTAATGTTCTTATGCTCATCTTAAAGCTATTTTTCTACAGTATCGCAACAACTTATGAGCATAAATCTAAAAAAAATTCCATCAGAGTGCAAGAACTTGAAGTTGAAAAAATGTGAAAGCATCTTATCTGTAGGCAAATAAAAATAAAACATTTAATAAATATATATTTTAAGGGACTTTTATAGAAACTTTATTGTTATATGTTACATACACTTACAAACTAGAAAAATAGCTTTAAAATGAGCCAAAGAACATTAAAAAATATTGATTATTACGGAAGTTATTGAAAATTTAAGAAAACATTGAAATTTACACTATTTTTGCTATATCTGCTCAAAAAATAGACAAATTAGCTTCATCCTGGGCTCATTTCATACCGAATTTTAAGAGCATTTAACCCTTTAAAGAGAAAATTTTTTAGCTATACTTTTATAATTTTTATAATTTTAGAGGTAATTCAAATTAAGAGAACTTTGTCAGTCATAAAAAAGAGGTGGTCGGAAACTTTTGACTGGTAGTGTAGAAGGCGGTCAAAATCCATGTTTGGTATTTTTTTTATAAAGTAATTACATCTTTTTACCTGTTCTTTTCATAATTCAATAAAGCTTAGTAATAGTTCGAAAGTACTTTCTTGTTAAGTAATAGCTCAAAAGAACATTCTTGTTTTTTCAGATTACAAAATTTGACAAAATGAATAATAAAAAAATAATAATAAAAATAAGTTATTTGACCAGGGTTTTTTTTTGCAGATGGCTTTTTTGTTTAAAAACAGAATGAAATTAAATAAAGTTAGTCAGTTTTTTGGTGTTTCCTATAAATTTCGAGTTTTTGCACCAACGCCCTTATGCCCGGGACCCTTAATTTATAATTCATTTGTACAATTGCAATTTAATGAATTTAGAGTCTTGAAGTTTAGGTAATGAATTGAATGATCACATTTGTAGAGCCTAATTGTAAGGAATTGTAGACAATACTGATTAGTATACTAGACAGTTTTACTAATTGTCCCATTCAGTTAACAAGGGCAGAGTTGGTGTATTTTTATCTTTACACGCCAATAATATAAATTAAGAAGAGCCAAGTGCAATCTGTCCGAAGTTAAATACAGGAAGCAGGTCATTGATCTACTCAATGTAACATTCAGTTGATGGTCTGCTCTCCTTGCGAATAAAATAATATTTTGAATTTTTAGTTGAAAAATGTAAATATTATGTTTAAACTTTTGATACGATTCCTTTCGATTTATATTACAAAGGTGTGGCTACATTGAATTATATTTTGAAATTTTGAAGAAAGTGGCAGCCGCAGATCAGGGAAAACCGGGAAATCAGGGAAAAGTCAGAGATTTTGAAAAAAAGTTGCAAAAGTAGTCAGAGCTGCCACACAATCACTTTTAGTCCATTTTATTCTAAAATCACTTTTTAGTAACTTTTTTTACGATAAAGTCACTATAGGAACTTTTTAAAATAAAAATATTACTTTAGTCACTTTTCTTTCAACAAATTAACCGATGGGTTAACCACTATGAATTCATGTCTATACTTTTGAATTTTCTTGAATTATTTAGTTATTGCCAACAGCCATACCACGCTGAAAAAACCAGTTCTCGTCAGATCACTGAAGTTAAGCAGCGTTGGGCGCGGTTAGCACTTGGATGGGTGACCATTCGAGAAAACTGAGTGCTGTTGGCACATCGTGAGTGTGGTGAGCCCACACTTGTAGTTATTTACTACAAGTTATCAACCTAGAAACACTACCCGAATCGGGTAGTGTCACGCCTACCCCGAAAGGGAAATGGCTTAATGGTATACATTTGAAATATTTTAGGGTAGTTTAAAATATTCTAAGAAATTATTAATAGATTTCAATAATTTGAAGGGATTTCAAAGGATTTTAATGATTTTAGGGTATTTTAAAAAATTATAAGAAATTTTCAAGGGCTTTAAAAAGTTTCAAGGGATTTCAAAGGATTTGAAATGTTTTAGAGTATTTTAAAATGTTCCAAGGATTTATTAATAGATTTCTATAATTTGAAGGCTTTCCAAAGGATTTTTCAATGGATCTAATGGATTTGAAAGATTTTATGGTATTTTTAAAACTTTCAAGGAATTTTAAGAGATTTAAGCATCTTTTCATGGGTTTTAATGAATTTTGGAAGATTTAGAACGATTTTATAGAACCTACGTATGTAAGGTTTTAGGATATTTTAAAAGATTCCAAGGGATTTTGTAAGATTTCCGAGGATTTCAATTATTTTAAGGGATATTAAATGCTCTTAAGTTATTTAAATAACTTTTCCAGGATTTCAGGAAATATCAGATTTCAAGTAATTTTTATGGGGTATAATATTTTAATGGATTGCAAAAGATTTTATTCACAAGGATTGAGGGATTTCAAAGAATTTGAATGATTTTAGGGTATTTTAAAAAATTATGGCAAGGTATTTTTAAGAGCTCCCACAAATTTCAAGGGATGTCAAAAGATTTTAAACGATTTTAAATATATTAAGATATTTTTAATACATTTTAATAATTTGAAGTGATTCCAAAGGATTTGAAAGATTTCAGGGTATTTTTCATAAAATCCGAGGAATTTTCAAGAGCTTTAAAAATTTTCAAGAGATTTGAAAAAATTCCAAGGGATTGCATAAGATTTTCGAGGTTCTCAATTATTTTAAGGGATTTTAAAAGCTCTCAAGGTATTTTAATAAAATTTCCAGGATTTTAGGAAATATCAAATTTCATGTAATTTCACGGGATTCTATAATATTTTAATGGATTTCAAAAATTTATTCACGAGAATTTAGGAATTTCAAAGATTTTCTGATATTTCAAGGTATTTTAAAAGATTTTAAGGAATTTGAAAGATTTTAGGGCATATTAAAAGATTCCAATGAATTTCAATTGATTCCATCAATTTAAAGGGATTTCAAGGAATTTTTAAGATTTTAGGGTATTTTTTAAAATAACGCCAAGATATTTTTAAAAGCTTTAAAAAATTTCAAGGGATTTCAAAAGATTTTAAATAATTTAGGATATTTGTAACAGATATCAATAATTTTAAGTTATTCCAAAGAATTTGAAAGATTTTTGGGGTATTTTTTATAAAATCCGAGGAATTTTCCAGAGCTTCAAAAAGTTTCAACAGATTTTAAAAGATTCCAAGGGATTATAAGATTTTGGAGGTTTTCAATTATTTTAAGGGATTTTAAAAGCTCTCAAGGTATTTTAATAAATTTTTCAGGATTTTAGGAGATATCAGATTTCATGTAATTTCACGGGATTTTATAATATTGTAATGGATTTCAAAAATTTATTCGCAAGAATTGAGGAATTTCAAAGATTTTCTGATATTTCAACGTATTTTGACAGATTTTAAGGATTTTGAAAGATTTTAGAGTATAGTAAAAGATTCCAATGAATTTCAGTTGATTCCATCAATTTGAAGGAATTTCAAAGAATTTTCAAGATTTTAGGGTATTTTTTAAAATTACGCCAAGGTATTTTTAAAAGCTTTAAAAAATTTCAAGGGATTTCAAAATATTTTAAACGATTTTAAATAATTGAGGATATTTGTAATAGATTTCAATATTTTGAAGTGATTCTAAAAGATTTGAAAGATTTTAGGGTATTTTTTTTATAAATTGCGAGGAATTTTCCAGAGCTTTAAAAAGTTTCAAGTGATTTTAAAAAATATCAAGGGATTTTGTAAGATTTCTGATGATTTCAATGATTTTAAGGTATTTCAAAAGTTCTCAAGGTATTTAAAAAAAAATCGGGATTTCAGGGAATATAAAATTTTATGGAATTGTACGCGGTTTTTATGATATTTCAATGGATTTTAAAGAATTTATTCACAAAAAGTGAGAGATTTCGTAGGTTTTCCAAGATTTGAAGAGATTTCCAAATATTTTTAGCAATTAATTTGGCATTCAGTCTGAAATATTATTCATTTATCCTGAATGCTCTTAAATTTTTTGAAGGTCTCTTGAATTTTTTGGATTCACTTGAATTCTTCTCATTTTGTTCAACTCTATTAAGTACAATGGATTTAAAAAAATTACTTAATTATGGCAACGGCCATACCACGCTGGAAACACCAGTTCCCGTTAGATCACTGAAGTTAAGCAGTGTTGGGCGCGGTTAGTACTTGGATGGGTGACCGTCTGATACTACTGCGTTGCTGTTGGCGGTGGTGGGTGTGGCGAGCCCACACTTGTAGTTATTTACTACAAGAAACTATCCACCTAGAAACACTACCCGAATCAGGTAGTGTCACGCTTACCCCTTGAGGCTCGCCGAAAGGGAAATGGCTTAATGGTATATACTTAGCTGTTTTCAGGTCATCTTGAAGTTTTTTAAATTCCACCTTTAATTCTTAGGCCTTTTATTAAATTTTTTTGATTTCCCGTGAATTTTTCAAAACTTTTCAAACTTTCTGAATTCATTGCATTTTTTCATATTTTTGAATTAATTTAAATTTACTTGATTTTTGTAGTTCATGTCAAATTTGTATGGATTTCATTGAATTATTCAAAAGCAAATTAGTTACTTTTGGTCACTTTTTTTGTTTGATTAGGTCATTTTTCAGTTTTTCCAAGTAAATTAGGCTGTGGCAGCCCTGAGAATAATAAATTACAAATTTATGATTAGAAACTTAAAACTTTTTTACTCCGTTTATAAAAAATTATATATTAAAAATGACACAAGATCAGAATTTTGGTCTTTAAATAATAATGGCCTGGGAAAATGAAAAATTAGTTAGGGAAAATCAGGGAATTACGAAAATGAAGTTTTGCTGGCCACCCTGAAGAAGAATAGTCGTGCAGAGAATACGAACACAGAAAATACAAACACTTAGCCTAAGTGGAAAATTGGACTCATTTTAAGGTGTAACAAATAGAAGCATATGAAATCTTAAATTAAGAATGTGTTTTAATCATTAAAGTAAGCAAACAAAAAAATTGCAATTCAGGAAGTAAATACCTGAAATTCGGAAGATATTTATACTCTAAAGTTAGTGTAAGCTTGAGATGACCTTAAATTAAGGGCTCTCCTAGCTGAGAGTGAGACGCATATTTATACTGAAATTATGGACCCCCTCACCCTCGAAAAATTATTTGATACTCAGACTCAAAAAATGTTTATTTGTAGTATACCATTAAGCCATTTCCCTTTCAGGGTAGGCGTGACACTACCCGATTCGGGTAGTGTTTCTAGGTTGATAACTTGTAGTAAATAACTACAAGTGTGGGCTCACCACACCCACGATGTGCCAACAGCACTCAGTTTTCTCGAATGGTCACCCATCCAAGTGCTAACCGCGCCCAACGCTGCTTAACTTCAGTGATCTGACGAGAACTGGTTTTTTCAGCGTGGTATGGCTGTTGGCGTAATTTAATTTGTAATTTAAGATAAGTAGGTGCTTTATCGAAGATAGTTTGTATGCTTAAATTTAGTTGCTTTCTTAGTTTAAGTCAAATCTGAAATTAAGTCGAATATAACTTGAAGTATTTGTTGTTACTGTGAAGAGTAACGTTTTCATTCATATCGAGAGGATGTGTTATTGATTGAAAATGCGATGAGTAAATCCAGTGAATAAACGTCTATCTACATGTGCAATGCATACATGAATATATAGAGAACGCATTTTATCGAATAAGCGAATAAGGGAACGAAACTTCTTGTCCGCATTCTTCTCGGCCATCAGTAGATGTGTGTAAATTTCTGTAGATGACTTTAGACTGGCACATTGCACATGTTCTGACAAATGACCTCTAGTAACACGTCCTCATACGTCGTTACTGTCCACTTACGGACACTATATAATGTGACCATTCATTCAACGGGTGTGGTACAACCTGACGCGCAAATAGTTGGCATTCCAAAGAGGCTTTCTCTCCAATAATCCTATACTGTATTTGTATATTCTAATCAGCATACGACTCACGTATTGCAAGTTATTGTTGACAAAATATGCTCTTATTAAATGCGTGGATTGAATTTTAATTCCAATTTTATTATCCGCAGTTGCGTAACAAAATATTTATTATTTTCATTCGGGATCATTCGTTGACCAGTTAACTGGTGGACTCGAAATCAAATTTTTGTGCCAAAACTGGTACAAGCAAATAATTCCAAATAATTCTGAAGATTTCTAGAACTCTGAACCTCCAACTACAAGTCTTCATGTGAAATCAGTCATGCATTTTTTCATTGTAGACCATCTTGGATGCACCAGTTGGAATTGCATAATTTCAAATTCGTAATTAGCGTTCATAAAAAACTTTCTAATTTTTGGTCCGCTTTTCTCAATTTCTCAATTCAGACAATGGATTTGGCATCAGCGGCCTAAAATACCCTTTAGTACTGACTTTCATTCAAATCACGAATTTTTGCATTTTGGTCTGCCATATTGCATCCGCCGTTTTGAATTTCGTAATTTTAAGTTCAGATTCGTAATCAGCGACCAAAAAAACTAAGGGATATCAAGTTTCATCAAAATCCATTGAGTTTTATGGGAGTTATTCAAAGTCAATAAAGAAAAAAATTTCATTCAGAATGTTGATATTTCATGTCAAAATGATGAGCTTTCTAATAAACAGTAGAATTTTTAACCAAATAGTTCATTTTTCAAACAAAAAGATGAATTTTCAGCCAGGAAGATTAATTTTCTACCAAAAACAAAAAAGATTCCAAAGAGTTTCTAAAAATCGAACAGTTACATTTTTATTCAAAAATATGAAATTTCTACCAAAAGAGATGAATTTTCAAGTCAAAAAGACGAATCTTCAAGAAGACTGGAATTTTCAACCAAGAAGATTTTTCCGTCAATAAAGAAAAATTTCATTCAGAATGTTAATGTTTCAAGCCAAAAAAAAGAGCTTTGTACGAAACAGTAGAATTTTCAACCAAATAGTTTAATTTTCAACCAAAAAGATGAATTTTCAACCAAGATTAATTTTCTGCCAAAAACAAAACAGATTGTAAATGGTTTCCAAAAACCAAACAGTTACATTTTTAACCAAAGAATATGAAATTTCTACCAAAAGAGATGAATTTTTAAATCAAAAAGACAACTCTTCAACAAGACTTGAATTTTCAAACAAAAAACAAATTTTTAGTCAATAAAGAAAAAAATTTCATTCAGAATGTTGACATTTCAAGCCAAAAAGACGAACTTTCTACTAAACAGTCGAATTTTCAACCAATTAGTTTCATTTTCAACCAAAAAGATGAATTTTTGACCAAGAAGATTACTTTTCTACAAAAAAATAAAATAAAACAGATTCTAAATAGTTTCCAAAAATCAAACAGTTAAATTTTTAACCAGAAGATATTAAATTTCTACCAAAAGAGATGAATTTTCAAATCAAAAAGACGAATCTTCAACAAGACTGGAATTTTCAACCAAGAAAGATTTTTCCGTCAATAAAGAAAAAAATTTCATTCAGAATGTTGACATTTCAAGCCAAAAAGACCAACTTTCTACTAAACAGTAGAATTTTCAACCAATTAGTTTAATTTTCAACCAAAAATATGAATTTTCAACCAAGAATATTAATTTTATTAATTTTAATTTTTAAAAGAAAAAAATTTCATTCAGAATGTTGACATTTCAAGCCAAAGAGACGAACTTTCTACTAAACAGTAGAATTTTAAACCAAATAGTTTAATTTTCAACTAAAAAGATGAATTTTCGACCAAGAAGATCACTTTTCTACTAAAAACAAAATAAAATTGATTCTAAGTAGTTTCCAAAAACGAAAGAGTTACATTTTTAACCAAAGAATATGAAATTTCTACCAAAAGAGATTAATTTTTAAATCAAAAAGACAAATCTTCAACAAGACTTGAATTTTCAAACAAAAAAAGATTTGTTAGTCAATAAAGAAAAAAATGCATTCAGAATGTTGACATTTCAAGGCAAAAAGACCAACTTTCTACTAAACAGTAGAATTTTCAACCAATTAGTTTAATTTTCAACCAAAAATATGAATTTTCAACCAAGAATATTAATTTTCTGCCGAAAAAGGCAAATTTTCAAAAAAATACACATATTTTGAACCAAATAGTTGAATTTTTAGACCAAAAAATTTCAATTTTTAAACAAAAATGGAATAGTTTAATTATCATTAAAAAAATAATTTAATTTAAAACAAAACGAATTTTCTACAAAGCAGTTGAATTTTCAACAAAGTAATACAATTTTGAACCAAAGAGATGAATTTTCAACTCAAATTACAAATCTTTGTATAAAAAAATGAATGTTTAAGAAACTAGTTTAACTTTCAGCCGAGGATTTGAATTATTTTTAAATAATTTAAATTATGTAGAGGTCCCCAGAATTTAAAAATGCTTCAGAATGAAATAGCGATTCCTTCAAGTCAGAGTTTAATTAGTTTTATTTGATGCGATTATTCTTCTTTATAGATATTTTTTATTTTTTATTTATGGAAAAGAACTGGAAATAGAAATAAAAATTCTGTAACAGCCCAGGTATAAGAATTTAAATAAAAAAGTATTAGAAAAATATTCATGAATGGTAAAATATGTAGCAAAATAGTATTTATCAAGTTAAGTTTAGAATTTGTACAAAAAAATCTGTTAGAAACTCGAAATACCTTCATAGAATGCAAAATTATCAATTATTTTGTGCAAATATAATTTTTGAAAATCCATAGGATTATATGCTAGAAAGAAGAAAATAAAAAAAAAGATTTACTTTTTAATTTTGGAACTTTATAAATGAAAAAAGTTATATTGTTTAATGCTTAGAAGAATATTTGAATAATTTGAAATTGGAAACATTAAAAATATAATAATTTTAGATTGAACAAACGAAAATAAAAATTGTTCAATTTTGATAGCTTCTATTTTAAGAATGTCAAATTTGAAAGGGCTCTTATTTACAGATTATATAATTTGGAAGGCCTACATTATTTTTAAAAGACTTTAGATAATGCAAAAGAAACAGGACTTTTTATTATTTAATTTTGTGGAAGTACCTCATTCAAATATCTTAAAAATTATTACTTATCCATACAAACTTTGTCATCAAAATTGAAGGTGAACTCGTTTTATGGTCATCAAATTTAAAAAAAATGACAAATACCTAAACTAGATATTTTTACTTTCTGCTCCTTATTTTAAAAAAAATCTGGAAGAAAACTTCCAGATAAAATATTAAATAATCCTGTCTTGGAAAAAAAAGGAAACTTTATTTGTAGTATGTGGTCTTCTTTATTGAAGATATATTTATAAATGGAAGAAACTAGTTAGTTAGATAATACAGAAAAAGAGGAACTGGTAATCCCAAGGATGTCGTGTTAAAAGCTATTATAATAAGAAATCTTCAGGGAAACATTTATGAATTTCTTCGAATTTTTTTTCTTTTTTGTCGTTTTAGAAGTTTTAGTATGCTTGCGATTCTTTCCAACGATTCTTTTCAATAAATGATATTTAAATTTCGCAATTGCATGCTTTTCATTTCATTTAGGTTTAAAATTAAGATGATTTATAAATTAAAGTTGCAAATTTAAAATAATCTTTTGAATTTTGTTATCCACGCAAAGTTTCAGTTTGGATTTCTTTCCAATCATGAAGACTTTAAAATTTTGGCTCTTTTGAATTTGCACGCTTTCAGTTTTTGATATTTAACAAGTTTTGACGTTTTCAATTTCGAAGGCATTTATGTTTAAATCCTTTAACATTTTCGGTACTTTCAAATTTAACAAGGATTTCCCCTTTTTTATCTAATCCCCCTTTTCCCTCCCTTTTTAAGAATCCCCTAAAACATATAAAATCTATAATTTTGACCCAATTGTTTCCTTTCCCCCCTTTTTTTCAAGGTTTCTATTCATTTTTTAAGAATCATAAACAGAAGTTTAAGAAATTATAAAACAAGAAGCTTTGAAAGAGATTGTTTTGATGATACCAATCATTTCAAATATTTCTTGAACGATTAATTTCCCAATTTTTTCAAATCAAAAACATCTTTATAGAGCTTATAGGCTTTTCACAGGCCAGAATCCCCTAAAAATATGAGGAAAAAGGAGATTTTCACGAAAATAGAGAAATAAATTCTTTTAAATAAATTTAATGTAGTTAATTTTTTAAATTTTAAATTATTAATTAATTTAATTTCAAATTCAAGTTGAAACGCTTTAAATTCCTAATATTTCGAGTAAAAATATTGAATTTTCAATAAAATAGTTGTATTTTTAAACAAATACTTGAATTTTCCACCAAAAGATGAGTTTTCAACAAAGAAGTTTAATTTTCTACCAAAAAGACGAAATTAGTTCATCTTTTAACAAAATAGTTTAATATCAACCAAAATGATGAATTCTTAACAAGAAATCTAAACTTTGATATTTTAACCAAAAACTATTTTAATTTTGAATAAAAAAACAGTCGAATTAATCCAAAAATTTGACTTTTTAATAAAATAGTTGATTTTTCAACCCGAAAATATGAAATTTCAACAAAAAGTCAATTTTCAATCAAATAGTTTAATTTTCAACCTAAAAAGACCAATTTCCAATCAAATAGTTACCTTTTAAACCAAAGAGATGAGTTTTAAACGAAAAAGCTAATAGTTTTGATATTTCAATCAAAAATTATTTTTATTTAAAATCGAAAACAGTGGAATTAATCAAAGAAGACGAATTTCCTAGAAAATAGTTTATTTTTCAAAGAAAAAAGATTTTCGAGCCAAAAAAAAAATGTAAACCAAATCGTTGAATCTTCAAGCAAAAAAAACAGATTTTCTAAAAAACACTTGAACTTTCAATCCAAAAATATGAACTTTCAACAAAAAAGTTAATTTTCAATCAAATAGTTGAATTTACGAATTCTTCCACGAAAAATTTAATAGTATTGATATTTCAACCAGAAAAGATTTTAATTTCAAATAAAAAAACAGTTGAATTCATCTAAAAAAGACGAATTTTCAAGAAAATTGTTTATTTTTCAAGCAAAAAAGATTTTTCAGTCAGGAAAAGAAACATAATTTCAACCAAATTGTTGAATTTCCAAGCCAAAAAGAAACGGATTTTTTACAAAGCCCTTGAACTTTCAACCCGAAAATATGAATTTTCGAACAAATAGTTTAATTTGCTGCCAAAATAGTTGCATTTTGAAAGCAAAATGACGAATTTTTAACAAAATAGGTACGTTTTCAACTAAAGAAATGAATATTCAATTAAGATGATTAATCTTAAACAAACAAAATTTTTTTTGAGAAATTAGTTCAAATTTCAACTAAGTAGTTAAATCTTCAACAACAAAATGGATTCTCAACAAAAAATGTAATGGGTGATATTTCAACCCAAAAAGATTTTAATTCTAAATAGAAAACAGTTGTATTTAACCAAAAAATCGAATTTTAAATGGAATAGTTGATTCCTCAACCAAGAGAGATGAATTTTCAACTAAAAAAGATATTTCAGTCAAGAAGAAAAATAACAGTGTGTGGCAGTGGGGCCACACGGCAGAGAGGGGACACACACACACACACATATATATATATACTTTGCTTAGCCTGACAGTAGTGGGGATATACCCAACAGAATGAACTTTCAATCAAAAATAGTTGGATCTAATATTTCAGTTCGCATGTAAATGGAAAAACGAGAAAAATGGGAAAAGAGCGGTATAGGGGAAAGACTGTGAAGTTAGCGATAAATAAATAGTACATTATGTAACAAGGGGCGAAAGAAGCAGATTTTTCCCGCGGACAGTAATTACCCGAGGGAAAGATCTACTTTCGTCCCGTGTTGCATATAGTATTTCATTCTACCCTCGACCGTGGCTACCTTTTGGCCCTGAAAATACGGGCATTTGCAAGTTTTACTTTCGCCCCGCTAATTTTACTTTCGCCCCGCTAATTTTACTTTCGCCCTGCAAATTTTACTTTCACCCCGCAAATGCGGTTTACGATAAATATATGCTACTTTCGCCCCTATTTTCAGGGGCAAAAGGTGGCCATTTCGATCGAGTGTGGAATAAAAGGAATTTTGATTCATTTTTAACTCTTTTAAAATATGTACTGAAATACGTTAAACGGCATATCAGAGAAAAGTACGTTCGTTGTGGTTGTAGAAACAACATTTTGGAAATAGAAAATAATATGTCAAAAAGTAGCGTATATTAGGACCCTCTAATAAAGTATAATTAATTTAGAGTTGATTGTTATATGGCTTGGTTTTACATGTCAGCAAACTGCGTATTTAAAAAAAATAGGCTAACATAATATTTTTGTGAATAATAATTTTTAATATTTTTTTAAAATATCTTTTTAACTGGCAATAAAAAAGGTTTTGATCATCTGAGAGCTTTCAACTGATAAAAATATATTAGAAACAACATTAATCATCTGTGAAATACAAAAAGAGAAAAAGTACTTTTCTCAGTCATTTGTGTGTTTTTCAAATTATTTCTTTCCAGCATACTCAGAAAAATATTTTGAAAAACTCAATGTTCTGTAATTAAAAGAATACACTAGGAAAAAATTGATGAGAATAATGAATAAAAATCTATCTACTGACCAAAATACGTTTAGGAAAATTCAAACATGAGCATTTTTCAATCCTGTTTTTTATCTATTTTTCAGTCTCTGATTAAAAAAAAATTCTGATTTATTTTTACTAGTAGAAAGTGCTGAAGTGTTAACAGATTTTTCAAAGCTAGCAAAAATGAAGTTTTTAAAACACATAAAAATGACTAGAAACGTAATTCACGAAATACCCATATGATACAAAACGTTTCTAATAATAAATGAAATCCCCTTCTTTTCGGAAAAAATCCCCTTTTTTTACCTAAAATTGAACTACTAATCTCTCTAAAGCGAAGGATATCAATTTATCAATATTTTAACGTTTATTTATTTTAAATGTTTTCACAATTAGGATTCAACTTAGGACTGAACCCTGATGACCTTATAATTCTTCCGCATTTAAAATCGATTCCTTAAAATTGTTAAATCTATTAAATTCAAGAAGCGTCGATTTATTACCACAACTAAAGGCTTCAATCATTTTTAGGGTTTCTTAGGCTACGTCGGAAACCCTTATAATGACGGTCATACGTCCGTCTGTCCGTCCTTTACCAGTCCTAGCTCCTACAATGTTTGTGCTAGACTCTAGACTCTAAAGGGTTGCAATTTTGAATGGATGTTAACCAGCCATATTTTATTCAAGGAAAAAAATTTACATCAGCTTATCTATTATGGTTTTATTTTCATCGGTGGTTAAAAACTAAAAAAAAAAAAATAGAGCTTTTTAGACCCTTCAGTTATACTGGAAGCTTTTCTTTTAGTCCGATTTTCCTCGAGGATTGGCTGAAATTTAAGCTCTTGGCATGTAGAATTGCGACAAAGAATCATAAGTTCTATGTTATATTCATATTTTTTTTGTGTCAGTGATTAAAAATAACAAGGTGGCCGTAGCACAGTGAGAGAAAAAGCACATTTTTTGGTCAAAAATCGACTAACAGTGCAATTCTTAACGGATTTTGATTTTTCTTTTTTATAACTTACCGTAAAGCTTCCAGGTATAACGTGTAACAGCCCTTTTTTATATCGACCTAATGGAAATTTGTTATTTAACAACAAACTTACAATTTTTGGTTGCTAAACTTTTCCGTGATACCATTTCTTCTAAGACTTTGAAATTTATTAAAAAAGGTCATAAATCAATGTAATAACTAACAAAAAATAATTTGTAGTGGGTTAGAGTAACAAAAATAATGTTATAAACAAATTAATTGACAAAAGTCATTTTTTCGTAATTCGCAATGATTAGCTAATTTTGACCCATAGCTTTTGTATAAAGTATCTCAGATAATGATGTGCGCTTATCATAAGTTAAGAATAGCTAATGATTGCCAATTATTTAAACAATTTTCATAAACAAATGCACATTTTGACCATTTTTTGATGCAAAGGCTTGACTTTTTGCGGAATCAACTTAAAACGTTTTGCCTAAGACTGCTTGCTATCATATTTTTCATAGAGACTACAAAATTTCTATTATTTAAACAATTTTGATTAACTAATGCAAATTTTGACCATTTTTTAATGAAAAGGCTTGATTTTTTTTTTTTTTTGCGGAACCAACTTAAAATGTTTTGCCTAAGACTGCTTGCTATGATATTTTTCATAGTGACCAAAAAATTTCAATTATTTAAACAATTTTTATAAGCTAATGCACATTTTGACCATTTTTTGATGAAAAGGCTTGACTTTTTTCCGGAATCAACTTAAAATGTTTTGCCTAAGACTCATTGCTATCATATTTTTCATAGTGAACATAAAATGTTAATTATTTAAACAATTTCTGTAAAAAAATTCATTCACATGTTGACCATTTTTTTCATGAACAGGTTTGATTTTTTTCGGAATCAATGCAGCATTTATGATTTCAGGATGTACTAATTTGGGCTATAGAAATTTGAAGTTTAAGTTGTTTTTATGTAATTACATATCTCTTTTTTATGGATAATGCGTTTATGCTTGAACCAAACATTTCTGTGTAAATAAAGCCAATTTTGCACAGTGTGAACTTCTACTAGAAGTTTTTCCTAACACTAAAAAAAAATTTGTTATGATTCATAAAGAATTGAACTGTCACTAGATTTTTGATTCCGAAAAAGATCAAACCTATTCATGAAAAAATGGTCAAAATGTGCATTTGGTTATAAAAATAAAAAGATCAAACCTATTCATGAAAAAATGGTCAAAATGTGCATTTGTTTATAAAA